>JAJAQA010000006.1:41283733-41811233 GCA_021464565.1 Rutilus rutilus | reverse complement strand
TTATTCACTTTTTGAGCATAGAGCTGAAAATTTAATTTCCAACTTAAACTGTGGTAAATCTTGAATGCTTTAGAGCACACACTTCAGTTTGATCTCTTTTCAAAGACGACACTTGGCAGATTTTTGCTGAAGTGAAAAAAGTTTTAAAAAGTGAACTTAAAAAAGTAAAAAAAAAAAAAAAAACGTTTATTGTTATGAAAAATGTGCAGAAATAACATTTAATTTTTATATTAAATATATATTTTCAAAAACAGAAAATCAAAATCAAAGCCATAAATCTAAACAAGTTGTTAAAAATTTGAGCCAGATATCTCAAAAAATGAGCTTTCAGAAAGATTTTGTTTGGCTGCAGTACCAAAAGTTTCCACTAGATGAAATTCGTCTCCCATTCATTTCCAATGTGCTCATTTTTGACCATGAGGAGCACAAGTGTGACTATTTTTTACATGACCATTTAACCTGTTCGAATCATGTCCATGTTTTTGTTTTGTTTTTTCAAATAGCAAGTGCCAAAACATTTACCAAGTTTCATACAATTCCAATGAAGAAAAAACCCCAAAACAACAACAGCACCAGAGGGTAAAATAGCTCACTTTATGGGCCTGGGCTGAGTGAATACACAAACAAACATGAAAGAACCAAACCAACTGTTTAATAATCTACTTCACCACAAATGAATCTTTCTCAAACTGTGATGGTTTCAAGGGTGTATACCCATCAAACACTGACTGGAAACATCTCGAGTCCTGGCCTCAATGGGCTTCAACCACAGATGGCTTCGTATCATGGAGGCTTAGCATTGTCTCTAAAACCAGCCAGTCTTATCTTTCCTCGCCCTACCAGGTCACCACAGGATTAGCGCTGGTTTTAACACTGGGCAGCTAAAAAAGGCGACAACTGGCCTGAAATCTGCAACTACTCTTCCGTTGGAGCCAAGATGGAGTTTCAAAGCCAATTACACAGTTCTCTAAATCTGACACGGCTTTAGTTTTTATTCATGGAGCTGTTTAATGAAATATATTCTCTAGCGAGGCTTGGTTTAATTAAGGAGACCAGCAGGCTGATGTGAATCTGGTATTATATTTAGCAAGTGTGTGATTGTGCGGTAATTAACAGGGTGGAAAAACTGGGCACTTCCTGCTCCAATTTATGAATAGATTGACTTTGCTTTCTGGAAACGTTCCAGTGGTTTTTAGAGACTCTGAAGACCCTGGACGTCCAGCGAACTTGAGCCATGCGATGCTGGGGAAACTTCCAAACCAGAAGGCTGTTGGAGAGCATAATCCCAAACAACCAAATGACATTTACTGAGTAAATGGGTTGATTACAAGCCAAAGACATGCTTTAGACCACTTTGGCCCTGTTTACATCTGGTATCAAGATGCGTTTTGGTCGATCGGATCGCAAGTAGACGAGGGAGACACATTCCTGTTTACATCTGGTGTTTTATTTTGTCTCTTTTGTCCACTTTCAACCACCTCTGTCCTGATTTCATCGAGGATAGGGTCTATGGGTGGGTAAATGTATGGGCTTTTTCAGATCGTTTAATCTAATGGACAAAATAAGTTCACACAATCGCAACCAGAGACGACGGAAAAACATCCGGAGAGCATCATCTTTCATTTCTGTTCTGACAGACTCAAGACCCGGGGCCGGTTTCACAAAGATAGACTTTGACTATGGCTTAGATATAGTAGATAGTCAGACTTCAGATAGACATCTAAATCAGACCGTTACACAAAGCACTTAAGACTCTGACTATCTTAAGTAGGACTACACTGCAATGCATTCTGGGTAAAATAAGACACTTTTCAAAACAAAAAACATGGCAGATCGAGTAAGCGCATTCAACCGCTCAGTGCAGTTTACCCCAGCGGAAAATACGTGTTTGTTGGAGGAGTATAACAGTTACAAGGACATTTTACTTGGGAAATTTAGCAGAGAATGTAGTAACAAGAAGAAATGTTTAAATTATGAGCCATTTTCCCTTTTCTTTTGGCTGTTTACTGATTGTTACTGCTGGTTGCCAAGGTAACAGAGTCTTAGACCTAAGTTAGCCTGGGGGTAAGAGGTGTCTAATTTTTTTGGTCTAAATTAAGTCAGTCTTTATTTTTGTGAAACAGTCTAACTTGCATTAGACTAGTCTATGAGCAAATTTTAGACTTGTCTAACACTATAGACCGGTCTAAAATAGCTTTGTGAAACCGGCCCCAGCTGTGAGTGTGTGTTAGAAATCAGGAACGGTGAGAGAACATTGTGCTTGGTACGTTTTTCTTCTTTAAAGTAAACTTGTGTCTTCAGTCGACAAAGTTTAAATCCCGTCTGGCTAGAGCTCTTCCCATAATGTTTACACATTAGGTTAGTAGGAGGCAAGTAGACGATCTTTTGTGGCTGTTCGAACAAATTCGGCCACATGAGCGTTTACACTATGAAAGCAATCCGGTCGAATGCGTTTTCGACTACCTCTGGAAGTGGCTGAAAGTGGACAAGCTCAAAACGTTTTGGACCCCGTTTACACCTGTATTTAGCGTCGTCCACTTGTAATCCGATCGACCAAAACGCATCTTAATACCAGGTGCAAACAAGGCCTATGTCCAAAAACACACTACATTTATTCCATTCAACTCGAAAAGTCTGAATATCCACTGTCCTACTTGTAAAAGTGCAACAGAATGCCACTTGAAGTTGAATGCTCGTACACTTTCAGAATAAATGCTAGTAGGGCTGTAGTACTCGAGTCCGGACTCAACCGTTTTTCTATGGTCTCGGACTTGTCGGTATTCGGACTCGGATTTGTCTCGGTCTCGGCCACTGGTCTTGCCAAATATGGCTTTTGGTCTCGACCGAGTCCAGGTGTCTTTATTATGTTCCCAGTAAGCACACATACGTCGCCGTGATGTATGTGTGCTTACTGGGAACATAATAATATTGGAGGGAAAGTGAAACATTGGCCACCTAATAACTAGCGATGGGCATTTCGGCTCTTTTTCGTGAGCCGGCTCTTTTGACTCACAAATGGCTCTTTAAAAAATAAATGTTTTAACTCGCTGAAAGTCCACCGCTAGTGCAACGTGAATATTCACATTTTTAATTGTCCATAACAACCCGAAAACTTGCCTGCTTGCCTTGCACATCTAATTAATGGGCAAAGTTTTATGACTTTTATTCTTACCTTCTTTTTTTTTCTTTTTTTTATGTGGATGTTATTGAGCTTGTAGAAGTTTAGCTCTTGCGTTCTCGCTGAATGACATCTGAACAATATTTTTATCAGGGAAAGCATAAACCAACCATAGGGGTACACTCTGTAATACTGGTCATTTCTTTTCTACACTACTGTACATCTGGAGTGAAGCTATATTGTCATTTAGTTGCTCAAATGCTCAGTACTAGTACCTAGCAGTGGTAATAGTAGTGGGTTGGTGTTTGTATATCAGTTCTAACACTGCTATTATGATGTATCACCATATGTTATCATTCTGTTTTCTTTAGATTAGAAGATTATATGATATCAAGGGGAATGTCTATACTTAAAAATCATGGGTGTTGTGACACTATTTTTGCTTTTAGATCAACAAATAATAACCCAAAATGATTGTCTTGATAATGTCATGCATAAGACTTTTTTTTTTCTATCCTGGACTCGGTCTTGACTCGGACTTGAACCTTTTTGGACTCGACTAGCACTGGTCTTGGACTCGACAAAGGTGGTCTTGACTGCAGCCCTAAATGCTAGTATACAATTATCCAAAATTTGCTTGTTAGACAAACACTTTGCTGCCATGCCATTTTATTTGCATTCAAATTAGCTGAAAACTTGATGCTGAATGCCTTTGGTCTTTGAGTGTCAAGTCCAATTTTCTTGACAAGTCCAATTAAGATTTCAGAGCTAAGGTCTCGATCAGTAAATAATGACTTAAATTTGTGTCTGATCAAAAATAAAACGTATCAAATGACTTCAAAAGAACAGAATGCACAAGCCATATGGGCTACTTTCATTGCGTGTTAAATTTTTGTGCTTTTTGGAGCTTGACGGTCAAGCAAAAGATGCTCTCCTTTTGTGCTCCACATTAAAAAGAAAGCCATACTTGTGTTGAACAAAAAGAAGGAATTATTAGTTACGTTTTGGGGGGTGGGGGTGGAACTAATGGATTTCCCTCCATCTTTCTATTCTAGTAAACAACTACCAATCATTACACAAGCCCAAAAGTGCAGTCGCATACACACAGTCACCTTATCTCCGTGGTGTATGTCCTTAGAAAGCATCAATGTCTCACTCCACTAGATCACATTAATTATGGTTGACGCAATCTCTTATTTTTCCTCAGTGGACTCCGGTTTCTGCAAGGCTACTTCTGACCTTGCTTCATCGGTGAATGAAAAATGTGAGTTTGCTGACGGCTAAAGCCAAGCACGTCTATCTCTGAGGAACTTTCCTTGGCCTTTCTACCACAGAGATGCTCTCAAAGTTCGGACACGCGTTAGATAGTACATTAATCATAAAAGCTAATACCTCGTTTATAGAGGCTCTGCGGCAATAAACCCTGTCCGGGATATTCACACTGGGGAGAGAGTTGGATAAACTGGATGAAACTCAAGAAGATAAAACATTTGTGAACCTGGACCACAAAACCAGTCACAAGTCGCACGGGTATATTTGTGGCAATGGCCAACAAAACATTGTATGGGTCAAAATTATTGATTTTTCTTTTATGCCAAGAATCATTAGGATATTAAGTAAAGATCATGTTCCATGAAGATATTTTGTCAATTTCCTACCGTAAATATATAAAACATTTATTTTTGTGAGTGAATGCAGCACAACTGCGAACATAAATGAACAACTTTAAAGGTGATTTTCTTAATATTTAGATTTTTTTGCAACCTCAGATTCCAGATGTTCAAATAGTTGTATCTCAGCCAAATATTGTCCTATCCTAACAAACATCAATGGAAAGCTTATTTATTCAGCTTTCAGATGATGTATAAATCTCAATTTCAAACAAATTTACCCTTGTGAGTGGTTTTGTGGTCCACATTTGTGCATTAGCTTGAAGAACAAAACAAGAGGAAATATCTCACTAAAGATGTGAAATGTGCCTCAGACATGTTCTTGACACTGTGGTTTCATATCATAGCATGTACATTGCACACCTGTTTCTGTCTGACTGATTTCAGAAGTCTTAATATAGTGCACATTCATCCGTTCAGACCAAGACGCCGGAATCCTTTGCCATTTGATACGAACACAAATCCGTCACATAGCAGCTATTGTACTAAATATACAGGCAGTTCAGCCAGCGCCAGTCTCAGACTCTGTGAAAGAGCCGAGGAAAACCTGAACACAGGATAAGATGATTCATAAATCCTCAATCCCACCAAATCTTGGCCCAATTTAAAGCGTGAGACACCTGGACTTCAGCAACACACTGAGAATTTTATACGGTTGCCAATTAATTCTTAGCCCTACGTCTTTCAAAAAGCTCCCCGTCCCTTTTCTTTTCTTCTCTTCTCGGATATGAAGTCGAGATAAATGCTGATGTCACCTGACCTGAATGTGTTTCTGGGCTGTGCCAGCTTGCATTGCAGCAGAGCCTGTGGGTGTAGGTGGCATCGAGCATTAGGACTCAGATTTATAGTCGTCAGACTGGCAGCTGCAGGTCTGCGGTTGCTGTTACTGCTAAAGAGAGCTCGAGTGGTGCCATAGTACTGAATGATTACCATATTTGTATACTACGGTATTTAAATTGCTCTCTGTGTGGTATGTGTCCAATTAAAGATGATATATCCATGGTGTAAATATGATACTGTTACTACAACTTTAATTAAATGGCAATACTAGGGATGCACTGATATGAACATTTTGGCTGATACCGATATTTCTTTATATTTGAAAGCCGATAACCGATATATTGGCTGATAAATCTAAATCCAAATTTTTATATAATTTTTGAGAGCCTGATTACAAAAACAAAAGTCTCACCATTAAAATCCATGCCCCAAACACACAATTATAATGTTCTCATTGTAGCCTATATGACAGACTTGCGCTGCACATGTTGCACTTAACTGTATTTTCCTTTTTTTAAGTGATATTTCAAGCAATTCAAAACCATCATGTTCAATAGTTCGCATTTAAAGTGTCTCGGCTGAAGGAAATAATCCATTATTTATCGGCTTTGATATATCGACAAAATGTTCTTATCGGGCCGATAACAATAACATTAAAAATTAACATATCTCGGCCGATATGGTGGCCGATGTATCGTGCATCCTTAGGCAATACTGTACTTTGACTATGACTTCAAATGTTTACTATATGGTACGCCAAGGTACTTCAAAGAATACCATGGTATACATTCAAAAGGCATTGTATTACAATAGTAATACAACAAAAATGTGCAATACTTTGACAAATACCATGGTATTTACATGATACGCCAAGGAACTGCAATAAACTCTATGGTAGCATGTCCAAAAATGCCAATGAAATGCATTTACCATGATATTTACATGGTAAATAAGTTGTAAATAAAAGATTATTGGAGTGTTTTACAAGAAAATACTATAGTATTTCACTCTTTCTACTTCAGTTTCACATTTAATTCGATGTGTTACTTGCCGTTTCTTTGTAATTGTGAAATTTACCAGCAGTTCCTGAGTTAAAATCGCTTCATAGTAATCCTATTACAATTACTCCCCTGATTACTTTCATACGATTAAGTCAATGAAAGAATATCATATAAACCTTGTGATTACTCTCTCTACCACATGTTCATAAAACACAGTGATACCATGGTATTTACATGGTTCTCCAATGCACTTCTCAGAATACCAAGATATTAACTGTGTATGTTTAAAAAAAATATACGGTAATATCACAATAGTTTAGAAAAGGGAGAGCAAAGACTCACAAATGCACATTCAATCAGGACATGAACAAATGCCAGTGTGGAATGTGATGTTGAACATGGACTTGGATTAAGCCTGAGTCCGTGCTGCCCATTAGACTAAACAAACCTGACCTGTCCTTGTTGTGTCTGGTCATTGGTCTGTGTGGACAGCAGCACAGAGAGGCTTTTGACCAGCACAGTCTGTCAGCCGGGGCCTCATGGGCATGACAAGCCATCACACACACGCGCACACACTCACAACATGCCAAAAACAATCAGTGTCCACAACAGCTGCAAAATGCTCTTTTCTCAGTTACATGATGAATCATGCTGAAAATCCTGACTGGACCTGAATACACCAGCTCGTCTCTGGATGGAGAGGAAAAGGGGCGTGTGCCGTAATCTGCACTACAGATCAATAACTCAAATATCTGAATCATTTGAGTGCCTGGACTTTTCATACAAGATATTAGAGATGATGACAAGCACATTAAAAAAATATAGAAAAATTCACAATTGATCATCTTAGAAAACAACAATGCCCTTTTCTCCACTCATCGTGACAATGAAAAGTCTTAATGATGATGCAAATTGGTCTCAGACACAGCATTATGAATCAAACCTTGTGATTATCACATTATCAGACATTTTAGGTTTTTCAATGATTAAATCATGAAATGATCATCAGTAGGTTGACATTTTTAAAAACACAAACATTCATATATAAAATAGATTAACAGTAATTATTATTATTAAATTAAACTTTTTTAAAATATAAAATATTTTGTTTTATTTCTACATGCAAACATTGATTCATTCCACACACACGCAAAAAAACATTGAACTTACCAAACATGAGGCACTGAAAAGACACGACTGACATCTCTGCAGCTTTAAATGATCGCAGTGAGGAATGATCGCGGCAGTATTACAGTTCGTTCATATGTGCATCATACGTGACTTACTGACCTCAGCGTGCGCGAGAAGAGACGCACTAACACAAAATACTCATCGCAATTAAAAACAAAAGGTCAGTCGATAGTCTCGCGCTTCATCTGCCTTTCTCTCTGGACAAGCGTGATGCACTGTGCAAAAAATGCTAAGAAAACTAGACGGTAGTTTTGTCTGCTGCTCCTCTGGCTCTTGCAGTCAATGAATTAGCAGGGATATATTGAGGATTTTGGAGGGTTTGATTCCTGCCTGGCGCAGTGACTGCAGGGATGCTGGGTCCTAAACACCGCCGGGCTTATTTATTTTAGCGACAGTACGAAACTAGATTTAAACGGCCAGCGATGGAATCCTGTCGTCGACCAATCAGAACGCTCTTATTATAATCAACGGTAACACTTTACAATAAGGTTCATTAGTTAACATTATGAACTAACAATGAGCAATACATTTGTTTCTGTATTTGTTAATCTTTGTTTACGTTGGTTAATAAAAATACAGCTGTTCGTTGTTAGTTCAAAGTGCATTAATGTTAACAAGATCTTAATAAAGTATTAGTACATGTTGAAATTAACATAAACAAAGGTTAATAAATGCTGTATGTGCAGTTCATTATTAGTTCATGTTAACTAATAAATCTTATTGTAAAGTGTTAACTTTTTTTTTCAGAATTGCAAGTTTTTAATTACAAGACATCAGAACTGCAAGAAATAAAGACATAATTGCAAAGTATAAACGGTTTATATCTCACAATTCTGAGATTTGCATGAGTTGCGAGAAAGAACCTAAAAATTTCAAGAAATCAAGTCAGAATTTGCAAGGTAGAAACTCACAATTGAGAAAAAAAGTCAATTTAGTTTATGAATTTTCTTCTCAGAATTTAGATATAAACTTGCAATTGTGAGTTTCGAAATTTAGCGCTTTGGGTGTGAGAAAAGCGCATTAAAAATAAAATGCACCATTATTAATTATGAGTCAAAGTCTGAAATTGCAAGATATAAACTGAAATCTGCGAGAAAAGTCAGAAATGTGAGTTCACGATTACCTTTTTTATTCCGTGGTGGAAATAAGCATCCATTCAAACAAGACCCATTGTAGTTTAGTAAACTACAAATTTTACATTTCCTGACAGGAAGCAGAGATTTCACTAGCGTAATAATTTAAACAAACGCTCAATTACATACACAACTCTATTTTATTGCTCAATAACAGTACAAAAGTAATTTTTTCCATTTTTACAACATTCAAATAATTTGACAACAGGGAAAAATTCAAGATGTCGCTTGCAGCCAAACAAGACCACATGAGCTGAGCAGATCACTACAACCGTAATGACTACGGTAACAAGTTCCCGAGTGGACCAAAAACAATGTTCAATCCATGTAACGACTGGTCCCAATAACCACATGATGGAATTATATACAAGTCCGGATGATTCTATGCAACTCCTTGCAAACAAATCCAGGACGACTGCCTAGAACTGCTGAACGATGAGCTTTTTCTTGCTGTCGTGGGAGAATTTGTTCGAGCGGAACAAGTCGCTGTCGTAAAACGCAGACAGGTTGTGGATGTTAATCTGTCGGGCCTGAAGACAAAGAAAGAAAGACTGAGTTAAAACTCAAATTCACACGTGTAACATGCTAGTAATTCAGTACTTACTGGAACTTTTTTTAAATGTATTTAAACGCATCTATTAGTTACCTTGTCCACCAGATCCTTCTCTGCAATCTCGATGTTGTCCTGCTGGGCTCCGTAACGGTTGCGCTGATACGAGACCTGTTCAGACACCAGCTGCTTCAAGATGAAGAGCAACAGCTCGTTGTTGTCTCGCCTGAAGGCCAGATACCGTGCGAACGTCTGTGGAAATGCGAAAATGCGACTTCGGTTACCAACTTAACCAGACAGAATCACAAGACTTGGAGAACTGATCCCGGATCAGTACAATCAGCTCACCTTCCGCATGCTCCTCATCACGCTGAACTTCTGTGTGTCGATGAAGCTCTCCAGCATGACTCTGATGGCCATGTTCACGTCGTCCTCCTGCACGTAGTCCCGCAGGTGCATGCGAGCGTGAGCCTCCGCCATGCGGATCATGGACTCGATGTGACGCACGGTGATCGGGATGCTTCCTGTGGCCTGCCAAACAACATGCGTTATTAGACTGAGAACAACAAACATTTCAGTGGTAACAAGCCCAGACGGACGCAATTTCTGAGCAGATTTTGGGAAACATTTTAAAAAGAATGGGCGCAGACAAAGTTGTAGAGAAAAAACGTTTTAGGTTTTTTGTTTTGTTTTGTTTTTTAACTTAAAATGTACGTTTTTTTTCCCAAAAAAATATTGCGATTTAAAAAATATATATTCCAGGTTTTGGCCTTTCCATCCAAAAAAAGCTTTTTGGAGACACAAAGTAGATAAATTAGAAAATGCAGTTTTCGCTGTGAAGTGTGGACTGTGACAACGGAGGCATTTCAAAATGATGCAATTTTTTTTTAACAATTTAAGTAAAATAATTCACATTTGCTGTGGTTTTGCTTTACAGGCGGCACAATTTAGCCAACATTTCGTGATTATATATTAAAGGTATAGTGGAGGATCTTTCCGAATTTTAGATAAGATCCGCCCTCTCCACTTTTTGAATAAGTTTGATTGATTCACCAGAATGATTGACAATTAGGAGGACCAATAGTATAGGCGATCCACCCGGAAGTAAAAAATCCTCCATTATACAACCCTAGTAAAACATCTTAAAATAGTCTTCAACCTCAAAAGCGACTCACCATAGACTCTCTTCGAAGGTCGCTGTAGATTCGGGCCACCTTGTCCTGGTCCATCTGATTGAGTTTGGGTCGCACGCGCTCTTTGGCGTACAAGATGTACTTCCTGAGCAGATCCTGCGGGATGGGGGGGGCATCAGAGGTGTTCGGGAGCAGCACTTCCTCTAAACTGGCCACGCCCCCTTCTTTGTTGCTTGGGTGATGTTTGATGTGGCTGCCCACCACAAAGCGAGCCAGCATCTCATCCTAAACACAGAGAATTGCATTATGGGTAAAGTTTATTAATAGACAACATCTAAATTTGGATCAGGTGAAATAACAAATATGGATGAACCTCATGAAAATAGTCAAGAACATGTTATGTCACCAAACTAAAGACAAATGCTATATGCACTTTTCTTATATATATATATAGATAGATAGATAGATAGATAGATAGATAGATAGATAGAGATAATATATAATTTACATCTAATTAGTATTAGTAATATACACATATATAAATATTTTTACATTTAAAATATAATTTATATACAGGTATATATCATTTTTGATAAGACTTTAGTTTAGGGTCCAATTCTTTACTATTAACTAGTTTCTTATTAGCATGCGTATTAACAGGACATTGACTCACCTGCACTGGGTCGACGGTGTCTCTTACGACGCACAGAACGTCAAATCGAGAGATGATGGGCTCGGTCAGGTCCACGTTATCAGAGAACGTGAGAGACGGGTCGTAGCGCCCACCTTTAAAAAGAAAAAAAACTTTCATAAGAAAAATGAATGCTGTCAGAAACGCAGCTGCTACGTTTATGCCCAGCAGGAAGTAATTTAAAACCTGACTGCGCTATAGATTAACATGCATCTCAAAGTGCCGATGGCAAAATTGAAGTTATGACCCTCATTTAGACTTTCATTAAACAGTTCCGTCACCAGTCCCAGAACGCACCGATAGGATTGGAGGCTGCGATGATGGTGCAGCGAGCCTGTAGCGATGTGACGATCCCAGCTTTAGAAATAGAGATGCTCTGCTGCTCCATGGCCTCATGGATGCTGGTCCTGTCCTGATCGTTCATCTGAAGAACACACTCACACGTTCACTGGGGTATTCACCAAAAAACATTAAATATTGACTCAAAAATTGGTGGAAAAGTGCATCAAAAACCTCTGGTGCTCTTCGCGTGTTGGTGTCAAGTGACTGAATTGTTATTTTTATTTAAATGAAAATAATGTACCGTTTTAGTTCGATAATGTTTTTTATTTAATATTTTGTATTTGTAGTGGATTTTATTGTACTAAATAATATTTACACTGTATTTATAATCCATTTATTCACTTTTTGAGCATAGAGCTGATCATTTAATTTCCAACTTTCAACTCGTAAATCTTGAATGCTTTAGAGCACACACTTCAGTTTGATCTCTTTTCAAAGACGACACTTGGCAGATTATTGCTGAAGTGAAAAAAAGTTTTAAAAAGTGAACTTAAGTTACAGAATTTTATGTTTATTGTCAAGAAAATTGTGGGAAAATACTACTTAAAATTTTTATACAAAATTTAATATTAAATTAAATATTGATATTAAATATTTTCAAAAACATGTTTTACTCTAATATTGTTAAGAAAAATGTGGGAAAATACTATTTTAAATTTTTTATAAAAAATTTAATATTAAATTAAATATTAATATTAAATATTTTCAAAAACATGTTTTACTCTAAAACTGTGAGAAAATCCAAGCCATAAATCTAAAGTTGTGTTCAAAATTTGAGCTTGACATCTTGACATCAAAAAAAAAAAAAAAAAAGGGCTTTCAGAAAGATTTTGTTTGGCTGCAGTACCAAAAGTTTCCACTAGATGAAATTGGTTTCCCATTCATTTCCAATGCGCTCATTTTTTACCACGAACAATGCGTGACTATTTTTTACAGGACCATTTAACCTGTTCGAATCATGTCCATGATTTTTTGTGTGTTCACATAGCAAGTGCCAAAACCTTTACCAAGTTTCATACCATTTTGATGAAGAAAATAAAAATAAATAAATTAAATTTTGCGGTCAAAATGACGAAGAGCACCAGAGTGTTAAAACCACAAACTGCTAACTCAAACGTTATTGGCACCTTATCAAACTCGTCGATGAGACAGACTCCTCGGTCCGCCAACACCAGAGCTCCCGCCTCCAGCGTCCACTCTCGAGTCACGGGATGGCGCTGAACGTAAGCCGTCAGACCCACGGCGGAGGCGCCCTGTCCTGTCGTGAACACCGCTCGGCTCGCGATCTTCTCTACGTACTTCAGGAACTGGGACTTGGCTGTTCCTGGATCTCCACACAGGAGGACGTTGATATCGCCACGCACCTTGTGCTTCCCGCCTGTTGAGACACAAATTACTTACTTGTACCACGCCAGTTTTCATCTGCTAGAAAATATGAGATGTATATGCGTGTACTGTGTATAACTATTTTGTATATATAAATTACCACACATGCATGTATATATTTAAGAAAAATTTTAAGAAGATACCTGGATTTTTGGCTTCGCCGCCGAACAGAGCGAGCGCCAGGCCGCGTTTAATGTCCTCGTGCCCATAGATGGAAGGACCAATACTTGCGAAAATCTGTGCGAGGAAAATTAAGCTTAGTCTGGAGAAACTTTCAGATGCGTATTAAAATGTCTGGAAATGTGTGAGCATCACGCACCCGTTCTCCGATGCGCTCGTCTTTGGACAGAGCCATGATGGCTTTGATGTCTTCATCGGTGAGCTCCGCCACGGCCACGCCCTCATCCTTACGAGCAATGTGATTGGCCAGGATTACGGTGGCGAAGACGGGGAAGCCGTTAGCCATGTTGAGGGAGCCGTCGTAGTTGTTGTGGTAGATTCCTGTGAGCTCCTGCCAAAGTAGATGATTGGAGGGTATATTTTATTTAAATCTATATTCAAATATTTGTTATATTGGGATATTTTGCTTTACATATTATTTGATAGTTATAGTGATATAAAAAATACAAAAAGCAGATTTCAAAAACTTAGTTTTAAATATTTACAGGTTGAAATTGAAATATTATGCAACGATTAATCGCATCCAATATAAGTTTGTGTTTACATAAAATATGTGTGTGTACTGTGTATAATTATTTTGTATGTATAGAAATAAGAAAAATGTGTTACTTAAATATAAAATATGTATATGCAAATATTTCTTTAAATATACATGCATGTGTGTATTCATATATACAAAATAATTACACACATATCTTATGTATACACAAACTTATTTTGGATGCGATTAATCGTTGCCCAGCAATATTAAATATATATTCAAATATTATTTATGTTTTGAAAAATATATAGATTTAGAGGGGCATATTTTACTTTAATGTTATTTGATACAGTTATAGTGATATAAATAAAAAGCAAATTTCAAAAAATTCGTTTTAAATATTTACAGGTCGAAATTTTAATATTTGTATACATGTTTTATTACATAGTTATGTCAATATAGTTCAGTATTGTGATTTTATGTTATTTATATGAAGTTGTTTAATGGTCAAAAAGGTTTTAAAGTCCAAACTTAATTGCAAACTTCACCCAAAGCTTCATCTTATGCCTCTATTCTGTCATCTCCTGTGGCGGTGAGGGATTATTGGAGTTCAACTGGTTTATTAAAGATGATTTGAGAACTATCGCAGTAATTATGGTCTGTCGACTCACGATCTCGTCTCCAGGTTTGCAGTGGTCCACCAGGTCGGCCAGCAGGATGGCGTCTTTGGAGCGAGGCAGGCGACCCGCCGCCACTTTCCCAGGGCTCTCCTGAATGGTGATTCGCTGGTAGTTCTGATACACGGTCTGATAAAGGCAAGAACGCTAGTTAACATCAGAAGAAAAGAGAAACAGCTGCATCCTGCTGCCATGGCAACAACTGGCAAAACTGAGATTAGGGTTGGTCTCTTATCAACACATTTACATAAAGACAGAAGCAAGGATCTTAGGCAAAGATAACTTCATTTCTAATATATATTAGCTTGTTATTTAATAATTTAGAACACAAAAATGATACATAAAATATAGTTGATTAATAACCAACCTCTAAATTTAGATCGGGTGAAATATGGATGAACCTCAAATAACTAAAGACACAAATGCTATATGTACTATTTTCTTTAAGTGTTCTTTATATATAAAGCGATAGATACATAGATAGTAATAACATATTTACATCTAATTTGTATTGGTAATATACACGTATATAAAAATGTGTCCATTTAAAATATAATTGATATACAGGTTTATATATAATGTTTGATAAGACTTTAGTTTAGGATCCAATTCTCACTATTAACTAGTTGCTTATTAGCATGCATATTATTAGGATATTGGCTGTTTATTAGTACTTCTAAAGCACATATTAATGCCTTATTCTGCATGACCATATTCTACATCCCTTAATCCTACTCAATATCTGAACTTAACAACTACCATACTAATTATTAGTAAGCAGAAATTATGAGTTTGAGGCAAAAGTCGCAGGTAAAAGTGAGAATTGGATCCTAAACTAAAGTGTTGCCACATTACGGTGGTAATTGTACTGAATTTTTACTGATCTTTTAGTATATTGTGGCATGAATTTTAATTTATAAGGCAGACATAACTGTAATCATATTTTAATTGTGAAAATGTGCTTAAGTGCCATAAAAATAAAGCAAAAAAAACAAAACCAAAACATATTAATGCTCTTTAAAAAAGACTTAATTGTCTTTCTGCATGAACAGTTTCTCTTTTGGTTTGTAGGTGAAAATGACCTAGATCATTTTGTTTCATAACATCAAATCTCTTCATCTCTACGGGAAACGTGGCACAGCATGATCGTCCTCACACACCTGCTCCATGTTGATGTCGAACGGCCCGAGCGACTGACACTCGGGACAGGAGCCCGGCTTCACCTCCTGGTTCTGGGACTGGAAGAACGGACCCAAGATGAAGTTACACTTGTTACAGTTGTACTTCACCATCCCGAGCTGCGGCAGGACTCCAGTGCAGCAGGTCACGACCCCACTGGTGCGGATCAACTGGTTCAGATGAAGCTGCCTGGTAACAAAAATATAGAAATTATTAGGGGTGTAACAATATGTTGCGTCACAATACAAAAATGCAACTATCTATCATGGATTCTGACATGTATTGTGGATAGTTCACCCAAAATGAACATTTCTGTGAGAAAAAATTCAAGTT
This sequence comes from Rutilus rutilus, assembly GCA_021464565.1. Classification (NCBI taxonomy): domain Eukaryota; kingdom Metazoa; phylum Chordata; class Actinopteri; order Cypriniformes; family Leuciscidae; genus Rutilus; species Rutilus rutilus. The sequence goes on along the minus strand of JAJAQA010000006.1, from coordinate 41,795,388 downwards.
TTCAGAGTTTTAGTGTCAGTACTACAATAAACTACACTATATAATGTTGAATATAATGTATAATAATGCAATGGGGTAATGACAATGCCATATTGTCTGATGTTCCAGTAAAAAGAGCCTACATTATTTTATATATATCTAGTCAGTGAAAGTGTGCAAGCATATTCGTCCAAAATAAGTATGTATTTTCAGCTTCAGAATCATGAACATTGTTATTCTGGTGTCTCTATTGTCCTGTTCATTGGGTTTCCAGCACCAAGTCCAAGCCTATTCATTTAAACACACAATGTAATACCAAATTTAGCATTTTAATCAACAGGACATTTTTTGTTAACCTTTTACCATATGTCTTGGAGTATCTTGGATAATACCGTATCGTGAGTTCGGTATCGTGATATGTATCGAATCGTGACATGAGGGTATCGTTACACCCTTTGTACATTATATATATAATATTATTTCTTGAAGAACCAAGAGGACTGTGGATTTGCTCGTACCTGAGCGATCGCAGTTCTTCCACCAGCGGCAGGTTGCCGATGCGGACGTGGATTTCGTGCGCGATCCGGTCGTATTTGGGGTACATGGCCAGCACCACCTCTTTCGCGGCTTCGTCGAAGATCTTCAGCATCTCCGCGGGAGCCTCCGGCAGAAAGTACGCCAACACGTGCTCCCGGGACGCCAGCTCTTCATAGTTCACCAGCAAACTCTCCTTATTTTCTGAAGAGATCGCAAAATGTCATGTCAAACGTCTGGATTATAGAATAGGGTTTTCCCCAAGCGGCAACACAGAAGTGACTTAAACTGCAATTCATCGACTGGCCTCTAGAGACAGGCTGCAAAAGAGAGTCAATCCCATAAAATGCCCAACTTTACAGCAGAAAAAAATATGTTTACAGCCTGGTACAAAAAGTGGTTTTGGTCTACATTTGCCCTTCATGAAAACTCTGAGGGGAATAACAATTATTTATAATAATAAGCCTTAAAGTTATGCATAATTAAGGGCGTGGCCACTTGAGTGACAGGTGGATTGCCGCTGATGTCACTACTAGCCATTTGTCTGCTGTCTGTTAGCGTCACGTCACCTCAGCTAATCCTCTTTGCCCATTTTCATTTATCAAGGAGTGACGCGATACAAAGATGCTGACAGCTGGCTCCGCCCACTTTGGGCTTTTTTTTGGTCTATGGTTTTCCCAGATGACCGTCCACCACCCACCTTTGCACATGTCGCTGATGCGCTCTTTGAAGACGTTGTGTCCGTGCTCATCCACATGCGTGCGCAGGAAGTTCTTGAAGCGGTGGTAGATCTCCAGTCGCGGGGCGGCCATCGAGACCCACTCCCGGACCGTGTGGCCCTTCATGTCCTCCAGGTTCTCAATGCTCTCGATCATCTCTTCATCCTCGCCGTCCAGCGCGACGCCATCGGCTGCCCTCTCCGCAAGAACACGCTGCCTCTTCGTGGGCCGTTTGTCGTCCTCGTCTTCACTGTCTGTACATCACAGAAACATCAACTACAGTTAGACTTTTGTTTAATGACAATTTGCAGACTCATATACTGATATTAATTTATGTCGAATTGCGATTTTTCAGATTAAAAATGGCCAGATTGGCTGTACTTGTTGGTAGGGCTGAACAATTCGGCAACATTTTTGTAATTGTGATATATATACATACATACAAAAAAAAGTTACTGTAATTTCACAAAAAAATAAAAAAAAGGGTAATAAACATAATATAACTGTTTTAATTTTACATTACAACTTCCAATACTAATTTATAGCTGTCTTCATTTTCAAACATTAAACTCTTATTTTGACTTAAAACCACAGGAAGCCCTTATCAAAAGATTGAGAAGATGGTTTGTGCATGTTGTGTTTTCAAACGCACAAGAAAGAGACTTACACACAGAGATGGAGTTCATGTTGCGCAGCGTTTACTGTGAATCGAGCCGCTGTGAGTAACACCTGCGGATCATGAGCCGCTCACGTGTAAATGAACACATCGCCGCGCTTCACTCATGATTTAATAAATCGCACTAAGCCATATGCCGATTTTGGATTTATTTCAATTACGTGTGCAGCCCTACATTAACTAATTTTCAGTGGTTTGCAGTAAAGTTAAGTGTTATTTAGCAATGACTAAACCGCCCACCGTAGAGGAGTCCGCGGCCGATGCGGCCCATGCCAAGGCCCTGTTCTCTGTCCCGCCGCCTCATGGCCGCTTCTGCTTCCGCCCGAGCTCCGGGTGAGAGTTCACTGAGATCTTCATCCTCATCCAGACCTTCCACTTCATAACGGTCCAGTTCTGGGATGGCGCGGTAGTCTCTGTGAAAAATACCCTCGTTAAGCTACATTTACATTCATTTAGCAGGTGCTTTCATTCAAAGTGAACTTGTTTTCATGCAAAGTTGCGAATTTAACACACAAAAAAAAGGAGTATCACATTAAATATTCGTGCCAATTCCAATATTCGTGTTTGTTCAAGAGAACAAAATCGTCATTTCCTAGTAAACTATGAAACTAAAGTATCAATAATAAAAATGGTTTGCTGAAACCAGTGACGCCACTATGGCTCTTTTTTGTTGTTGTTCCTGTATAATAAATGACTTGCAGCTCAGAGCTTGCAGGCAAAACGCAATAACAAATGCTGTTGTGCTTGTGTTCTGACGAATGTTTGAGAATGGAATTGCATGAGACGGTTCTGGGAGATAATTATACCAATTAATTTCAATGACAGACACTGGCTCAGGCATTTCAGAATTACTAAAACTGTGTGCAATGAGATTTACTTTATTGTAGGTTATGCGCAAGTCATCTTTTTTGATGTTCTTTTAATGTTTTTTATGCAATAACCCCAAATTTGCATAAAAATATTTACTATTTTTTAATGCCGTGTAAGCAGCAAGGCTATCCACGTGGCGATCAACTAAACAGAAAACATACAAATATGTTAATAGAAACATAACTATTGATAAAATTGTAATTTAACTGTTTAGAGACTTTCATATCGGCGTATAAAATTCTTTTAAGCACAATATTTATTATTATTTTGAGGTGAAACATGACCTGGACATGTTTTTGAAAGGTTTCACGAGGTTCCTCCCTAACAATCACTCTGTTAATCTGCAAACCATCACGATCATCTCTCACCTCTCCATCCCATCTCCGATCAGCTCCTCTCCGTCTCCGTCGTCCTCATTGGGAATGTTTTCTCCCAGAATCCCTTCGGACTCGTCCTCAAACGGAGGCAGGTCTCTGCCGGGGCTGGAGGTCAGGTCACCCCGCCGGGAGCCACGAGTGGGGCTGGTGGCCATCTGAAACGACTCTGAGGAATCCTGTTTTGAAGCAAAAAAAAAAAAAAGTCACTGTTATAGAAAACAAAAATCTTTCCACTAGAATTGGATGTCAAAAGGACCGACTGACTTAAAGTGACTGAAAATGCACACATGTGCAAGTAGATCAGGCTGAGGTATTAATACTGAAACTAACTCAATATCATTACTGCGGAAAAACAGACCTGTCAATCGGACTACACCATACTACACAAGAACAGTCACTCACTTGAAACCACAACTGTTACACAAAGAAACAAGCATAACCCACGTGGGACCTTTTTTAGACTGGCTTAACCCTTTACAACACAATAGCTTAATATATTCAACTAAATATTTGACGTGTCAGTTCAGGAACTTTACAGTTAAAAACAAGAAATGTTTTTTGTATTTATATAATTTTAGCTTTTTTAGGCCCAAGTTAAATTATTTGACATTTACAAATTTAACAACAACAAAAATGCACAAAACTCGAATTAAAATGACTTTTGTGCAAATGTAAACGCACATTTGTCGGAGTTTGTACAGTATATTTAGTTTATTGTAAAATCTAGATCATTACATTGCATTGTCCACCGACTAAACACTTTTATGTGCCATGTACATTTCACACATAATCGCGTACACATACAAACGTCAAATACTTTAAAACACATTTGAACAATTGCTTAAATGATTTGTTGATATATACATAGATGATATTCAAAACACACTCACCGCCATGTTCTCACGTCCGTCTTAAACAGCAGCTCGACTGAAGACTAGTTTTTCCCGGGAAGACTAACTTTTCGCGCGAAATTATCCACGTGACCACTAAGCGCGCGAGAAACGCTATGAATATGAATTGAGGAAGAGAGTCAGAGCACTGTGATTGGTCCGTTGGCAACTGCGTCACTCTGATCTGAACGCTCATTGGTTCGACGCGTGAAAAGGGACGGACATGTTAGGAGTCGTAGAAAAATAAAACTAGACAAAGCACATTGTGACAGTGAACGATATCACATTTCGCTTCAAAATAAGCAATTGGATCAACAGTGGCACACTCTGTGACTCCTAATATGGTTTTTAAGTCCACAGTTTATACATTTTAGTCCATATTTTACAAGTTTCTAATAAAATTACCTAGATTTGTACAGTTTAAAAAAGAAAATGTGAATGGTGTTTCTTTGCGGATAGGACTTGTGATAATATTTCCCACAAAATTAACCACATTTTTAAGGATAGTTTTCTAGCATGAAGAAAGTATAACAAAGAATGAACATAAAACATTGATTCTTAGAATGACAATATTTAATCTTTCACAACCATGAGCAATAATTGCACTCTTTAATTACATTATTCTCAAGTGTATTATCATAGTGTATTGGCCCCTAAAGTGCCTGCACATCGCCTGCACACATTTCAAGTACCTCTCAACATAATGTACAGAACTGGCACAGTCACAGCAAACGCCGCACAGGTCAGGACTGTATTATATAGACTCGTTTTGTTGATGTGCGCCTCTAGTCTTTTCTCAGTTTGACCGAGGCCTTGAACGACCATCTCTGTGTCACAAACAAGAAGCGGAGAGTCTCGTGTTTGAATGACCGGCCTCTCCAGGGGCCGAGACTGCAGGGTCGTCTTCACCGCTTGCATCTCCGTCCCGACCTTCCCGACGCCCTCCTCCAGCTGCTCCAGCTGTGGTTTCAGGCTCTCCATGAGCCCTTGGGCTCTTTTGCTGTGTTGGAGAATCTCTTGAATCGCTTCCTCTGAGGCACTAGATGAGGAGGTTGGGACGATGGCAGTCGCTGGCGGGACGAATGTTGGCTTGACTGTTTTCGTACCTTCTACGCCTCCTTTCACACTCACCCTGAGGGAGTCGATGAGGTTGCTGAGTTCGTCTTGTTGCATTTTATGCATGCTGGCTTGGACCTTAATCGCTTCCTGAAGACTCACCGGTCCTTTCTGTGCCTCCAGCAACAAGCTCTTGAGTTCCTGCAAACGTACCCGGTTTATGTAAGTGGAGCCCATCACCCCAATGACGGCGCCCAACACTGAACCAATCACGGACCAGTTTTTGGTGCGTTCGGCCCTGGTCCTTTCTTTCTCGTGACTTGCTCGCACCGCAGCCGAGAAGAGCGCAAACTTCTCTCGCTCGCCGCCTTCTGCGTTCTCATACGCCGTTCTGAAGCGCCGTTCTTCCTGTAAACGATGAAAACGTTATTTAAAGGGAAGGTGAGATGGTGCAATCTATCTATGTGGTACCGGTCAAAAATGACTATTTTTTATGTTTTTGAAAGAAATATTTTCTGCTAATCAAGCCTACATTTATTTGATTTAAAAAATACAGAAATGATTTTTTATATTGTTGTAAATATTATTCCAATTTAAAATAATGGTTTTCTATTTTAATAAACTTTAAAATTGAATTTTTTTCCCGTGATTAAAGCTGAATTTTCAGCATCATTACTCCAGTCTTCAGTGTCACATGATCCTTCTAAGATGAGGATTTGACGCTATTTTTTTGGGAACCTGTGATACTTTTTTTAAGGATTTTTTGATGAATAAAAAGCTAAAAAGAACAGCATTTATTCAAAATAGAAATCTTTTCAAACAATGTAAATCTTTAATATCACTTTTCTTTCAATTTAACACATCCTCGCTGAATAAAAAAAGTATTAATTACTGACCGCAAACTTTTGAATAGTACTGTATATTGTTACAAAATCATTCAGTTTAAAATAAATGCTGTTCTTTTTTTTGTCTTTTTCTTTATCAAAGAATCCTGAAAAAAGTATCAGAGGTTATAAAACATATTAAGCAGCACAACTGTCAAACATTGATAATAAATCAGCATGATTTCTGAAGGATCATGTGACACTGAAGACTGGAGTAATGATGCTTTTCACAAAAATAAACTCTATTTTAAAGTATATTAAAATAGAAAACCATTATTTTAAATTGGAATAATATTTCACAATATTACTGTTTTTTCCGTATTTTTGATCAAATAAATGCAGCCTTGGTGAGCAGAAGAGACTTCTTTCAACACACTTTTTTTTAAGAAATGAATGCTGTGCATTACTAGGTCTTCCTCACCTGCAGTAGCTTGTGTTCGAGTGTGGCTAACTCTAAATAATGAGCCTCTTCACGAGACACACGGTCCAAACGGTCCCTCACTTCCTTCAGCCGGACCTGAAGAGCCTCCAGGCTGGTGTGAGCTTCTCTGACGATTCCTCTGGCGATCATGAAGGCCTTTTCAGCCTGATAGCAATACATAATTCACATTATATTGACATATGAATGAATCCAAGAGTGAAAAGTGCACCTTTTTTTTGGGTCATTTGTCAAACGTGTACCTCTGTGACATTGGACTGAGCATCTCGGACTTCATTAAGCCCGACAAACTCTTCATAGCGCTCCCACCAGTAGTTGACGGTCACTGTAGTGGTTTTCACCACATTTCGGCCCCATTGTTTCCCCAGATCTCCAGCATAAGTTAACGCAGACGCTGTGCGCTCTTTCACAGACGTCATTTTATTCGGCTCATCTTTCGGGCTTTGTTGCTGTGTGCAGTAAGTTCTGTGGAGGTTCCACTGGACCGGGACAGACAGCTGGTGTCGGTGGAGACATGTGGAGACATGACTGCTCGAAAACACAGTTTTCCCTCTGAACCTCATCGAAGAGCCTCATATGTGGGATATTACACACGTCAAATAAAGAACCTGCAAGAATAAATACATTGGCTTTGTGAAATGATCCACAAGGTGCAATCAGTGTTCCTAAAATAATAATAATGATGTTTTCTAGCTCGAAAATGAACTTAATTTGCATTTACACTAGGCTATTAGAATGAATAAAACAAAAACACACTATATTGGAAGCAAATACATAACACAGGCAGGTTAACAATGATAAAATACGAGCGATAAATTTGATTTGGGCTTCAATTTGTATTTTTGAAAGAGCTTCTATTTAAAGTCCTAAGGACAGTTACACAACATAAACACAACATGTAAAATAAAGTTTCTATGTTGGTAATTCAAAAGTTAAATATACAGCAAAAATATGTCTAATGTAACTATGACGCTGTTACATTTACATACATTATATTTACTTTTCCGAGCTAATGAATGAATAGTGTCGGTGAATAATGTCTACAGTTCAAACTGAATTCATTTCAGGATTAAACCAACAAAACGCACCAGCGATTCTCCGTTTCGTCAGGTTTCTTCTCGAGCCCCTATTTTCTCATGTTTACAGAAGACTGTAATGTACCTATAGTCCATAAAATATACCTGTCAAATTTCCTGAAATGTCATTGTAGCATGAGCGGATTTCTTTCAGGCAGTAGCTGGGGTTCTTTTGAACAGATTCATTTGTTAATGATCCAGTTGAACCGATTCCGAAAGCATTTGTAAGTCACTCGATTGCATTATCAAGCCTTTTAAAAAGAAACTTTATAAGAAGTTCGCTTGGCGACACAACGGTGAGGCTTGGCTGACATGTTGGGATCGGCTGGGATCATAAACAACGCAAAATCTGATCTTTTGGGAACACTACGACTCAAACGAATCAAAACAGGTTTTGAACCAGTTCAGTTACACGAACCAACCTAACGAATCGATACGACGAATTGAATCTCTCTCAGGCACAAGACGGGCGGACTACATCCGGGTAACAGCTAGGGTCCTGACGGCGCTGAAAAACGCATTAGCTAACTAATCTGAGCAACATGTCTGGAAGAGAAGGTAATATTAATCAAAATTAAAACCCTTAACATGACAGTTTGATTGTGTAAAACGCTGTAGGTAATACAAACGCTATTTTCCGATCATGCCGGGTCTTTATAGATTGTAAACATGTCGATATATTTTTAAAATATATCTTTTTTTGTACACGATGCTATCTGCGTTAGCTGTATTACAACATTTCACTGCATTTTAATCATTTGAAAGTTGATATTGGTCCTTTCTATTATTGTTATACTAAAAAAAATCCATTTATATTTCTTATTACAATGTATATTTAATATTTTTCAAAATTTGAGTTTAGTTTTGATCATGTTATTATGGTATCTAATATCAAAATGATTTATTCTCTGTTCAGGAGGTAAAAAGAAACCCCTCAAGGCTCCTAAAAAGCAGTCGAAAGATGTGGATGATGTAAGTTCGTACATTGAGGTTTCGGTTGAAGTGTTTATACATAAACACTGAGATTATGGTTTGTGAACTGGACAGATCAGCTGCCTTTAGAGTAAAGTAATGACTACAGAAATGTATGTGTAAGAATGTACATGTACCTGGAAATGCAAGGAATGCAATGGATACAAGCGTCTGCCAAATGCATAAATTAATGTATTTACCAGTCAAATTTTGAAAATGTTGAAATGATGTTTTGTACATTTTCTTGACTTGTTGAATTGCACACACTCATTCTATGTTTTATTTACAAACTACAGGAGGACATGGCTTTCAAACAGAAACAGAAAGAGGATCAGAAAGCAATGGAACAATTGAAAGCCAAGGCTGCCGGAAAAGGACCTTTAAGTAAGAGACACACAAAGCCACCCATCATTCTTTCCTATTTAAATGAAGTTTTTTGTTTATTAATGTAATGTTGAAATATTTCTGTAAAGTTTTTTGAGTTGTTCCTTTTCTCAACAAAGTTTCTCCTTTGATGTCTTTCCACAGCTGGGGGTGGCATCAAGAAGTCCGGGAAGAAATGAATGTGTTTCGATGTTTATTTGCTTGCTGTTCAATCCATCAATTTATGATTTGGGTCCACAATAGCAATGTCAAATGATTTTTTTTTAGTTACTTTATATTTCTCATGTAAAGAAAATGTTAAAAGGAATAAAGTTTGTGATGACTGTAAATTTAAATTTCAGATTTTAATGTCTTTGATTTTTGAAACCTATTCAAAGCTCAGTACAACATCCAAACATTTCAAGTTTAAATTCACATGTAAACAACTCCATTTCTAAAGTTTTTGTTGAAGCTTATCCATCTTTATATTCAGCTCTACAGTCTCACTTTTCATGTCTCCAAATGTATGGAACATCTTTGATTACCCGAAACACAAATGTCTTTTGTTATTGTTTCTTTTCATTATGTAGTTTTAGTCATTTTGCTGATGAATTGTGTGTCTTATGTTTATTCTTCAGTTCCACCTCTACTGGATAGTGGTCACTCACTTTCAGTGCCTGTGAAGACATTAAATCTGTTTTAGTAACTTACTAAACCAGTCCTCAAATTTAAAAACGTTCTGTTTATTTAAATGCACAGTAATAACTCATGTCTTTGTTAAGTGTGATTAAGTTTGTAAACCTGGTACTGGGTCCGGGATTACATCATTAAGAAGACCGTCCTTTTATATTTGAAAGTCCTAATTAAACATTGAAAGTCAATTGTAGTATTATTAAAGAGCGTATCTCTACTTTTCACACACAAATCCATCGTTTTCAAATTGTATATTATTTAGACTGTAAGTAGATTGTTTAATATCGTTCATGTTTGATGACCATAGCAAGACATTTTAAACAAAAAATGTCATTCTTTTTAAGATTATGGTTATGTAGTTTATTCTGTTGGCAATACAACCGAAATGATTACCGAATGAATCTCTTATACATATTTGATCTTTGGAAACAAACTAGGAGAAACATTGCGTTTCAGCTCTGATTACCTTATCTCTGAGCTAAAAATAGCCAAGATGATACATAGACCTTCATCTTAGGCTGTTTTCTTAAAAAAGGAGTCCATTCTGTTAGTTTCCCTTGGTAAATAATCCAAATTTGCCTCATGAATCCAGTAACGCTGTGAGTAAGTTCGGCAAAACTCGGCGAAGATCGTCAAAACATGACGACGCACGAGGATCTTAGCATTACGTAGATACGTCGATCTTACCTTTTAACCAATCAGAGCCTGGGAGTGTGCGCGCGCGCACGAACACGGTGAGCAGAAGAAAATGGCCAAAAACGGGGATTTAAGTAACTTTGAACGTGGTATGGTTGTCGGTGCCAGACTGGCTGGTCGGAGTGTGTCAGAAACTGCTGATTTACTGGGATTCTCACGCACAGCAATCTCTAGGGTTTACACAGAATGTTCCGAAAAAGAGAAAATATCCAGTGGGAGAAAATGCCTGGTTGATCCCAGAGGTCGGAGGAGAATGGCCAGACTGGCTCAAGCTGACTTAGGTAAAGTTGGTTTTATATTCGCACATTCGCACTTTTTTTGCTTAAAAACTGTCTCAATAACAAGCGCAATAAAGCAATTTTTTTTTGCGAAATAAAAGCAGCTACATGATCTTTAGGACAAAGATGGTGAACTACAACACTCTCCACAATCGATCAAAATGGGCAAATATTGTTTTAATGGCATACAAAGTTGCGAATGTTCACTGAATGTCCAATGTGTGTGGTAAACAAGATAGGGACTGTCTAAAAAAGTTTTATTTATTTTTTCATTGTGTGCAAACAGACAACTACATTTTTGCAAAGGACAGATGTACCAGCAAATATCTCTCACATTATGTGTTCTAATGCTTTTGATTGTACTTTAGCAACAATAAAAAGTGCATTATAATGATTGTATTTAGGAAACCTGCCTCACTGTACATAATGTACGTAAATATTTTTAGAATAAAATTACATTAATTCACCAAAGGGATCTTTTACTATCTGAAGGTTGTAGCATGTTCCTAGTGACCAGTCTGACTTACTTCAGGTGAGATTTTGACAAAAAGTCCCTTACTGTACGTACAGTTGACAAATATGTTTTTTTTTTAATTACTGTAATTCACCCTAAGTATTTTTTCGTGTTCCAAAGGCTGTAGTGCTTTCCTACGGACCAGACTGACTTACTACACACTACACTCCCATCCACTTTTAACTTTGTCTGTTCCTATACTTTTTAAAGACATGACAATTTTGTATATTCTTGAAATAAAACCTTGTAGATGGAGGGGAGCTTCAAGGAGAATATAACGAAAAATAACGAAAAAGGTCAGCTTGATTAAGATTGAATTTGGAACGTAAATCATTAAAACTAGCAAAAAGACCATCAATATAAAGATCACCAAATTGAGCAATGCCCTTATCTTGCCATTGTTTAAATGCTGAGTCTAGTTTGGCAGGGAGGAATGCATGATTAGTGCATATTGGGCTCTGAAGCAAAAGTGCTTGTCTTAAGTGCAAATGTTGGCGTATCTGAATCCATATTTTAAGAGTAGAATGAACAACCGGATTTGATGTATATTGTGCTATTTTAATAGGTAGGCTAGATGTTAATAGGGCTTGTAAAGAGGTTGCTGTGCAGGATTTAGATTCTGTTCCACACCAATCAGTGGTACCTGATGAGTGCATCCAATAGATTATCTTTTGAACTTGAACTGCCCAATAATAATATAAGAAATTAGGAAGAGCTAAACCCCCATCATTCCTATGTTTCTGGAGAAACTCTTTCCGAATCCTAGGAGTTTTCCCATCCCATAAAAAACTGGAAATAAGTTTGTCTAATCTGTTGAAAAAACCTTTGGAAAGGAAGATTGGTAGGCATTGAAATAAATATAAGAATCTCGGGAGAACTGTCATTTTAACACCGTTCACCCTACCGGCCAGGGTTAGATGAAGAATCCTCCATTTTTGAAGATCAGATTTAAGTTTAATCAAAAGAGGAGTAAAATTAAAGTTTTTGTGCAATATTAATGCCCAGATATTTAAACCCAGAGCGAAAGGGGAAAGCAGAGTCAGGCATATGCCTGGCAAGTGTGTTAACAGGCATGCATTCACTTTTAGAGATATTCAATTTATAGCCTGAGAAGGTCCCAAAATTGTGCAAGAATTTGATAATATCATTGATGCATGATAAAGGGTCTGAGATGTAAAGAATCAAGTCGTCAGCGTATAATGAGAGCTTATGTTCAACACCCCACCTATTTATACCATGAAAAGTAGGTGTGGATTTTAATACCAAAGAGAGTGGTTCAATTGCAATTGTAAACAAAAGGGGGCTTAATGGGCATCCCGAGTGCCCCTTGATAGAGAAACATTTTTGGATCGCCATTTATTAGTAACCACTGAAGCAACTGGGGAAGTATACAGAAGACGGATCCATTCTATAAATCTGGGGCCAAAACCGAATTTATTCATAGCGAAAAAAAGGTAATCCCATTCCACCCGATCAAATGTCTTTTCGGCGTCTAGTGAAACTACAATTTCAGGGGTGTCCTGGGATTGGGGGGTGTAAAGAACATTCAAAAGACGACGAACGTTAGAGAAGATGTGGCGACCTTTTATAAAACCAGTCTGATTAGCTGAAATGATACTGACCAAGGGAGACTCTAATCGGATAGCTAATAATTTGGCTAAAATTTTGACGTCTGCGTTTAACAAAGAAATTGGTCGATATGAGCTACATTGTGTTTGGTCCTTCTCAGGCTTCAATAGAAGTGTAATCAGTGCTTCAGTAAGGGACTTTGGTAAAGTTCCCTGAGATAAAGAATATTCAAACATATTAAGCAAGAGTGGAGATAATTTAGTAGAAAACTTCTTATAAAATTCGATCGGAAAGCCATCGGGCCCCGGAGTCTTGCCGCTTTGCAACGCTGATATGGCCGCAGATATTTCTTGCAGCTGAAGGGGGTGGTCTAAGTCTTTTTTATGCTCCAATGAAATAGTGGGGACATTTAGACTGATCCTTAGGGGTTTCTGCTTTATAAAGGCTAGAATAAAAGTTCATAAACGTGTTATTAATTGTAAGGGGATCAATAGTTAAATCCCCAGCATCATTTGTAATTTGAGATATATGTTGAGCTGATGATCTGGATTTAAAGGAGAACTCCGGTCAATTTTAACATTGAGCTAATTTTTTCTGTGAAAAAAAAAATCTGTGTTGCCTACACCGTGTTATCTTCTTTTTAAAATTTGCACCCTGTTGACTTCAATGGGGCAAGTTTTAAACCTGCTTTTAGCCTCTTAACATCCTTGATGTGTCATTACAAGTGCACAGGTCATGTGAGTGATTCCTTCGGAGTGAACGCGGATGAATCTGACTGCAGTAGATGTGAAAGATATTAATAAAAATGATGTTTATTCAGCCAGCGCACATACCTGTATTTACATCCTGTTTTCGGTCGAAGTCCATAGTAGTCGATTGTCGAGTTCACGCGCATAGGTTTAGTACCTATGATCACCAGCCAGCAGCCATGTCACCCTGTAGCCCAAGACTGGTTGCCCACTGAAGCTAAGCAGGGCTGAGCCCGGTTAGCACCTGGATGGGAGACCTCCTGAGAAAACCAGGTTGCTGCTGGAAGAGGTGTTAGTGAGGCCAGCAGGGGGCGCTCACCCTGTGGTCTGTGTGGGTCCTAATGCCCCAGTATAGTGACGGGGACACTATACTGTCAATGAGCACCGTCCTTCGGATGAGACGTAAAAAACCGAGGTCCTGACTCTCTGTGGTCATTAAAAATCCCAGGATGTCCTTCTAAAAAGAGTAGGGGTGTAACCCCGGCATCCTGGCCAAATTTGCCCAGTGGCCTCTGTCTATCATGGCCTCCTAATCATCCTCATATACTGATTGGCTTCATCACTGTCTCCTCTCCACCAGTAAGCTGGTGTGTGGTGGGCGTTCTGGCGCAATATGGCTGCCGTCGCATCATCCAAGTGGAGCTGCACATTGGTGGTGGTTGAGGAGATTCCCCCTTCCATGTAAAGCGCTTTGAGTGCCGAGAAAAGCGCTATATAAATTTAATGAATGAATTATTATTATTATATGATATAATGTCTTCTAGTCCGTCTTCCGAGCATAATGGGCCATCAAGAACCGTCATTGTTGAGAAAAAACAAAACAAATGCAACAAAAGTAGCCGTGTGCACACCCCCAAAGCCACGCTAGTCGGTTAGAAATATGTAGTTAGAAAAATTACTCCCCTGCAGCAACGGCCGCGTTGATCCGTCGTTCGTAAAAGGCTTCGGCTTCAGGTGCTGAATCAAAAGTGAAGGTTTCCCCGTCGTGTGTGAATCGCAAGCGGGCAGGGTAGAGAAATCTGAAACGGATCCCTTTCTGGTAGAGCATTGTTTTAATGTTCTTGAAAGCAGCGTGTTTCTTGGAGAGTGCCGCGCTTAGATCAGGATATAATCTGAGAGTCTTACCTCGGTACTGCAGCTCGTGTTGTCTAGCCCAGCGCAAAGCTCGCTCCTTCTCCTGTAATCGATGAAAACATACGATAATGGGTCTTGGAGGTAGGCCATCTCTGGGTTTGGTCACCAAACCGCAATGTGCTCTCATAATCTCATAAGCCTAGAGAAGTCATTCAACTCATTTGATATTTAGAAGGAAAACTATTGATTAATACCTTGATTATAATCACTCATTAGATATACATTAAAGCAGCAGTGTGTTCCAGAATCCACTTCTTCAGGACTTCATAACAAAAACTTAACTTGAATCATTACAATAAGGGTGTTGCTTATTTATAACGTTGAAAATATGATTAACCTGAAATATCTGCATTTTTTTAATCAATGAAAGAATTGTGCTGTACAAGGAACGGTAGTTCTCATAAATACTTTTACCTAATACATTTATCAAAGTTAATTGAGTAGAGTGATTTCTAGGAACATACTATAACCATTGGAACATTAAAATACTTACAGTAAAGGAGGTATTGTCAAAATTCCACCTGTAGTAAGTCAGTCTGGTCACTAGGAAAGCACTACAGCCATTGGAACATGAACAAAATCCCTTTGGTGAATTACTGTAAATTTTACATAAAACATTTGTATGTACAGTAGCCTACACAAAAGTACACTAAAGCAGTTTAGGTGAATACGCAGCAAATATCAAACCTGAAACTATGTTTACCCTGGTTGGCAAAATTATATATATATATATTTTTTTTACTTGACTATGTTCATGGTGCTGTCCACTTATGTGGTACTGAAGGTCCTTCATGATCAAGTCTGCAACTTGGGTAAAGTTGGTTTTATATATATTTGCGGAGTTCCGCGTTCAATATCTTGTGAGCTGAATATTGTTACTACACAAATAACATTGTTTTAATATTTAAATCTTCCTCAAAACGAGCTTTCCTTCGGGTTTGCACTTTGCAGATGGTCCCTTCTTAGCAGCCTGCGCATAGAGATCAATGTATTTTGTCCAGTGCGAAGGAAAGATCGTTTTGAGGAAAATTATGTTGTAGCTTCTGGTGTTTTAGGTACCAGAAATAATGCAATAAAAGATGGGGAAAACGCTCCCTCTTCTGAGGAAAATCTTGCTTCTGAGGGGAAAACTCTGTCCGAGGAGTCTCAATTTCTGCAGCAACATTCTGATGGTAAGGTCAGAATTGATCATTTTATTTATTAAACATTAATTAGAGTAATCAGAAGTTTACCTGCCAGTCAAAGCTTGATGGTTTGCACATTTGATGACTTGTTGAATTGCACCCATTCCTTGTTTTATTTACAAACTACAGAAGGACATAGCCTTCAAACAGAGACCGAAAGAGAAACAGAAAGCAATGGAGCGATTGAAAGCCAAGGCTGTTCAGAAGAAGGACCTTTAAGTAAGAGACACATGGCTTTATGCCCGTCATTCATTTAAATGCTGTTTCCATAAAAACCCTAAACATGACAGTTTGATTGTGTAAAACGTCGTAGGTAATAAAAACGATATTTCCCGATCATGCCGGGTCTTTATAGATTGTAAACATGTCGATATATTTTTAAAATATATTTTTTTTGTACACGATGCTATCTGCCTTAGCTGTATTACAACATTTCACTGCATTTTAATAATTAGAAAGTTGATATTGGTCCTTTCTTTTATTGTTATACAAAAAAAAAAATCCATTTATATTTCTTATTACAATGTATATTAAATATTTTTCAAAATTTGAGCTTAGTTTTGATCATGTTATTATGGTATCTAATATCAAAATGATTTATTCTCTGTGCAGGAGGTAAAAAGAAACCCCTCAAGGCTCCTAAAAAGCAGTCGAAAGATGTGGATGATGTAAGTTCGTACATTGAGGTTGTGGTTGAAGTGTTTATACATAAACACTGAGATTATGGTTTGTGAACTGGAAAGATCAGCTGCCTTTAGAGTAAAGTAATGACTACAGAAATGTATGTGTAAGAATGTAAATGTACACTGAAATGCAATGCAAGTCGCTTTGGATAAAAGTGTCTGCCAAATGCATAAATTAATGCATTTACCAGTCAAATTTAGACAATTTTGAAATTATTGTTTGTACATTTTCTTGACACTCATTCAATGTTTTATTTACAAACTACAGGAGGACATGGCTTTCAAACATACAGAAAGAGGATCAGAAAGCAATGGAACAATTGAAAGCCAAGGCTGATGGAAAAGGACCTTTAAGTAAGAGACACACAAAGCCACCCATCATTCTTTCCTATTTAAATGAAGTTTTTTGTTTATTAATGTAATGTAGAAAATATTTCTTTAAAGTTTTTGAGTTGTTCCTTTTCTCAACAAAGTTTTTTCGTTCCACAGCTGGAGGTGGCATCAAGAAGTCCGGGAAGAAATGAATGTGTTTCAGTGTTTATTTGCTTGCTGTTCAATCCATCAATTTATGATTTGGGTCCACAATAGCAATGTCAGATGAATTATTTTTTTAGTTACTTTATATTTCTCATGTAAAGAGAATGTTATAAAGGAATAAAGTTTGTGATGACTGTACATTTAAATTTCAGATTTTAATATCTTTGATTTTTGAAACCTATTCAAAGCTCAGTACAACATCCAAACATTTCACGTTTAAATTCACATGTAAACAACTCCATTTCTAAAGTTATGTCTCCAAATGTATGGAACATCTTTAATTACCCGAAACACAAATGTCTTTTGTTATTGTTTCTTTTCATTATGTAGTTTTAGTCATTTTGCTGATGAATTGTGTGTCTTATGTTTATTCTTCAGTTCCACCTCTACTGGATAGTGGTCACTCACTTTCAGTGCCTGTGAAGACATTAAATCTGTTTTAGTAACTTACTAAACCAGTCCTCGAAAAATGTAAAAACGTTCTGTTTATTTAAATGTACAGTATTAACTCATGTCTTTGTTAAGTGTGATTAAGTTTGGATTACATAATTAAAAAGACCGTCCTTTTATATTTTAAAGTCCTAATGAAACATTGAAAGTCAATTGTGGTATTATTAAAGAGCTTATCTCTACTTTTCACACACATAAATTCATCGTTTTCAAATTGTATATTATTTAGACTATAAATAGAATGTTTAATCGTCTCCATAAACCACAATCCTGTGCATGAACGTGCTATTAATAACAATGATATCATCATAATTTATATTTATTGTACAGTGTAATTATGTACCGGTCATAAGTGTTGTCGTTGTGTGTGCTGGCTGTGGTGTCCTCGTCATCCGTGATCAGCCAATGGAAGTCTTTGTCGCTGCGGATGCGGATTTTTTTCATCTCTTTATCAGACACATAACTACCATCTGCATTGAAGTCCCCCACAATCATGATGTTCTGTAAAGATAAGCACATGTTTGAAATATATATTTTTTTATGTTACAAACTTTGTATTATGTTGCAACCATTTAATAAAATCAACAATGCTTGGCTTCTCATTGCCTAAAATATGTGACCTTGGACCACAAAACCAGCTTGGGTTTTTTGAAGCTGAATAAATAAGCTTTCCTTTGATGTATGGTTTGTTAGGATAGGACAATATTTGCCCGAGATACAACTATTTGAACATCTGGAATCGCCTTTAAAGTTGTCCATTTATGTTCGCGATTTTGCTGCATTCACTCAAGAAAATTGTTTTATATATTTATGATAGGAAATTTACAAAATATCCTCATGGAACATGATCTTTACTTAAAGGTTGTATCAGTGATTTCAGGCCCAGAAAAAAATCTGTTACATTTACGGTAAAATACCGGCAGCTGTGGCTGCCAGAAATTTACAGTACAAAATATGGTAGCAAAATTTTAGATTTTACTGACTTTACTTAAATTTACAGTAATAAACCGTATTTAATTATCTGATATAATGTTAATTTACTATCCTATTGAAGTATTTACCAGTATTCTGTTTTGTACCATAGTAATACACTGACAACCACCAATCACAGTGAAGATGAGAATCACATGATGAATTAAAGATCATCACAAACAGCTCTTTCATAAGAAAGTTAATACTAAATATAAGAAGCTGCACATTCTCATTCATAAAAACACTAAACACCATCCTGGTAACACATGTGAAATTTTAGAAATGCAATAAGCATTAATTTAACAACATTAAATGTAACATAAAACCCTAATGTACATAACTGATTAGAAAAAAACTAAGAAAACTATTAAGAAACATAGTTATTTCAACAAAAATACATCAAATGTGAAGTGTCATGCAGGGAATTGTGGGAATGTCAATTTACGTTTTTTCACTGTAAATTATACAATGACTTTTTCTTTTTCACTTCCAAAAATTGGAATGGTATTTTACAGTAAAATTACATTAAATGTACCGTTAGATCTATCACAGTTGTTTACCGGATATAATAAGGAAACTTTCTCTTAACCTGTAGCATTTTTACTGTCTTTGACCGTTAAAATCACAATCATTTTTTACAGTGTTCATCTAATCTTTCCTAACGATCCGCTAGCTGCCCACAACATAAGCAGGCCGTCAAAAAACCGCGTCTCTGTAGGCAGCCTATAGAGTTCGGGATCGTTACGTCACGTCGCAATGCATTGTGGGAATCACGGTACGGAAGTAGATTTGCTGTATAGTAGCGTATAGTAGGCAGTAGGTAACGTTGGTCATTTGGTCATTGATTTAGGTTATTTTTTGGAAAATGGTTCAGTATTGCTGTATTGTGAACTGCTGTAATCGGTCTCATGATCGACAGGGCAAACGCCTCATAAATCATATTAGTTTTCCCCATTTTCGTCGGATGGCTTGGGTCGCCGCTGGTCGTCAGTATACTACCGGACGAAAACAGTGGATTATTGCATGTATGATAAATTACTCCTGAAGTGTAACAAACCCGCATAGACAAGCTTCATAGCTCACAGAATCTGACAAGTGTGTGTGTCACCACTGATGCTTGGTTAACGATTGTTTTCTCCGCATTTACTTTGAGGATCTGCAGATCTTGCACTCATCCATTTGTGAACTGCAAGTGAGCCTCCAGTGACAACTTTTTAAATTGATCGGAGCAGAGACTTCAAACAGAGAGCACAAAGCCTTTCAAAGTGAATTTCGTTTTGTATTAATTTGTATTTTAATTTTAATAAATGTTTCATCAACCAATTGCCTGGATTTAATAAATAAGAACTTAGCGGAGAGGTGTCGGCGCGTGAACTGGAGGTCTTATAAATTAACCGAAACTCAGCATATAAGGTAGTCTTGCCTCACAGACCTGAAAAATATATCTATATTGAAATGTCTACTTTTAAACAAACAATTCAAAACGAAAGAAAACAGATCTGCTCTCTGCTTATATGTAATCCGTTTGAAATGTGCATTTCTCTGGTGTGTTCATTGCTGCGAAGATCGCGAGTCAGCATCGTCAACCTCATCTTTGCAGCCGACTGTGACAAAAAAAATCACTTGTTTATTAATAAACAATTAAAATGTGTGTGTGTGGGGGGGCTTGAATGTTATTGCCGAGGGCACAGGAAATTGTTAATCCGGCCCTGGATCGGAGGTGTAAGCGCTCACTCCACCAGGTAGGAGAAAATATCAGGGAAACTGAGGCTTGGTAAACTTTCATAATTATTACTCCATACTTTGTTCATAGGGATCGATTCCGCCTATAATCTCTTTTTTTTTTTTAAGTACCGTTGTTTGGATTCATTATGAAGTTTGTCCGTATATGGTATAGCCAACTTTTTTTGTCACGGCCCATAACTCTTTCTGGAGACCGGCTGGCTATGCTAATATCTTATTATAAACATGACAGTATGATTATAAACCGGCTTTTGCGGTGCCTCTAAAATGGCCGCCCTTACCCATAATGCACCATTCCATAACATCTACGCCCGAGCTCTATAGGCTCTGAGATCTGCACACAAAAACAATTAGCCTTTCGCCGAGCCCCTACCCCCCTTAGTTACTGTTGCTACATCCGACAAACAAATGGTCAAACACGACCAGCGCGACAGATTGCATTAGCATTAGCCTCATGCCTTGACGGGAAGAGGTATACCCGTGCGTGTCAGTGAACTTTTTTGGAGCAATACCTCCGCGATATCCTCCAGATCGAGGCAAAAGGGGTTACAGTATGCAGTGGAGGGATATATTCAAAATATAGAAATACGCAATGAAGGAGACACGACTATCTACGTCTCTATCGAGGCTAATGCTTAACGGTGTTCATACACATCATTTGTGATATGACAAAGAACAAGGAAACAAACAAGTGTTTAAAAGCATTGAAAGACACTCACTGTTTTGTGTGAAAGAAAAAACCTTCTCTGAAAATAAAAGTGCTGTCAGCAATAATTTCTTATGTGTGTTTTTTTTAAATGCTGCAAAACACATGGGAGTTATATTCTCGATGCTGTAGTTTATTTTATCAGTCACAGTATATCATTAATCAAGCTTAATTTGACTTTTCAACTACAATTAGGCAGGGTGAACTGAAAGCTTTTACAATCTTTTAGCTATATATCATTGACAAAAGTATGTGGTGCATTTTCTTCCAAAAATTATTTCTTTCTCAAATTCATGCTTCAAGTTGACAAAGCACAATAAACGAAATCACACAATAACTGTTTAACCAGACATAGCTTTAATTTGCATCTAAATAACTTTCATTGATTGTCTTTCATTAATGCACTTACCATATTAGTGGGGCAACGGATCATAAAACTCACGGTTCAGACAATATTATGTTTTTTGAGTTACAGATAGGATAGTTTTTCAGATCAGAAAAAAAAAAAAAAAACTTTAAGTAAGTTAGCCATCGATACTACAGCCAGCAGACGTATTTATGCTTCGTAATATTCAACACATTTAACTGGGAGTGGGGCCGTCCACACTGTTTTATCCATTGTAGGCACCGCTCACGTTGTGTTTTCGGCTTTGGGAATGGAAAGAACACAACTCCTCCACACAATCTCTTGGGGTACAAACGCCGTGGGCGCACCGCTTCATCATCTAGCTTGGAGTCAATGTTTGTCAGACCTGCTCACATAGTAACGGTTGCTATGATGTGTGATTGGACAATGGCCATTTTGGGGGAGGGGCCGGCGATAGGTCAATTCACCAACCACTCAAAACCAAAATAAATAGTGTACCAACCAATCACTGACGGGGGTGAGTGTTGTGAGGTTTTGCGCTCGTGCACAGCTGCACGCGAAGTCGGAGTCACGAGCGCAAAACCTCACAACACCCTCCCCCTGTCTGTGATTGGTTGGAACACTATTTATTTTGGTTTTGAGTGGTTGGTGAAACCAGTTGTTTTTGTGTGCAGATCTCAGAGCCTAGGCTGCCTACAGAGAGCGTTTTTTTGACGGCCTGCTTATGGGGCGGGCAGCTAGCAAATCGTTAGGAAAGATTAGATGAATGTGATAATTTATGTTTGGGCCTTTTTTGGGCCTGAAATCACTGATACAACCTTTTATACCCAAATATTTTTGGCATAAAAGAAAAATCGATAATTTTGACCCATACAATGGGTTGGCTATTGACACAGATATACCCGAGCGACTTGTGACTGGTTTTGTGATCCAGGGTCACATACAGTATATTGACTCTCTAATGTCTCTGCCAATGGCTGATTGTCATAAAGGGTTATAGGTTATGGGTTATGTTTTACATCACTCTTCCATTTCTCCTTGACATCCTGAAAAACGTCGTACAGTTCATCAAGTTCCTTCACTGAATCTCAGGCTTTGTGTGGACGGGCATCAGCACCAAATCCTCCAATACTGCAGAGACACAACCACAGTTAATAATAATTACAGTCATTTGTATCCTCATAAACGCCTTCTGTCAAAGCCCGTCCCAGAGATTAATGCAATTCAGCCTGTGACATTTCAGTTTCAGTTGTTTGGATTGTCAAATGGGATTTAAGAGATTCCACAATACAGGAAAAATTGATTTCTAAACTTGACATTTGTAGCCAGGGCTAATGAAAATACGCTGTGTTGTGCACAAAATAATCAGATTCACGTTCATTACGTTACACTGAGATAATATGATGTACTTTACCTGTTTTATGACACTTGAATCGCAGAACATAAGGTTCTCTGGCAAAAGCATCTTCATCTCCAGGCTGTTTGTCATTATATTGGTAAGACCCAACCAAATCCACCATGCTGATCCTTTATGTTTAAAACAGATCATGTTAAATGGGGGTATTACTATTTTTTAACCTTGTATCACCCTCTAATCTGTAAAAAATTAAACAGACTATTTTTTGGTTGCCGTGCCTTTAAGGCTATGTAAACGCGCCAATGCACCTTTGTTTTTGTTTTTAATTAAATCTGTATAGATCTATTAAATACAAGTAAAGTTTTATATACTTACATTTGTTTTAATAGAAACAAACAAACTGCAATTTTTTCCAAATTCAAAACAAGCGCCATTTACAGGTAAATAGTGAAAGTAATGTGTTCAAGTGTCCAAATGTGTTTATTCATGGGACATAGCAGACATATAGACCTTATTTAGGGTAGTGCCATATTTCACTTTTGCCATGGAAGAAACCAAGGCTGTGAGGGATATAAGTACAGTGTGTCGATGGTTGTTTAACAGCATACCAATTCTTTCCAAAAAACTTCCAGTAGAGAAAAATGTTGAAAATCATATGAAGCAGAAAGGAGAGATGATGAGTTTGAGGGAGGTAAGACTTGATAAACAATTTACATCATCAGACATCAGATGCAAAAGCATCAAGCCTCAGAAAAACCCATATAAAAAACCTCTGCCAAGAAATGGAATTGCACTTTACTATAGGCAAAGACAGAAAAAGAGTGCACTAGTCTCGCATTAGCCTACTATGAATGGGAGAAAGTGCAACTGCAACGTGCAATATGGCGGAATAAGTCCCGTGTTTTGTTCCAATCAGACTGTAAAAGAAGATGGACAACGTCCCTTCACTCTCTTCCATTGATGAAAAGTGAAGCCGCCAAAGTCTCTGAGTCTGCGCAGTAGTGAGTGTGAAGTGAGAAACTCAGTTTTGAGAAAAAAAGAAATAATCTTTACCCTCTGCCCAATCTAACTATTAGTAAAATTAATTAATAATAATTTAGCCGGAAATACAATGACCCACATGATGACCTTTCACCTGACAAACTCATCCGGGACGATTCCTCACGCTGCACGCGCATTTTTTAATTTCGCGCGGCTACGCGCACTACCAGAGGACATCTTCCTTGAATTTCTGTTGATAGTGCAAATATATATAAATATATACAGTATATCGCAATATCGCAAGATTCCTGGCTGTCCTGGAAGGAGTTATGGATAACGAACCTAGCTGTATAAAGAAGTTGTGGTGAAATGTTGGGTTGGCTAAGAACACAAGCAGCTCTGTCTTAACAAGGTTGAGTTGAAGGTGATGGTTCTTCATCCAGCAAGAAATGTCTGTCAGACAGGATGCAATGCGAACAGGTACCGTTGGATCATCATGCTGGAATGAGAGGTAGAGTTGTGTGTCATCTGCATAGCAGTGATAGGAAAAGCCATTTTTCTGAATGACATAGTAATAACATGTAGATGGAGAAGAGAAGTGGTCCCAGCACTGAGCCCTGAGGAACCCCAGTAGCAAGAAGTTGTGTCTTAGACACTTCGTCCCTCAAAGACACCCTGAAGGACCTACCTGAGAGGTAAGACTTGAACCATTGTAGTGCAGTTTATGAGACACCCATCTTCATGAGGGTTGACAGGAGGATCTGGTGGTTGACTGTGTCAAAAGCAGCAGACAGATACAGCAGGATGAGCACTGAGGATTTGGAAGCTGCTCTTGCCAGTCTCAGAGCTTCAGTAACCGACACTGTAAAAAATTATCGTAATTTTAACGGTAAAAGACTGTAAAAATGCTACAGTGAAAAACTGTTAATTGGTTAACAGAAAGTTTCCGTACTATATACGGTAAATAACTGTGATAGATCTAACGGTACATTTAATGTAATTTTACTGTAACATACCGTTAAATTTACAGTTTTTGAAAGTGAAAAAACAACTCATTGTATCATTTACAGTGAAAAAACGTAAATTGACATTCCCACAATTCCCTGTGACACTTCGCATTTGATGTATTTTTGTTGAAATAACTATGTTTGTTTCTTCATAGTTTTCTTCGTTTTTTCTAATCAGTTATGTACATTAGGGGTTTATGTTACATTTATTGTTGTTAAATTAATGTTTATTGCATTTTTAAAATTTCATGTGTTACCATGATGGTGTTTAATGTTTGTGTGAATGACACTGTGCAGCTTCTATATATATTAGTATTAACTCTCTTGTGGAAGAACTGCTTATGTTGAGCTTTGATTGATCATGTGACTCTCATCACTGCTGTGATTGGTGGTTATCAGTGTACAAAACAGATATTAATACTTCAATAGGATGGTAAATTAACATTATATCATATTACCGAAATCCAATGTTAAATATACAGTTTTTTTCCGTAAAAACAACGGGAAGAAAGACCATTTTTTTACAGTATTTTTCCGTTTTTTAACAGGAATTTTCTGGCGCCCCAGCTGCCAGAAAATTACCGTTTTTTTACGGGTTTTTTTTTTACAGTGCGCAGAGGCCGTCTAAGGTTAAGTGGCCACTTTTGAAACCAGACTGGTTGTTGGTCAGGATGTTGCTCTGTGCGAGAAACATGGAGAGTTGGTTAAACACAACTCACTCAAGTGTCTTTGCAATGAATGTTAGAAGAGACACCGGTCTGTAGTTTTCTGAAAGTGCTGGATTTAGAGTGGGTTTCTTAAAGGGATACTTCACCTCTGGAAAGATGAACGTGTATTTAAAATGGG
This sequence comes from Rutilus rutilus, assembly GCA_021464565.1. Taxonomy (NCBI): domain Eukaryota; kingdom Metazoa; phylum Chordata; class Actinopteri; order Cypriniformes; family Leuciscidae; genus Rutilus; species Rutilus rutilus. Next base: position 41,770,087 of record JAJAQA010000006.1, on the reverse strand, counting down.
TCATTTATGTACAAGAAATGTGAAATTATTCACATTTCACATTTGAATGAAAATGTGAAAATGTGAAAATGTGAAAAATTAAATGTGAAAATTAAACCCAGAATGAAAATATACATATTTAAAGTATTTCAGGTAATTTAATTCCCACAACCTGTTGCAATTATAAATTGTCCTTCCTGTACGTTGTTTCAGGGTTTAACCAGTTCAGTCCTGGATCCGTTTCACTGGGCGTTTGCTATTATCAAAATCCAAACTTTATCAAAATAAAGGTAGGCCTATTTCTAGGAAAAATCACTCTTAGACTTGTCTTGACAGTTTTCCAAATCTCCACAGAATGGTTTCGTTTTACTTAAGAAAAATTCAGAATAATACCAAGACAATAAATTCAAAGAAGGGAAAAAATAACAGAAAAGCGTGTAGGTCTTCAACCGAAATTGCGGCGCTCAGAAACACGGAACAAAGCCTTTTACACTGTCCCTGTCATTGGGGAAATGCAAGGCAAGTTTTAATCATGCGTCAAGCGATCCAAATCTCTCCTGCAAATGTAATATTTCACAATTGGGGCTTTCAAATTGGTTTTCTGACATAAACTCTTTAACAATATTAACTTTTTTATTCAGTTTCTCCATTTGTCTGAGAACGTGTATCATCTGCTTGCCGTGCCGGGGAAGTAATAAATGTGACTGAAAACATTGATATGTAATATGAATATGGGTCCTTGCATGTTTTCATCTTCCTCTTCTCTGTTTTCTTGGCTTTATGGACTTTTCTGGCGTCGTTCAACTAAAAGATTGTCCATAAATATTTCAATTTTATCTGTTACTTTGAGACATGTAAAAAGCCCTGCCCCTACACAACAAAACAGATATACACAATGAATATTCAGCAAAATACACAAGTTACACAACTGACTTGCTATGTCATATACATTAAGTTAAACAGTAAACAGTTTGATTTGTTCTATATTGTATCAGCTCTGTCTGGACATGTTCTTAAGAATATCTAAAAAAATAGCACTTAGTGAACTATGGCCTTAGCAAGGGTCACTGTATACAGTAGTGTAACATAGAACACGCAGGTGACTTTCCCCACAATTAATAAAAAAAAAAGGCTGTGACATACAGTGAGGAAAATAAGTATTTGAACACCCTGCTATTTTGCAAGTTCTCCCACTTGGAAATCATGGAGGGGTCTGAAATTGTCATCGTAGGTGCATGTCCACTGTGAGAGACATAATCAAAAAAAAAAAAAATCCAGAAATCACAATATACGATTTTTTAACTATTTATTTGTATTTTAAGTCGCTTTGGATAAAAGCATCTGCTAAATTACTAAATGTAATGCTTTGATGTTAAAGCTAGAATGTCCACTAATGTGTTTATTTACAAAAATGCATGAGTGGATAAAAACAAGGCACTTTTATTTTTATAAAAATTTTCATAAAACTGCAATTTAAATATATTATTTTTTTTATAGGTTATACAAAAAAAGACAAATAAATAGGCTGAATAAGGTGATCTATAGCATGTTAAATGGTGGTAGTCTAGTCTATGAACGGTACACCCCCCTAAGCTCACAGAAATGGTTAGACCCAAGTCTTCGAGCAGGCAATAGGCTTGTTCGACTTGAACCGGCGCTGCACAGACCGATCGGTGAATGACATCAAAGTACCGCGAGAGCGAATAGAAAGTAGACGGCTCCTATATGCTTTTGAATTGCTCTCGCGGTACTTTGATGTCATAAACCGATCGGTCTGTGCAGCGCCGGTTCAAGTCGAACAAGCCTAAAGCCTGTTTTATGGTTCTGCGTCGAACTGCCACCGTAGCTACGTCGTAGGCTGTATGTAGCGCGCGTACCCTTCGGCGTACCCTGACGTGCACCTCTCCAAAAATGTAACAACGCGTCAATTCTACGCGGACACAAGCGCTGTGATTGGTCTGCCAGAACCCCTCCCTCGGGGTTTCATGCTCCCCAGGTGCGCGTCAACGCGGACAACGACACAGAAGTATAAATTAAAACCAACACGTTGCCTACGGCGTATAGGCTCCGGCGTATGTCCGACGCAGAAGTATAATGAGGCCTTAATGATACTGACCCGTTCAAACTGATTTTTAACTCATATTTCACGCGTATTTCACGTATTTAACGCGTGAAATACGCGTTAAAATTCACGTGTTTTTGGCCCTAAAGGCTTTCCATAGGGGGCGACTCAAGTAGCCTAATTATCCTCTAAACCACATGTGTCAAACTCAAGGCCCGCGACATTATTTTATATGGCCCGCGAGAGCATATGGGTGTCTTAAAATTAGGGATGAAACGAAATTTAGGCTGCCGAAAATTTTCGGCCGAAAATAACATTTTCGGTTTTTGGCCGAAAGATACTAAAAAGCCGCCGCGTGCCGTGTTCGGCGATGGTTTGGCTCTGGCTCAGCGTGTTTTATGACTTTGCTTGCGAGTCCGCTTCCGAAGATGCATTAACTTCGAAGCGCGTTCCGCTGTGTGTGTGCGCTCCCGCGCTGTACTCTCCGCTCCGTGTTCACAGCGCGTTCTGCTCAATGTTCCGCAAGCAACCTCCGTGTGTGTGTGTGTGTGTGTTTGTGTTTGTGTTGCGAGCTCTGCTCACACTCACCGGAAAGGCAAAGTCCGCTAAAAAAAATCGTGCCGACATAAACTTTCTCTAGACTTGTTTCTTTTTGCAATAGCACTACTGTGCTGTAACATGGTGTGTATAGCCGTGTTGGACAACACTGGTAAAATTACACGAATCACGATCCTCTCATTCACTGGTCCTCTCCCTGCTCTGCTCATGCTCTGATAAAAATAGCTTTGTAGGACTATACTTTATTTTGACATTGGTCAAAAAATAAATCTGTTAAATCTGATTCTGCTGCATAGAACTGATTGAAGAATAATATATTGATATTTTATATTATTTTAATATAGGTACCAGTATTAACCTTTTCACCATTTGTATCACTCCGCTTGCCTGCGTTTGCGCCACTTGCATCATTAAGCCAGTAGGTGGCGACAAGTGACTGTCTTTATGAGTGAACAATTGAACTTTAAACTGATTAGTGCCAAAAACATTGATTTAACTCAGGAAAGAAACAAGTTGCTGAAACCAATCTTTAATGCTAATATAAATTGCTCATTTGCCTCTGGACACAAAAAGATTGCACTGGTTTTTGATTGAAATGTAACATCTATGCAAAATAATCCTTGAAAGATTTCTCATTTAAGGCCATTCCTGATTGGAATATGTGATTGTGTATTGTCAACAATAAGCAGAAACATTCTGCATTTCCATTTTGTAGTGTGGATCAATCATTGCAACATTTATCCTCGTTCTCATTTTTAAGAATCTGTTATCTTGACAAATAATTTATGCTACTGCCCACTGACATGCTTTTAAAGCAATTGTTATCCAAAGTTTTGGGCCTTTAAACACCTTAAAATGCACATATGTAGGTCTGAGAAATCCTAATTTTGTATGTGTAATTTGGCTGTGATATTTTCTCTGGTTATTATTTTGGGGTTTTACTAAACTCAATTACTTTTTTTTGTCTATTCATTTTGTTTCTTCCAGGAACTGAGGTGGCCAGGCGGAAGGACCTTCTCTTGCAGTGTTGTAGTGGTGGTGTTGCAGTGGGTGACACTTTTGAAGTGCCTGCATGTGTGATCCAAGTGCACGGTGATGTGTGTGTGTGTGTGTGTGTGTGTGAGTAGGATTGCGCTTTTGGAAAAGCCATTAAGTGGTCCTTCCGCTGGTCGACTCAGCCTGGTTGTTGTTTTATTTATTTTTTTGTTTGGCTGAAACTCCTCCTACCCTCGTGGGTAGAGGACTATGTTGGTGTGTGCTATTCATATTGCCCCCTGCGAGCACCTGTTTTTGTCCTTTGATATTTGTGCATTGAGCGCTGAGCGCCCTTGTTTTAAGAAAATATACTGTTTTTAAATATTTTTGTATGTCAATAAAAGACCTTTTTTGTAATTTAGTTGTACTCTTGTCTCTAACCTCCCTGACACACACACGAACCTGTGAGACCTAATGCAAATTGCTGGGTTATTTAGATATTCCCTGATTTATTCAGGGTGGCGTAGTCGACAATTATCACCGTAAGCTAGATTATTTATTGAGAGCCCTCACCGCCTCATGCCACATCAACATCAGGTCCAACTAAATATTATAGCTGTTTTATTTTACATTTATAACTGGCTCACATTTTTTGCAACCATATTACCAAACATTTTGACATTTCGCAATATAGTTTGCTGAGTATTGACACCAGGGTGGGAATTATACCGTGGCCACGCTGCCATGGCTGGCGTTGCCCTACGCTTTGGCCTTCATGCCCCATGAAAAAAAAAATCATCGTACGGCCACAGTGGCCTGTGTGCCCTGGCCCTGTCCAAGTTCCATGTATAAAGCGCCAGTGTGGCATAGTGGGCTTGCTTTGAATTACAGCGAGCCACCCAAGTAGTCTCTGAACTTCAATTAGTTTGTGGATTCGCGCAGGTGCAGTGTCATCATCACATCGATGATCTCACGCCTCAAAACATCAGTGCAAGAAGCATGTAACGTCAGCACCAACACAAGAACGACACTCAGGTAAGCATTAGCAAACGAGCTAAGCCGGTTTGATATGATACGTAACTGATTAATGTGGTAGGATTTGACTGAACGTAACACTTAGTATTACCGTTATTTGCCATTTTTGCATGCTGAACTAGCAAGCTAGCTGTACTTAGGACAACAAACATCTCCTCAGGGGGAAAAAGGTTGGCGGATGGAGTGTAGGGGTGGGAGATATTGACAAAAATTAATATCTCTATTTTTTTCCAATATCTCGATATCGATATTCAGACGATATTTTTGCCATCCTTTAAAGAAATGTGTGCAAACTGGCCAGTTGGTCTTTTGACTTGCTGCATTTCACCTATTTAATAATAAATTAATTTTACCAAAGCTATTATTTTACATAACAGCATCTGTTCAAAACTTTACAATTTTAAAGCAAAAACTGTGCTTAGTCGTCTTAAATCTCATTTATCCAAAGATATTCAAACAGTAGGCTATATATGCATTATAATCAGATTTTCCACTTTAAAGTGTTAGTTTTTTTTGTTCGTGATTTTTTTTTTAAAAGATTTTTTCTAAATAAAAATCTGTACATTTATTCACATTTCTAATATTTTTGTCTATTTAAATTCTATTTACAAACTAAACACACACACACACACACACACTAATGGCCAATAACTGTAATTTATTGAAAGCCATCTTTTTTTTCTGAAAAAGATTACACCCTACCTTACACTTGAAGAGCGCACATTGTTTTAGAATTTTACAGTAAAAAAAAATTATGTAAAAAATTACCAATTGTACCTTCAGATTCTAAAGGGTTAATTTACTGTTCTCAAACCAAGCTCATACTCCACTCGTCACAATGGTGGTAACCCCCCCAAAAAAACTAAATACTAGAACCTTTTCTAAACTATAGCAAAACCAAACATTAAACATTACTATATCTCCCACTTAACATTAATCTGGTACAAAACAATTTTAGCATTTACTCTCCCCTTTAAGTGTCATGGCAAAGCATGCTGGGAGATAGAGATCCCCGCCCAGTTTCAGTTAAATTTAAGTTTGTCTAATTAAAAGAGTTCATAGAACTCAAAACAATTAAACAATTCAACATAATTAAAATGTGTACCTTGACACAAGGTACTGCATATTTATACTACTGTGACAATTATACATTTATTAACAGCCCAGCAAGCAATAAAGTTCTTTGGCGTAGGCCCCGTCCGTAGCCCCCCTGTGAGGTATGGGAAGGGACCGTCCTGGTGGTGCTGGTGGGGGAGGATGGAGAGAAGGATCCATCTTGGAGGTGGTGGGGGAGGATGGAGGTGAATGGAAGCGTCAGCATCTGCGAACTCAAACGTGTGTAAGTACCAATCTTTAATACCACAAGTATTAGAATATGATTGGATAGATGAGAAGGTAAAGTGACGTAACAATTGAGTCTTCCCGGCAGAACTTATGCTAAAGCTTTCATTTGTGTTACATCCCCCTCAATGAAAGGCTGTGGGACTTTTCTGAGCGGTAAAGCAATGAGAACAGTTTGGCCCAACAGTTACCTGTGTTATTAGATTCAGTGCTGAAAAAAAAAAAAGTAGTCTAATTTGGAAGATTTGCAACAAGCAAATGAAACCATAATCAAAAACATTAGCAGCATTCCTCACACAACAGTTTCTGATGTAAACAGGGAACTTCAGAACATTCTGAAGAAGCACAAGACTGCAAATCGTCTTATCAATCACGTGGTGAAGAAGGCTATTAGGAAAGAGCAGTTCGAACTCATTAAGAAGGAATGAACCTCAACTTTCAATAAACTTTTTGAAACACTTGAAAGATTCTTGAAAAATTCAGTTGTTTATCAATGACTGTATACTTAATAGTTTTGATCTGACTCAGCATGTACACAGACCCACATACAATCGTGGACTCACTCTAGATCTACTTATCAGTACCGGCGGCGCCAGGGGGGGGTCTTGGGGGGTCTATATATATATATAGGCTATATATAATATCCGAAATAACGATTTAAAAATGTTTCTCTTCAAACTACGCCGAACAATAATAATTAATAATTTATTCGACATAGAAAAAAATATAAACATAAGAATCACTGCACCGCCCCATGAACGTCGCTGCGCCTTGTGTCATTGCGTTCAAGGCGCTGCCGCCAGGGGGGCAGGGTTTTCTATTATTTTGAAGGTACCCCCGGGCGCCGCCATTGGCTAGCGGACCCCCACCTGCTGTTAGCATCCCATTGACTCCCATTCATTTTGGCAGTGAATAACTTCTCATCTGAGGCGTTTAAAGACTCCATTTGTCCATTATTTATTTCTAAAGAAACATGAAAATCTATAAAAGGCTCCATTACCTTGTATCTTACGTTATGGCCTCGTAGAAGCAATTTTTGTAAAAATAGGCTAACAATTGCGTCATAACCACGCGACTCTCTGTCGCACAGCAGAGAATTACCGTATGGACGGGAGGAGAAGCTCACGGGCAATCGGGGGGACGTGGAGACAAAGTGACAAAATAATTAATCAGAATACCTAGCAAAAGTTTCTCCTGCTCCAAGCTCATGGACACCTCCTACTCACACTCTCCATCTCTGCAAGTTTCGGAAGGGAATGATTCAGATTTCTCTTGGCACAGCTACTAGAAGACAGACGGGTTGCTCACGTCAAATCTACCTCGTCAAGCTCAGTTTGAGTCTGCGCAGTACGCTCGACCCCCAGGAAGTAAGAGTTTCTAATTGGCTTCACTTTGTCTCCGTTGAATCCAATGGGGTCGCTGTGTCCATTTCTTTTACTGTCTATGGCTGCCGCGAGCCCGCAAGAGCTGCTACAGCTATAGCTTGAAGCTAAAAATGGATCACTTTGTTGGACAAAAGAGGAGCAGAGAAGATGCAAGGGGGATGAGGTGGTGAGAATTATGGAAGCTTGTTTCCGCCACAGAATAAAACTTTTTAAAAGATAATTGCGACTTTTATTCTCGCAATTCAGTCTTAATTTCTCAGAATTTCGAGATATAAAGTCAGAATTGCATGTGTCACGACCTCCCCGTCTAGGGTTAGGAATGCCGATGACAAACAAAAGCATCAATTAAATTGATACATCTATCCCTTCTCCTGTCCCAGCTCAACAACAAATACAAAACAAAATGTGTCAAAAGGAAGCTTTTTATTAACACAGGGATGGATAACAGGAAGCGAAAATCTTCAGGAGGGGTTCAAGCCAAAATAACAAACAGAAATGGTTCTAACTAAAGGGAATTAAAATGTAATTTACCTGACAAAAGAAAAACCCCAAAGAAAATACAAAAGACTTCCCTTACTCCCTAACTGACCATAAACAGGAGAAAATAATTCAAGAAAACAAGAATGGCAACCTCCTCCCTACGGCTTCCAAAAGAAACTAATTAAACATCAGTTTAATAACATAAATCAGTGACAGCTTAAGTAAACAAGAAAATATAAATAAAATATAACACAAAAGAGGAACTTACGATACCAAAGTAACAAAACAAATGTCCTCATAATTCAATGGTTGACAACCCCACACAGGGAAAACCTCACGGAACGAAACACACTCCAACATTTAGAACTCCAACAAGAATCTAAATGTCTGGGGCAGGAGATGAGGGACAGAACGACAACGGAGCTCTACGACGCGCGCCCAAGAAGCTCTCCTGCATTCTTCTTCTTCTTCTTATAGGATTCCGGCAGTGTAGACGCTGCTGAGCGTATTACTGCCCTCCACAGGTCAAAGTTAGGCTTAAATTCTTACATACAGTCCTGTATCATGTAAGAACTGAATAACTGCCTTGGAGATCAGTTTATGCTTAACACTGTGACCAAACAAAGAGAAAAGAGAAAAGGCCTTAACTCCAAGTCCTGTCAGTTTAATAAAGAATATATTTCTTTCTGCCCTATACTTTCTGCATTCTAGGAAAACATGACCTACTGTCTCCAGACTCCCACATTCACACAAGCCAGAAACATGCTTTCCTACAATGCACAAAGAATAATTTAACCCACAGTGCCCCAACCTCAATCTACACATTTTAACTGAGTCCCTACGTGACAAAATGTTAAATGAACCTCTTTTCCTAACATTAGGTTGTATGGAAAAGTAGTGTCTACCCCTAATTTTCTTTTCCCACCCTCTCTGCCATTCATTTATTAAACCCTCTTTAATTTGTTCCCTCAGTTCCACTCTCCCTAATAATACATGGACATCTACTTCTCTTCCTAAGCTCTCCTTTGCTATTTCATCCACCCGCTCATTCCCCCTCACCCCAGCATGCCCGGGAACCCAGCAAAAACTGATATTACACTCAAACCTAATTCTAAAAAACACATTCAAGATGTCATATACAATGTCAGGACGAGCTTTAGATTTTCCTACTTTTAAATTTTCTAGAGCAGCTGCAGAATCAGAACAAATAATGACTTCTCTAGGTTTTACTTCCTCAATCCACCATAGAGCCCATAAAATTGCCATTAATTCAACAGTAAGAACAGAACTTCCATTAGAAATACGTCGACCAAATTCCAACCCTAACTGTTCCACATATACCCCAAATCCAGCTTTCCCACTAGCTAGATCTCTAGATCCATCTGTAAAAATAATCAAAGTGCTCTCACTGATTGAATTAAGATATTCCTCTATTTTTGGTGCCACCTCACATTTATCCTTTTCCTGAAGAAAACCAAGCTCAACACACACTTCAGGCATCACCCAATAGGGCATAGGTAACCAACTTGTGTGTTCTACGATACTTCCCTGATCCATGCTCATCTTCCCTGCCCACTTATTTATTATGACAAAAAAATTATTGTATCTATTATCTCCAGCAACCTCTTGCAACAGACACCTTGCGGGGAAGGTACGTTTACACCCACTAAGTTTTACCCAGTACTGTAACCCTAGCTTAATGCGCCTTAACCATAAGGGCATTTCTCCCATTTCAATGAGCAGGGCAGGTACTGGGGTAGTTCTGAAGGCCCCACAGCAAAGCCTCAAAGCTCTTGCCTGCACCACATCCAACCTAGCCAGAACAGTTTTGGAAGCAGATCCATATACAAAGCACCCATAATCAAGAGCAGATCTGATCATAGCCTGAAAAAATTAGCATCATTGTCTCCCTATTAGCCCCCCACCCACACCCAGCCAGACTTCTCATCACATTCAAAACTTTTTCACACTTCAACACAATTTTACCTACATGCACGGCCCAAGTCATACGCTCTTCAAACCAAATACCCCAAAATTTAAAAACCTTTACCTTCTCCAATGGAGACCCATACATATATAGCCCTATTTTAGGTGCTCTCCTGCATTGCCGTCTTTCTCAGCTTATCAACGTGATCTGCCGCAGCTGAACCCAATCAAGCCTGCTGCCTGCACAGAAGGAGAGGGAGGAAGAGAGAGAGACAACGAACTGCACAACAACAAATCACATCACAAAATCAAATAATAAAAGAGTCTGCGAAAGACTTTCGTCCTGGGACGTAACACATGAAATAGTCGCAATTGCGTGTTATAAAGTCAGAATTGCATGAAATAAAGTCGCAGTTGCTTGTTGAAAAATCAGAATTGCGAGATATAAAGTCAGAATTGCGTGAAATAAAGTCGCAATTGCGTCTTATAAAGTCAGAATTTTTTTTCTCGTAATTGCGACTTTATATCACGCAATTCTGACTTTATAATACATAATTGCGAGTTTATATCTCACAATTCTGACATCTTTTCTCACAATTGTGAGATATAAACTCACAATTGTGAGATATAAAGTCCAATTCTAAGGAAAAAAAATACGTTTTTTTTTTTCCTTAGAATAGTTATATCATGCAATTCTGCATAAAACTTCATATTTCGCAACTGTGAGACAAAAAGTCAGAATTGTGAGAGAAAAAGTTGCAATTATTATTAATTATTTATTATTCAGTGGGACGCAAGCTTCCATAGAGAATAGATACTATTTTGTAAATATGTTTTCTGTCACGGGTGTGGCTATGGCAATTAAAGTTCAAGCATATTGTTTGCAAACTGCAATTGATTAATTAATTAAAAACAAAGTAGTTGATATGCTGTGTTGTCGTGTTTGTTGTTTAGTAGCAGTAATATGCAGTTATTAGCCGTGTCCACTGTATTTTTTGTTGGTTTTCATGAGACCCCCTCTTGAAATAACCAGGACCCCCCCAATTTTTTGATTCACGCTTATTATTTTTTGATCCGTGGCTGCATTAGACGGGATATTGATCCCATAGCCTACTCTTCTGAGAGAGAAAAGGCAATGATAAAAGGATAGGATTGTTGTTTTTTAACAAGCTGACTTTGTCCGGAAAACAAAATTGCAATAATATTACGTAAATGTGCCGAAAATGAAACCCATCACGTTGATGGATAAAATTTAATTAAAACAAGCATGCTACGACCACAAATGGTGGGAAATTAGCGCAGTAAAAGTACAGGAACATCACTTAAAATGTACTCAAGTAAAAGTGTAAGAACTGATTTTTCCTTTTCATGTTTGGTATCATTTTAAATGTCTCAGTGCGACTGGAAAAAATGGTCTTAATTTCATTGCAGTCATTGATTTAATGAGAAAGATTGAGAACTTAGGAGAATCCTGTTCTCCTCTCTGGGTGATGTCTCTTTAAGATATCTCTCGAGACCAGGCGTTACCCCCTGGGGGACATGTACTGATCCAAAACAACTCTAAACAATATTGGATATAATCCTTTTGTTCTGGTCTGGTTATTTAAGGCGAGGGGACAGAGCAGTCTTTGGGACCCTTTACCAGGATCCCCCATACAGAGCTGTTTCAGTGTTTTCCTGTTGGAAAGCCCTCACACGGTGTCTCTGTCAGGAATGCATTGCTTACTTTTAGAGTCATCTTTGAGTAAATGATGTCATGTATTTATTATTTCTGAATTGACTTTTAATCACTTGTTTAACTGGCATGATACATTTTTACCTGACAAATAAATGTTACATCTTGATTTATTCTGAGGTTTCCGAAATCATTATTTTAGTAGACTATGAGGAGGCTGGTGCTACCGCAGCTCTGTGTCCAGGATAGGTCTGTTAGGGGTTAACAGTTTAGGACCCATGGACCAGTAGCCTGACGTCGTCATACTCAATTCTAGTCAGAATGTGAGTCTGATACTTCTCCATTGAGCTTTGATTATGGGGCGTGTTTCAACCGAACCAGGAAAAAAAAATTCCTCTGCACTCAATTGGATAGACCTACAACCAATCAGAGCAACGGAGTAAGTGACGTGTGTTTTTCATTCATGTTTCCGATCGCGGTTCTCTGTTCCTCTTTTAAAATTAATGCGCTGTCGATATCTTCTATAACAGACGCGATGGCGGAATCTACACATGATGTTTTATAAACAAATTTCAGGAGGAGCACATTCAAATAATCAATCCAATCAACCGTCTATCAGCATGAGAGGAAAGCATATATTTATTCACTCGGTCAACTCACCTAACATGACAGTTTTCAGCATCCCTGCACTCACTCTTGGCTTGTTCTTCCACAGCCAGGAATACGGGGGGAGTACTTTGGGTTCGGGCCGAATACCGAGCCCGAAGCCTCTCCTCAGACAGCACGCCAAATATGCATTTATTCTATCTGACTTATTTGTAAGCGTGAACTCGTGAAATCTCAATTCTTCAGCGAAAGTCATTTGAATTCAACCCAAGCGCTCGTTGATGACGTGGATGATGACGTTACCGTTGCTTATCTGTCCATCATCGTATAAAGCCCGCCCTGACAATTTGATTGGTCCGAACAATTTTTGTTCGGGCATAATAGCTCCTCAACGGAGCGAGTCCAGACCGAACTTCCCGACCAAAAAATATTGTGGGCGGGGTTCGGGCTGGCACCCAGGCTAATGGACCAGATGTTTGAAAGAAGACCCGGAGTCAGAATTATAAAAAATAGAAGAAAAGTTTTACTGAAGATAGTTTGCAGTTTCATTAGCAGAAGTTCAGCTTCAAGACTCACACAGGAGTTCGTAGGCCGCCCCACTTACAGTTACAAAGATCACAGCAGTTATACCATTTCCAAGGTCTAAGCTACGTCATTGCTTACAGGCTGAATGATTCTGATTGGCTAAGAAATTGATAAACATAGTAATTTTCCACACATAGACAGAAGCATATCTCCATAGATTATGCAGCTGACACTCGGACCCTGAAGTTAGGCACGTCATGGCTTTCCAGGTCGCAAATTTGGGTTGCTGGGTGCCAGCCTTTCCCGAACAACAACTCAGTCAATCTCCAACAATGCCAGTGGTTCCTTAACCTGTAAGCAAGAAGACTAACACACACACCCGGCACACATCTTTTCCAAGGTTGGATTTGGCCAGGCTCTAACTATAAACAGGAGTCTCGTCTCAAAACATCAAGATAACAAGTTCTTTCTCTCAGGATAGGACACTTTATCCTAAATGGAAACTATAGGCTTTAACTGACAAATGGTCCCTTAAACTATATACTTAAATGACCCCTATGTGTTTTAACATGTTGAAGACCTTTCTCAAACACAAAACCAGTCCCTATTTAATTTCTGGAAGCTGGGATAAATAGGCAAGCAATGTTACTGCATTCAAATATCAAATACAGACATTAATGAATACATGAAAAGAACATTTCAGTAATCACACTGGTAACTTCTAGAACAAAGTAAAATCTCCAGAGAAGTCATTCAACTCATTTGATATTTAGAAGGAAAAGTATTGATTAATACCTTGATTATAATCACTCATTACATATACATTGAAGCAGCAGTGGATTCCAATCCACTCCCTTCAGGTCAAACTAAAGAATTTAAGTTCAGTTTTATAATATTTAATATGAACTGATACAAAATGTGAAGAGAAATGCAAATTCATTATGAGACAGCAGATCTCTTAATAATAATACTGACTTGATTTACCTGTGAAAACTGCAAATCATCTTAGCTTGTTCCAGACACTGACCAGTCAGACGCCGCCAACACAAACTGAACAAAACAAGCGTTTGAAACATTTTCTTCAGATGATCTAATAAAATCATCCGCCAAAAACAATCAAGCTGTTCATCTGATGTGTGAATCCTTCCTCGACAGAGTTTGACCCTCCTAGTTTACACACACACACACTCACTCACTCACTCACTCACTCACTCTCTCTCTCTCTCTCTCTCTCTCACTCACTCACTCACCCACTCACTCACTCACTCACTCACTCACTCTCTCACACACACACACACACACACACACACACACACACACACACACACACACACACACACACACACACAGAGAAACTTTATAGTTACATTTAAATGTCCTTCTGGCTCTTATTAAGACTTGAAATGTTCTTGTTCATAGAAAAAAATCTTTATTTTTGTCATTTAATACTGATAATGTTGGATATTGGAATATTGTATACATTTTCTTCATGGTAAAATATAGTGTAATGGTTCCTCTTCTTCTCCGTCAGAATGAAACGGTTTGATCTGTTGGCTGGACAAAGACAGAGTGATCATTTATGAATATAGTTTGAAGGGATTCTTCCTCTCCTGCTATTATGAACATCACAGTCTGACTTCAGCTAACAGTGAAATCAACAGTAACATTTTATAAGACTGTTCTGGCATTAATGAATAACTACACAGGAACAAATGAGTAATTTAACACTTATAACAAATTTACTTATAATGAATTTTACTATTAATAATTTATGAATTATTAAGTAACTAATATCGCTCAGTTGAATGAGGTAGTTCACTACTATCTACGCAATAAGGTTTTTTTTTTCCTCCCAAGGGACTACTAAGAACTAGCCTGGTAATACCAAACTCTGCTACTTCGCTTTGCTTCGTAGACAGAGTCTGGAAGGGCACAATATAAAAGCGTTTTCTTTCTTGCGGGGAGGCGCTTGTCTGAAGTTTAAAATCATTGGTTACCCATAAGCCAATCACATAACGTTTGGTTATGGCGTGTGTTATGCGCATGCTCAGCCGCATCTAACTTCCACTGTAAACACATATATGATGCGCAAACAAAACCATCGAGCGAAATACCGGAGTGAACATGGCTGTGAATGGCTTTTGCAGATTATGTGAAGTAAATCTACGCATCCACGGTACAATCAGTGTCTACGTCATCACGGCTCTCAGCCCGCCCTCTGTTCGTTGATTGGCCGGCTGTTTTCAGGCCGGAGGAAAACGGAAAGCTATTACGCTGTCTCAGACTGAGTACAGAAGCGAAATGAAATTGAGCGGAAGAACGAAGTCTGACGTAGTCAGGCTAACTAAGAACTACTATATACAGGTTCATAATTAACATGAATAATGCATAATATATAATTAATTTATATAATTAATTAAGTGAAGATCGTGGTAACCCACTAGTAATGACTCAAGTATTACCAAATCCATCGGAAGGAATTAGGCTTCTACTACACTGTTAAAAATTACCTGTAAATTTTACAGTAAAATACTGGCAGCAGGGTTGCCAGCCAGTGACTGTATTTCTTTACAGTAGCGTTTCTGTAATTTAATTTATAGAGTTTTACTGTATTCTCTGATTACAGTAAATAACTTTTTTTTTTTTTTTACAGTAAGCTACAGAATCTCTGTATTTGCTGTCTAGAGGAAGTATGTAAAATGGAGAATATACAATATATTTTCCTGATATCTGAATATTAATGACTGGCAGCTGAATTTTAAATGTAAATTATTTATCAACTGCATAAGCTTTAAACAAATGTTTTTAAATACATAAAATGTTGTATAATGAACAACTTATTTCCCCTATTACTTCACAAAAAAAAAAATAATTCAACATACTAATCTTAAGAAAAACAGGTCAAAATTTATTTAATTTATAACTTTAAAATCTGTATGAAACAAAGTAATAAAACAGTGTATTTTGTATTATTTTGATTTCATTTTTATTTACTAAATTGATTGAAATAAATGAAAATAAATATTTTTAAATTCCTTGAAACAAATTAGCCGTCATGGCCCTTCACACAAAGAAGAAATACACAAACACATACATTTAAAGACACGGATGGATTTGCACCACTTCATTAAGTCAAGTCAAGTCAAGTCAAGTCTATTTGTATAGCACTTTTCACAAAACAGATTGTATCAAAGCAGCTTCACAGTATTAAATTAAAATAATAACCAGATCATTACATTACCAGATAAACATGTCCAAACAACAAGGCCCCAAGTGAGTCCAACACACTTCTGATCAAAAATGGAGAACAATTCAGCTCTAGAATGCTGGCCAATCACAGGATGCTAGACCATAAGTGGCTAGAAATATTGAAAATAACAAAGAGGACAATATATCAAAAATCACTGAGTTGTTGTTAGATACTGCAAGTTTAATCTTCTAGATCAGTCGAATTCACAAATTAATGTTATTTATTGTGAAACAGTTGATTTAAAATAATTGGTTCAAAAGATTTGCTCACGAAACAGAGATCTTGATTTAATATAGTTAATAAAGTTAAACTCAGTTTTTCTTTAAATGACATGCTCCTTCCTACAGCAAATACGAACACCTTTCTATCATGTCTGCCTATGAGAGACGGTGGAGCCAGTCTGAGCGTCAGTGGTGAGGAAAGAGTTAAAGACCTGTGGTAGAAATCAAGCTTTTAATGTTGTTTATATGTCTATGTGGTGCTTTTAATATGATTTAAGACAAACCATGTGCAAAGTATTTTCTATTTAAAAGACAGTCTCAAAAGCAGTTTGGAAAATGCATTCAGTCGATTATTATACATTTTGAACACAAAAAAGTTGACTGCAGCTTTAACCTTGTAAGCCACAGGTTGTAAATGTTATTAAATTACCATTAAGCTCATTCTTCTTTGTCTAATAGATACTGCTAATTAAAAAATGTTTATTAAAATGTTTATTTTTGACCGACTGCAAGATTTTCTGAAGTTTACAGCTAAATCATTACTATTTTTACAAACGTACTGCCTAAATTTTGCGTAACAGCATCAGAAAATTAGTTTTTTTTTTATTAGGTTTTTATTTTTCCAGAAAATAATATAGTTTATCTGTGCTTCAAAGCACGTTTTCCTTGACTTCTAAATCCTGCCGGCATAAATACATAAATGACACAAATAATTATATATCAGTTATCAATAATTACATATCATATATCAGTGGACAATCACAGCACAGCAAAACCTTCTTTAAGAATAGAACTAAAAAGAAACATGAAATGGAGAAAACATTAATAACGAAGAGATATATAATAATGAATAATTAACGTTAACAGTAAAAAAAAAAAATTTATAAAAAGATCAGCATGCCATCTCAAATGCTTCATAAAAGGTTACAATGTTAAGACATTTGTTAAAACAAAATACAAATAAAAGCAAGTAACTTTTTGCACATTTCACGAAGACAAAAACGTGCTTTATGATACAAAATTATTGTTGTTTTACCAGTACACATATCTGTGAAATATGCTTAATACCAGTAGAAGGCTTATGCAACAGTCAGTAACACTTATGGAAGATAATATATAAAAAATACATTACATAAACTCATATTAGGCATTTTGTTGCTTTTCTCCAGTGTCTTTCAGTGCAGTTTTACAGGTTCAGTTCCTGAGATTCAGAGTTTGGTCAAGGACACAATGGTGATATTTCATGGATCAACCCTTGCTGGATTTGAACCTTTTACACTTTAACCACAAAGATACGACACCACAAACAAAGTGCTTCATGAACTTTAACGTTTTCTGCTGAAAACACCAGTTTAGAGTAACATTAATGTTAGAAATAACGTCATACTGGTGTTTTCATCAGGGATGTTCCTCTCTAGTGTTGTGAAAATGCTAATACTGAAATTGTAAATATAGCATCACCAGTATCGGTATTATTGGCGTGACCTGTGTGTTGTTTGACTGACAGCTTCTCCGTCAGTATGGAATTACTTGAAGTTGATGAAGTACTAATGTTCACAACCTGTTATAAATGAATATAAACATGAGCAGACAAACAAAAAAAAAACCCTGCAGGTCTTGCAGTGTAAATGCTGCTGTTATTAAAGTCCCACTGAAGGGCCGTGGAACGCGCAGGGTTGTTTGATGAGTTTACGTAATTTCCACTCAAACAAGAAGCCAAGGCGGGACATATTTAATGGCCCTCCCCCTTTTCAAATAGCCAATAGTGTTTAGTTTACTTCACAGACTTCACTTCGTACTTGACAGCACCATGAAGCGAATCCCAGCGCTGATGATACGTTGGATTCAATAGTAGAAGTGTGAATAAACTCCAGCCATTTCATTCTTAATCAACATTCAGTTGGAAAACAGAATAAAACTCGAGCGTTTGAGTAAGTGAACGCACATCTTCAACACGTTTCTCTGTTATGTGTCAACGGTGGCTTTGGCCAGATGGTGTTTATAGCATAGGGGCGGAGCTTTAGATTCTAGAGAGCGCTTGATTGGACAGAAGATGTGATGAGAAGCTGAAGTCTGCGGTGATCATAAAAATCCATGATCCATTTTAGCGGAAGTGAGAGACTGTAAGTTTTGAAAGCTTATATCTCCTAAATGCAAATTTTGCCATTCTTCCGGAGCGCATTAACTTATTCATAACCTTAAGGCTAACATATTCATACTGAAAGCTAAAAAACTCAATTATGATTTCAGGGGGTCTTTACAGATTACAGAGAAACGGAGAAATCACTTCCTGACTGTTTCTGTCCGAGTCAATTTAGCAGCTTTAATAAACATTTAAATATAAAATCAAGCGCTCTCTGTACTATTGGAGCTAATGTTCTCCTTTGTTTCTTACTAATTAACCGTTTGCCTTTTCTGAAGCAATGTTTGCATATTTTAGAATATATTTAGGCTATTATTTAAATAACTAATAAACAAACTATTTTGAATTAGTTCAAGGTGAAATGTCTCTAGTATTGGTGCCAACTAAAGAAATCTTGGTATCGTGACACTCTTTCTCTGTGAGCGATGTGAGTTTCTTCTCTTGTTTCCCATCTTCTCTTTTAATGAAAGTATCAAAACAAAAGTGTTATGTGCCCCTGATCAGGGGACGAGTCTTCAGCTCCACTTTCCTGTTTATAAAAAAAAGAAAAAAAGAAAAAGAAAAAGAAATAAACCGGATTGATGTTTGAGTCACACAAAGGCTTGGAATCGCCCAAAATAACGAAATATCTTAAAATGTAGGATGTTTCTCTTCACAATTATTAGAATAATTCATGTTTCCTAAACAACCTGCACATTTAAATGCTTGAAATATTAGTATATAATAATGTAAAATGTAAATCACACACAAACATGTATTGAGCGCACAGATGTGAATCTGTTTTGCAGTCAGACAGATTCAGTTGATGTAGTTTCTCACCTGATTATCGCGCTTCGTCCTGTTCGCTTCTGGAGGAAAAACAACAAACTCTATTAAACACTTTACTTTGGTTAGAGTAAAATATTGAAAATTCTCACATCTTTTAAAGATGTTTTTAAATCTCATATTTCCATCTTATTAAATCATTTGTATGTTACACTCACCGTTACTTAATGCTCTTTGCTTGCAAAAGTAAATCACAGCAACAATCAGAAGAAGAACAGGAACAGCAACAACTGCATATATTCCTGGATCTGGAAGAGCTAAAGACAGACAGTCATTGTTTGTTGTCAACGTTAATTATAAATCAACTTCAACGATAGTTTTGTTTGATATTTATTTCTACACTTTGGTCATCAGTTGTATGATGTTGATTTAAGTGGTCAATGGCTCCATCTTGTGTGTTTTTGAAGAACTAGCAGCTAAAACACTATTTAAAGACTATTTATACATTCATTTTTCATCTTAATAACATTAGTTAATAACTTTTTTTTTGCATGTTGTTACGGCCAGAGTTATGTTTGTTTGTGTGTGGCTGCGTTCCAAACCGCATACTCAATGAGTAGGTACTTAATTTCAATGAGTACTTACTTAACGAGCGCTAAAAGAGTAAGTACTTTATAGCCAGATCTCGTTGAGTATGAATGCGAACCGGACATCTGCCATGTTGACGTTATCATGTGACCTACGACGCGTTATCACACGCGCAACAACTTAAAAGATTCGAACGGACACGTTTAATTCATCTATCTGTAAATATCTTGATATTGATTAAACTCATTTTTTGGTCTTTTTTGAAGAAACTGCTGCCCATTTATTTTGTGAATACATTTAGGGTTGATTTAAGTTATTTTATTTAACCTTACTAATGTGAACTACCGTTTTATCCTTAACGATGTTATTTATTTTTATTACGAAATCCCAAAATTGTCATCTCTTGAATATGTTGTTAATTTTTTATATCCAAATATTTTCATCCACAAGCAAAAGTGGCTAACTGCTTTATTTTTTCCTCTTTTTCTTGTTGAATTTAACTGTCGTTTCATCTCTCAGGCCTATAAATAACAAAAAATGTTTTTTTTAAATGTATTATAATGAATTATTTAAGAAAATATATATTAAGATATTCAACCTTGTAGGTTCTTTTTTCCTATGTAAAAAATCTCATATTATGTATGCAAACCAATTTTATATATATATATATATATATATATATATATATTGGGTTTGCATACATAATGAGATTTTTTACAGATCTCATAACATCAGTAACTCGACAGCCCTACCTAGAACGGGTTTCCTCAGCGTTTGTAATGTCTGCACAAAGGGCTGCTGTGCGAAGATTTGCCTTTGGAGGAAAACTGTTGATTTTATACTCGAAAATTTTAAGTATCATTAATATTAAAAATGAATATTACCTCAGAATGAATTGCATTTCTATCCCACCCCAAAACATACAATAATAACAACGATAAATGCTGACCAATACTTAATTATATGACTTTTTACTGAAAATTATATAATTCAATAAAACAAACAAATTGTAATGTATGTCATATGACATAGCTATGCATGATTGAATACACTCTAGATGTGTATATAATGAACATATCTACATCTTCTTTCAAACAATTAAATCAAACATTAATTAAATAATTATATTTTATTTACTGACAACAATGAGAAATATTAATAAATTAGTAAAAGAATGAATGAAAGTCACCATCACACAATAAACAAATGCATAAGTCAACACATGAAACAAGCTTTATTCAAACTACAATCATGTATGTATGTAGGCTACAGGCGCTGAACCCCACATCCTTCTGCCATCTCAACACAGCGGTTCCCATTCTGCAGCTTTATTCTGATGAATCAGCTGACCGCCAGAGGTGAGCCGTTCCCTTGTGCCGGAGGTTGTTGCGTGATGTGTTGTGCTTCACAATCTGAGGCAAGTGGAGTGATGGAGGGACCATCTCCAGGATTCAGCTCTGTGCTCTTCATCCTCAGTGCTCACACCAGCCCGCTGACATTTCAGATCCTACAAAATGCACAAACATAACACAAAAGCAGTCATTTTAACCACACAATGTCATTTGATTTCAGTATTATTTAGAAGACAAAAACGCTTTTTTTCCACAAATGCCGCCATCATCTTCCCTTGCAGGTCCTGCTCCACCACAAAAGCTGTGCGGCAAATGCACAGAAATCAAGAATCAGAAAAGTGCTGTAATAGCTCTGTTTGAAATTACAATAAAATAAACTACAACTTAAGATTTAAATAGTTGTTATTCATTTCTGTAGTATACTCACTCAAAGCCTTCATGAGCAACTCTCCACCAGATAAACACACATCTGTTCATCTGACCCTATAACATCCAGACAAGATCCACATTACCTCTGTGATTTATGAACTCAACACTACATTTACATGTTGAGGTTGTTTTAACTTTTTATCCAACATAAATGTTCCTCAATTTATCAACAGTAATGGACAAATAAAATAGATAACTTATGTTTAACGTTAGTTACTTTATAGATTTGTTCTACATAGCACACATTTCACTCAGATGTCTATTTCATGTTGTGAAATTTCAAGATTTTCCTGTCAGATGTAAATAGACATTTAAAATAAGCGTCTTTGATGTATGGTTTGTTAATGTAAATCCACTTTAGAGACGTAACTTACGTGTCTTTACTGGAGCTCCCCTGTTAGCTAACGTTGTATACAATAAAACGTGTTTTTACAGCAAAATCACAACTATACTACACTGTGTAACGTCTTTACACCTTCAACAATTCAACAGTTTACTCTACAGTAGTTCAACACATGCAATTTTAACAAAAGGAACTGTGTTTACTCACATTTGAAAGCACCCGCGTCGCCGATCTCTGCGCTGTTTGATAATGACGTATCCTCTCGCGTGGCCTCCTGGGATAGAAGAGTATCCATCGGATGAGCACTCGAAAATCTGGCCGGAAGAAGTAAGCCATCCGGGAACTTCTCGCCTACTCTTTTATGAATACTGATGTTTCGAACGTACTGCTTCCTTCACGTACTGTTTTCGCCTACTATATAGTAGGAAAGTAGGCATATTGGAACGCACTTAAGTCCGAATCTCGCGATAATTCGTACGTCACCCAGGTTATTCTCGCCTACTCTTTTGGATTCGTACATACTTTTTCGCTCGCCTACTCTTTTTCCCATACTAAATAGTAGGGAAGTATGCGGTTTGGAACGCAGAATGGCTGCGTTCGAAACCGCATACTTCCCTACTATTTAGTATGGAAAAAAGAGTAGGCGAGCGAAAAAGTATGAACGAATCCAAAAGAGTAGGCGAGAATTACCTGGGTGACGTACTAATTATCGCGAGATTCGGACTTAAGTGCGTTCGAATATGCCTACTTTCCTACTATATAGTAGGCGAAAACAGTACGTGAAGGAAGCAGTACGTTCGGAACATCAGTATTCATAAAAGAGTAGGCGAGAAGTTCCCGGATGGCTTACTGCTTCCGGCCAGATTTTTGAGTGCTCAACGATGGATACTCTTCTATCCCAGGAGGCCACGCGAGAGGATACGTCATTATCAAACATCGCAAAGATCGGCGACGCGGGTGCTTTCAAATGTGAGTAAACACGGTTCCTTGTGTTAAAATTGCGTGTGTTGAACTACTGTAGAGTAAACTGTTGAAGTGTTGAAGGTGTAAAGACGTTACACAGTATAGTATAGTTGTGATTTTGCTGTAAAAACACGTTTTATTATGTATAACGTTAGCTAACAGGGTAGCTCCAGTAAGGACACGTAAGTTACGTCTCTAAAGTGGATTTACATAAACCATATCTTAAAGACGCTTATTTTAAATGTCTATTTACATCTGACAGGAAAATCTTCAGTAAGTATTACAGCACATCACACATCACAACATGAAATAGACATCTGAGTGATGAATGTGTGCTATTATCTAGAACAAATCTATAAAGTAACTAAAGTTATCTATTTTATTTGTCCATTACTGTTGATAAATTGAGGAACATTTATGTTGGATAAAAAGTTAAAACAACCTCAACATGTAAATGTAGTGTTGAGCTCATAAATCGCAGAGGTTATGTGAATCTTGTCTGGATATTACAGGACAGATGAACAGATGTGTGTTGATCCGGTGGAGAGTGGCTCATGAAGCTGAATGCTGCCATCAAAGGCTTTGAGGGAGTATATTACAGAAATTAATAACAACAACTATTTAAATATTAAGTTGTAGTTTATTTTAATTATTGTAATTTCAAACAGAGCAATTATGGCACTTTTCTGATTCTTGATTTCTGTGCATTTGCTGCACGGCTTTTGTGGTGGAGCAGGACCTGCAAGGAAAGATGATGGCGGCATTTGTGGAAAAAAGCGTTTTTGTCTTCTAAATAATACTGAAATCATATGACATTGTGCTGTTAAAATGACTGCTTTTGTGTTATGTTTGTGCATTTTTGTAGGATCTGAAATGTCAGCAGACTGGTGTGAGCTCTGAGGATGAGGAGCCCAGAGCTGAATCCTGGAGATGGTGCCATGGATGAGACCCTCCATCACTCCACCTGCCCTTATGAGACCCTCTATCCCTCCACCAGCCCTTATTGCCTCAGATTGTGAAGCACAACACATCACGCAACAACCTCAGGCACGAAGGCACGGCTCACCTTTGGCGATCATCAGAATAAAGCCGCAGAATGGGAACCGCTGTGTTGAGATGGCAGAAGGATGTGGGGTTCAGCGCCTGTAGCCTACATACATGATTGTAGTTTGAATAAAGCTTTGTTTCATGTGTTGACTTGTATATGCATTTGTTTATTGTGTGATGGTGACTTTCATTCATTCTTTTACTAATTTATTAATATTTCTCATTGTTTTCAGTAAATAAAATATAATTATTTAATTAATGCTTTAATTGTTTGAATGAAAATGTAGATATGTTCACTATATACACATCTAGAGTGTATTCAATCATGCATAGCTATGTCATATGACATACATTACATTTTGTTTGTTTTATTGAATTATATCATTTTCAGTCAAAAGTAATATAATTAAGTATTGGTCAGCATTTATCGTTGTTATTATTGTATGTTTTGGGGTGGGATAGCAATGCAATTCATTCTGGGGTAATATTAATTTTTAATATTAATGATACTTACATTTTTTAGTATAAAATCAACTGTTTTCTCCAAAGGCAAATCTTCGCACAGCTGCCCTTTGTGCAGACATTACAAACGCTGAGGAAACCCGTAGGTAGGGCTGTTGAGTTACTGATGTTATGAGGTATATATATCTCATGGGTTTGCATACATAATATGAGATTTTTTACACAGGAAAAATGAACCTACAAGGTTAAATATATTAATATATATTTTCTTAAATAATTCATTATAATACATTTAAAACATGCATTTTTTTTTTTGGTTATTTATAGGCCTAGGCCTGAGGAATGAAAGAGAGTTAAATTCAACAAGAAAAAGAGGAAAACATAAAGCAGCCACTTTTGCTTGTGGATGAAAATGTTTGGATATAAAATAAAGAAATTAACAACATATTCAAGAGATGACAATTTTGGGATTTCGTAATAAAAATAAATAACATCGTTAAGGATAAAACGATGGGTCACATTAGTAGCCTAGGGTTAAATATAAGAACTTAAATCAACCCTAAATGTAATCACAAAATAAATGGGCAGCAGTTTCTTCAAAAAGACCACAAAATTAGTTTAATCAATAAGATATTTACAGACAGATGAATTAAACGTGTCGTTCAAATCTTTTAAGTTGTTGCGCGTGTGATAACGCGTCGTAGGTCACATGATAACGTCAACATGGCAGATGTCCGGTTCGCATTCATACTCAACGAGATCTGGCTATAAAGTACCTACTCTTTTAGCGCTCGTTAAATAAGTACTTATTGAAATTAAGTACCTACTCATTGAGTATGCGGTTTCGAACGCAGCCCCAGTGTCTTTTTCGTTGATCCGGTTCTCTCTTTCCTAATAGGCTCCGCCCCTGCGCACCTGCAGCCGGTTTTGTGTTTGGGCTGGATAGCCTATTTAACATCGGGGTGAAGAGAGAAGGGTGCGGAAATATGGATACGTTTGTCTTCTACCGCGGCGTGATCGTTGCGATCACTGTTTTAGCTCTATGAAGAGCTTGACGTTCACTGAGGGAGAAGGGCTTGAGAGGATTGACGAGGAGTCCTGTGTGCGTCATGAGGTTTCCGCCAGCCGCTGTTCAGCTGTGTTTGAATGTTGTTTGTTTATATGTTGCGTTGGTCTACGTCTGTCTATCTTTGTTCTTTATCAGTTGCCTGCTGATACGTGAGTTTTGATTCCATAATAAACTATTTCAAATTGCTATTTTGTTATCGCGTGTCTTTATGTTGCTTACCCCTTATAACGAGCACTTTAATAACGGGGTTCGTAACAATGTGAAGAATTCTTTTGTCAAACAGACCTCAATGAAAACATTTACTGGGTTGATATAAACATTTTATGAACATATATTTTTTTTACTTTAAACCCACTGCACTTTATAGATTCTTGGTGAACTAAAACAATAAATAGATGTATTTAAACTGATGATAATAAAAGGTGATAAGAGATGATATTGACCAGAACAAAACAGTTAAACTACCACCAATAGAAAAACTAGTTTGTTTTTAAATCATAAAGCACTGAATTTAAAGTTAAAGCTATAAATTACAGTAAATGTGTTTTTATACACTACCAGTCCATAGTTTTGGTAAGATTTTTATATATTTTTTTATATATATATATTTTATATATTATATTAAGTCTCTTCTGCTCACCAAGGCTGCATTTATTTGGTTAAAAAATATATTATTGTTATGACAATTTAAAATAATGGTTTTCTATTTTAATATATTTCAAAATGTAATTTATTCCTGTGATCAAAGCTGAATTTTCAGCATCATTACTCCAGTCTTCAGTGTCACATGATCCTTCAGAAATCATTCTAATATGATGATTTGATGCTCAAAAAACATTCATATTATTATCAATGTTGAAAACAGTTATTTACATTTTTATTTCAGGATTCTTTGATGAATAGAAAGTTCAAAAGAACAGCGTTTATTTGAAATAAATAACACATAGAAACAAAAACACAAAGAAAACAGCTGTTTTACACTGTAATACTATTTCACAATATTATTATTATTATTATTTTGTATTTGTTTTTTAATCAAATAAATGCAGCCTTGGACAGCGGAAGAGATTTCTTTCAAAAACATTAAAAATCTTACCGATCCAAAACTTTTCTCTGGTAGTGTATGTGCTGTGTTTCAAATAAATATAGATAAAGAAAAATAGAAAACAGTCCTGAATGTCACTGCAAAAGTATTAAACACTTTAATGATGTGATTGAAATGGACAAGACTTGCTTTTAAACATGAAGACTCACCATGAACAGAAACACTGAAGATCTTTTCACTGTCGCTGCCCTTGATGATCACTAGTGTATATTCTCCAGAGTGTCTGTTTCTGATGTTCATGATGGTCAGAGATCCAGTCTGATGATCCAGCTCCAGTCTGTCTCTGAATCTCTCATTAACTTTATTACACTGAACATCTGTACAGATCTGACTCTGATCTCCAGTGATTAGAGCGATTAGAGTCTTATTAAAATACCATTCAATCTCTTCTTGTTGGTTTGTTTGAACACCAGTGTTTAGAGTGACTGAATCTCCCTCCATCCCTGACACTTTATCAACCCCAGACACACCTGGAGAAGAAACAATTAACATTAGCCCAATAAATGCATAATAGTGCTTTGAAAATGCTTTTTTACATATCATAAAGATTGTGAGTAGAGAGATATGTCTAGATTCACGGTGAACACTCACTTCATGAACATCATACAACCATGAATATTATGATACTCCAGCAAACTGTGCCATTTCCCAAAACATTAAGATACAAGGGAAGAATAAAAATTTGTATCGTTATTATTTTACCGTTTTAATCATAGACTTAAATAACATGTTTTCATTTACACTTTTATTCACCCACAGTGACTCACACTAGTAACAACTGATGACATCACGGCTTGATCTTTGCTTGACCAATCAGCGGACAGAGGCGTTTTATTCCCACTCGTGTAGAGATGGAAAAATACAACGTGTTTATCCAGTTTGGTTTTATTGTTTTTCCATTTGGCGGATTACAACAAAGTTTGATGAAAACACAGACAAAAATATTAAGAAAAAAAAAAGATTTGCGATTTCTTATGTTAATGAGAAGGGTTGAATATGTGATAAATGAACGATTTCTTTGTTTTTCCGTTTAAGACAAAAACGAGAACACAAATTATCTGAAGGTACACGGACTAATAAATAATAGATGCATTGAAATGTGTGGATGATATGATGAGAAACTGACATCTTCACCAGAACTAAACAGTTAAACTACCACCAATAGAAGAACAAGTACGCTTTTAAATCATAATGCACTGAATATGAAGTTAAAGCTAGGGGTGCACGATATATCGGCCGCCGATATAATATCGGCCGATATGGTCATTTTTTTACACATCGGTATCGTTCCGATGTCAAAATAGGGCCGATGTGAACAGGCCGATATTTGACGTGAAGTTGAAGATGAAGTTGACGACTCACGATCTTAGCAGTAGTGAACATGCCTGAGAGAAATACACATTTCATACAGATGACATAAGCAGAGAACAGTCTGTTTTCTTTCGTTTTGAATTGTTCTGTTTAAAAATAGATGTTTCAAGCTTTCTATATATGTCTTAGGTTTGTGAGGCAGGTAGGTTTCGGTTCATTTGAGACGCGCTTCAGTTCACGCGCTGTTGCCTCCATGTCCTGATTAAATATTTTCTAATATTTACTTCTTATTTATTTTTGATGAAACATTGATCAAAATTAAGATACAATTAATACAAAACGAAATTAAATTTAAAGAGAGGCTTTGTGCTTTCTGTTTGAGGTCTCTGTGAAAGTTTTAAAGCGGTCTTTAGTGCCGCGTTCGCGTAACAGAGAACTGTCCCGTCAGTAACATTGTTAACGCAGTTATGTTTTTTCCCTCTTCATGACACATTTTTGATTGATCGTTTTTTGACTCGTAGATATTTGAATATATTGCATGATATTTGATACCCGTTCGAATTAGATTTTTCTCAAAAGTGACGGCATGTGTGATTTATGGATTACTGATAAGCGCGAGTGGAGAAACAGGCGTTTATTTCTTCATTCTCAGTGTTGAGAAACGTAGCCTTCATGTGTTACGTTATTGTGTTAATAATAACTAAAGTAGCCTACCTAATTATGTTACATATTTATTTTGTATGAAAACTAGCGCGTTCGTTACTTATGGATTAAAAAGTAGGCTACCGTTGTATCAGTGCTGCGCGAGCTCTCCCTCACAAACACGGACGCGCGCGCACAGAGAGAGAAGATAATTGTAAATGAAAAATTGACGGGCTAAGTTTAAATTTTGTTCTTGCTTGTTTTTGTTTTTTTCTATCAAAATGTCAGAAAGCATTTTGTATTATCCATCCGTGTTTTTAAAATTCGTTAAATGACGGACGTTTTACTGTTAACACAGCCCATATGTCGGATTCTTAATAAGTGATTCGTTATGCTATTATTGGACTCCTGTCTATTCATTGTCAACTGTTAACATTTATTAACAGTTATTCATTTATTCAGCTAATGCGTGCCCTGTTGTTCAAAGGCAAAGACAGCACGTCACAAATAGAAGTCCTTTTCCCTGTGGTATTTAGTATCATATTTGGATAGTGGAATAATAAATTAAGTAGCCTATCTTAATTGTACACAATGTTCCTGTTTTTTTTTTCCTGTTTTCTAAGGGTTTCTTAATTTTAGACAAGTTGACCAGCACACATTATATGCAATGCAATATAATGCATGTGTGTCGTATGTGTGACATATTTTGCAATGCATACAGGTAAAGGTGCCCAATATCAGTCATTTCTAAAGTAAAAAAAAAAAAAAAAAAAATAGTGTTTTGGAAAATAGCTCTTTATTTGATAATCATTAAAATTTGTTTTCTATACAGAGATATCGACATCGGTAAATATCGGTATCGGCCATAACAGCAATATTAATATCGGTTATCGGTATCGGCCACAATTTTCACATCGGTGCATCCCTAGTTAAAGCTATATATTACACTTTAAGAACAAATGTGTTTTTGTAGAAATTATCTTTATGCTGTGTGTGAATTAATATACAGGTAAAGAGAAAACACTCCTGAATGTCACTGCAAAAGTATTAAACACTTTAATGATGTGATTGAAATGTACAAGACTTGCTTTTAAACATGAAGACTCACCAGTAACAGAAACACTGAAGATCTTTTCACTGAATCTGCTGCCGCTGATGATCTGTAGTGTATAATCTTGTAGTGTATAATCTCCAGAGTCTGTGTTTCTGATGTTCATGATGGTCAGAGATCCAGTCTGATGATCCAGCTTCAGTCTGTCTCTGAATCTCTCAGTATCTTCATTACACCGAACATCTGTACAGATCTGACTGAGATCTCCAGTGATTAGAGCGATACGAATGCCATTATAATACCATGTAATTCTGACTTGTTGGTTTGTTTGAACACCAGAGTTTAGAGTGACTGAATCTCCCTCAATCACTGACACTTCTTCTGTATAAGCAAACACACCTGAAGAAGAAACAATTAACATTAGTCAAACAAATGCATAATAGTGCTTTGAAAATGTTTTTCTATATCATAAAGATTGTGAGTACATGTCTGGATTTATAATGTAACACAGAAGAACATCATTGATTTACACTTTCACTCATCAGACAAAAATACACGAGTCTCATGGAGGATCTTGAACAACTTATGTTCAACTTATGTTATCTTACAACACATGAATATTATGAGTATTACCCATAATAATATGTTAGAAAATTGTGCCCTTTCCCAAAACATTAAGATACAATTGAACGTTTATCATTTAAACTTTATCATTTTTACTGTTTCAATCTTACACTTAAATCAAATTACATGTTAACTACTTACACTACATTCAATGCACATTTCAGTTTATGCACAGGTATCAACATTTACTCACAGAATGAAGCCATGTTACTTTTAGAGGTTTTTATACCATGTTATATACCATATTTGCAATATTTTGGTCTTGTTGTGAATGAAGCTGGGCTGGGCCGCGAACTAAGTCTCGTTTATAGAACTGTATAGTTGACCAGTCTTACATTGATGGAGTAAAATACAAACGTCGAATATAAAGCTAATAGAGCATATTATGAAACTTTGTTGTTAGTTTTACCGGGAAGAGAGATAGTAATATAGGATATACATGTCTTACCATGCAGACGTAAGCACGTCAACAATAAGAAAAGAAATAGAGACATGCTTCATTTTCAATTTTTGCTCAAAGATGAACGCAGATTCAGTGAAGTAAAAGTGATCTGTTGTTACTCTGCATTAGTGGCGACGCCATTATTTCACGAGTTAAAATGAAAGTAATCATTTGGGAGGCTCCTCCTTGACTTTTGATGACTTTTGACTTTCCTCCTTGACAAATGATGACTTTTGGGAGGCTCCTCCTTACGCGCTGTACTGCGATGACGTAGTGACGTTTTGTGACGTTTTTATCTAAATACAAAACAAAAGTATTTTCCGGGTTCTGTTTGTGCAGTGCTGCGTTAACATTTTATGGGTCATTCCTGGGATTCGGTAATATTTCAGTCCCCCAGACTTTTTAAAGTGTTGGTTCACCAAAATAAAATATTAAAAGCTTTCCACAATTCTTTGGCATGTCCATTATAATGAATACAAAAATATTGCATTTAAATCATTTTTATCATAAAGTAATGTCTTATATTTCTATTATTCCATTCTTTTTTTTTTCTAAGCATTTTGTCAGGTCCCTGAGGTACTTCACTGAATTTGTACTTAGAAAATATTGCATAAAATGTACACAGTGTAATTGTTTTGTGGCAATTTTGTAAGGTTTTATTTGTGTTACTTTCTTGTGAAAAATATTTTTCCAAAAAAAATGCAAGATTTGATATTTTATTTTAAAAAACCTGACTATAAAGTGATGTCCCTCAGTCTGAATTCAATCCCGTCACGCCAACTTTTCTCCGCCTATAATAATTTAGACTCCATCCATTATGTGACATAATTTACCAGAAATTATATAATTTAGGCCTCTTTAACAACCCCTGGCTCAATTTATTATTATTTATTTTTATAATTTTTTTGTCAGTTTATTTTACTTGCTTTTTATTTAACTTGCTTTTACTGGCTTTTTGTCTACTGGTTATAATTCTATTATTGTTGGTTGATTATGTTTTGAGATTCAACTTTGTATTTGCGGTTATATCTGTTCAATAAATAAAAAAAATTAAAATTAAAAAAGGCCTCTTTAACAGTTCTGTTGCATAAGATAAGATGGTAAGTAGTATCAAACTTTTTATTTTTTAGGCCAATTATATTCAAGGGAGGGTGCTGTCAAGCTTTACAACTCAACCCCATCACATAAAAATTAAGATGGAAAACTATTATTTTTCAAAAAAAAATGTATCCATATACAATGTACTTATTTCATTGCTGCCTTATTTAGTCTACTCTCCTACAGGGGTTGAAAACTGAGACAGGGTTGAGTTTTTCCATTTCATTTACGGATAATATTAATTAAAAAAATTTAAAATAGTCATGTTTCAGTAAAGATAGCCTATATTGACCAAATTCATGACAACTGCAGATATGTTGATCCAGAAAGAAGGGCACAATATGAGAAAAAATAAAATAAAATACAACATATATAAAATTGAAGGCAATGCTTCCTTCAAACCAGTTACAGTCTTCAACCCTGTCACACTATTCTCAACCTTGATATTAAAAAAAAAAAAAAAAAAAAAAAAAAAATAGGGAAGGCAAAAAAAAAAAAGAAGGCATTTCTCACTGATTACCACCTGGCATGTTTAGACCTAACACCATATAATTGTGGTTTTAGTTAAACATCTAAATTTACAATATTTGTTACAAAAATAAAACACACAGACATACAATTTGTCTTTTTATCTTAAGTCTCAAAAAAATGTGAAAGAAAAATAAATATTACATTTGTAGTTATTAAATTGTTACGAGGGACACATGAACAGCATTTTTACAGCAAGTTTTGTGTAAAATCCTCTTTAAAACAAGTCCATTACGGGGTTGAGAATAAAAGGTGTTTAAATCTGAAAAATACTGATATTAATAAAAGATTTTAAATGCTGGAGGTGAGAAAATACACATTTTTTTGGAGGTTTAATATGTGGGCTATTTAGAAAATGATTTATAAGTGTAAAAAAAAAAAAAAAAAAAAAATTCAAAGTTGAAATATTACCGAATCCCAGGAATGAACCTTATGTTTAGATTTTTTAGAATAGCTGATCAGAGAGGTAAAATTACTTTACATATTAGTTTCGAGATTAGATAATATTGTATTTTTGTAAATATAAATAAACAGAAAAATCAAAACTGGTTGGTTAAATTTGTAATACATTGATCATATGTATTTGCTCGTTATTTCATCTGACTCCATAAATGAAAACCTCAAATGGCTTAACCAGTTTTCCCTAAACTTCTATAAACCTTATTTATTTTATCTCTCTGTATATGAGATATCTGTACCACTCACTTTGAGACATTTCAAATGACACCAAAAACATAACAGTCAATGATAAACATTCACATTAAACCATGTTCTTGTGTGAGTTCTTAGTATTTTGTGAGAGGAAGTGAGGTTGCATGTACATTTGTCTCTAGACCAGGCCTCAACCAGTATTTTTAGTCTTAAAACACCACTGGTATGAAGAGCCCAGTACATTTTCAAAGCGAAAAAATTCCAGAAGCACTGCCAAAAGAAGTTACAACACAGAGAATGAAAATTGATTACCCAAAGTAATTCTTTCCTCTTCAGACAGCGTGCCAGTTATGCATTGGACATCCTGCACTTGCAGAGGCTGTACTAGTTACTAAAAAAGCTAGGACTGTCAGCATGATGGGCTTGATAGAAAGGAAGTCAGAGAAGTATAACTAATGTAAAGAGCAATTGTGATCCGTGATGGCTAGTATTGTGATGGGTTAACATCAATATGATTTGTGTTTTACAGATATGTAAAACACATATTTAATTGTTATCATATTTTGCTTACATTAACACATTGCTAGCATTTTTTAACATATTGTTAACATGATTATCATTTTGTAAGCATAATTTAACATGTTGCTAGCATGATTTAACCTGTTGCTAGTATGTTTTAACATGTTGCTAGCATTATTTAGCATTTTGTTAACATGTTTTAGAATGTTGCAAGCATAAGTATGTTTTTAGCATGCCGTTAGCATTATTTTTACATGTTGCCAGCATGTTTTAGCATATTGCTCGCATGTTTAGCATGTTGATAGCATGAGTTGGCATGTTGTTAATGTTTTAACATGTTACTAGCATGCTTTAACAGGATGCTAGCATTAGGCAAGGCAAGTTTATTTATATAGCACATTTCATACACAATGGCAATTCAAAGTGCTTTACATAGAAGAAATTAAAATAATAAATAGAATATAAGAATAATTAAAACAGTTTAGAAAAATAAAATAAAGCACAGTACAAACAGTTGGACGAACATGTGCTCATTCAGTAAATGCACAGCTAAACAGAAGTGTTTTGAGTCTGGATTTGAAGGTGACTACAGTAGGAGCACATCTGATCTCCTCTGGAAGCTGGTTCCAGCTGCGGCTGGCATAATAGCTAAAAGCGGACTCGCCATGCTTAGAGTGAACCCTTGGTATTTCAAGCTGATATGATCCTAGTGATCTGTTGGGTTTATATTCAGTGAGCATATCTGCAATGTATTGAGGTCCTAGGCCATTGAATGATTTATATACCAGTAATAATACTTTAAAATCAATCCTAAATTCAACTGGGAGCCAGTGTAAAGACCTGAGGACTGGTGTGATATGTTCATATGTTCTGGTTCTGCTCAGAATCCTGGCGGCAGCGTTCTGTATGAGCTGCAACTGTCTTATGGTCTTTTTGGGGAGGCCAGTGAGGAGTCCATTACAATAATCCACCCTGCTGGTGATGAAAGCATGAACAAGTTTCTCTAAGTCTTGTCCGTAAACAAAGCATCTAATTCTTGCAATATTTTTCAGATGATAGTATGCTGATTTAGTTATTGCTTTGACATGACTACTGAAACTAAGGTCTGACTCTAGTGTCACACCAAGATTCCTGACTTGATTTTTAGTTGTTTGACCCCTAGAGTGAAGGTATGCGTTCACCTTGAGAACTTCATCTTTGTTTCCAAACGCAATGACTTCAGTTTTGTCTTTGTTTAACTGAAGAAAGTTTTGGCACATCCAACTGTTGACTTCATCAATGCATTGGCACAGGGAGTCAATGGGGCTGTAATCGTTGGGCGATAGGGCTAAGTAGAGCTGTGTGTCGTCTGCATAGCTGTGGTAAGCAATTTGGTTCTTTCTCATTATTTGGCTCATTGGGAGTGTAGCAAAAGAGTGTTACTTGACCCAGGGACAGGTCACTGTAAGCACCTGATATTGGACCAGTGACTAGGTTCGTTACAGGAGGGTAAGTGATCAAGGCACACAAGGACACAGATTATAGCTGGAAATGACTCAATGTATTTTGTTGGTGCAAAAGTGATAATAAAAAAACAAATGTAATACAACCACAACAACAATAGAAGAAAAATGAATAAAAACAAATGAAATAATTGTTCTTTTCAATCCCTTGTTGTTCTTTTTGGTATCTTTGAGCTCTGTTTGCTATTTAAATAGGTTTATAATTAGCTTTCTTTTCTATTTGTTTCTAGGTATTCGACTTATATTTCAGTTGTTTAGTTTCTATTTTGGTTTATAGATATTTAGTTTTACTAACTGTTAGTTTAATAAGAGCTTTTCTTATCTTTAGTTCTTTATGTCTTCATATAAAAGATCATAGAAAATATGAACCCAAATTAAAACAATTGAAATAAGAAAAGAAAAGTAGCCTACAATATCACAATAGTTCAATTTGAAACAATTTGAAAACAATTCCAACAATATAACAGTCAATAACTTCTCAGTCTGTGTATAAATGAATGTTTCTTTGTCATCCAAAGTGGAAAAAAATATGTTAGTGTGTGCAAAAGTCTCTTGGTGTAGATGAAAGCTTTGTTTCAACAGTCAATAGTGCAAAATAATCGCTTGAGGAAAAGTCAGATCCTACCGATCAGAATATATGCAATGAATTGGATTCCACCTGATCAGTAGAAGCACTAATCCATTGGAACGCACAGGATTACTCCGTCTGCACTTCTCAAATTCACAGAGGTCCAGTTGGAAGGCTCGCCATCTCGTTTTATGAAGGGTTTGATCCAATCACACAAAAAACCTGACCTGTTTATACAAACAGCATCTTAAAGGCACACTATGCAAGAATTGAACCTTAATATAACAGCTTCAAAGTCATTTCTGTGGTAAACAAACTCATAGTAGGGCGAATAATCCTGGTAGTAAAGCTTGGGGGGGGGGGGCGCCGCTGGAAAAACCAGGCGGTAAGGAAGTCGACCGGAAGTTGAAGCCGGCCGCGTGCCACCATAGCAGAACTTCACCTGCAGTTAGCATCCCATTGACTCCCATTCATTTTGGCGTCACTTTGACAGCGAATAACTTTACATCTGAGGCATTTGAAGACTCCATTTGTCCATTATTTATTTCTAAAGAAACACGACAATGTATAAAAATCTCCATTACCTTGTAGCTTATGTTATGGCCCCGTAGAAGCAATTTTTGTAAAAGTAGGCTAACGATTGCGTCATAACCACGCGACTCTCTGTCGCACAGTAGAGAGATTACCGTATGGACAGGAGGAGAAGCTCGCGGGCAATCGGGGGGCAAAATGACAATATAATTAATCAGAATACCTAGCAAAAGTTGCTCCTGCTCCAAGCTCATGGACAGCTCCTACTCACACTCTCCAGCTGTGTCCCAATGTTGAAGGCTGCATCCTTCGAAGGATGCAGACTTCAAGGATGCAGCCTATGCGTCCTCTGAAGGACGCACCATGTAGCCTTCCTAGGATTTCCTAATTGTGCAACCAGGTGTTCCCGATCACCGCTCCTGGCGCCAAGCAACGGTGCGAGAGGACAGCTGCTATCCTGGGGCCGTATTCACAAAGAATTTTAAGGCTAAAAGTAGCTCCTAACTGGCGAATTTAGGAGCAACTCCTAAAAATAATGGGCGTGTCACTCGTAACTTTAGGACTCCTATTTTTTTTTGACTAAGAGTAATTCACGAAGCATTTTAGCCCTAAAAGTAGCACCTAAGCCTGGGACAGCTTAAAAGAAGTCGAGAGGACTCCTAACTCACTAAGACCTATTCACAAACCGCTTTTTGTGGCATTTCACGTTGCGATGTTCTGAAATGCGTATTCGGCGACTACAGGAGCTTCCAATCGCGAGGGAACAATTTTGCATTGTAGGCATAACTAGGGATGCAATAACGCCACCAACAACAACCAAAACTAGGCTACTCATTGCATGTAAACTAATTGTAACGTTTCATTGTGAATCAAATTAAAATGTTCTTCTCTTTGCAAACGTAGGCAGAGGCATATAGTGACAGATATTAATTCAATAATGTTGCAAAGATATTGCATCAATCCATATGTTTCATTAGGCTACTAGGCTATTTGTTTTGCCTTACTCTTTATTCATTTAGGCTATTTATTCAGTTATTCATCATCTTCCGTCCTTCGCACTACTTGTGTAGCGCACGCATTCTCAGACCTGTCACCTGTCACTCATCATCGTAGGGGAGGGGTTTGGAATCATTCCCGCGTTACAATCATCAGCCAATCAAGGTGGTCACTTCAGTCAAGTTCGTGCATGAGTAATGACGTCATCCATAGCAACGAAGACTCACTCTTAGTTTAGGAGTTGTCATTTTTCTTTACTAAGAGTAGGTCCCAGCAAACACATTTACGTTGTGGCAACGTCTGTGGCACGTTGCATTTCTACTAGGGCAACGTCGCTGTATACGTGCTCGCAACATTGTAACAACGTAGAATTGTAAGACGTGACAGGGCTGTAGCAACGTTGTTGCGCGACATTCAGCAACTGAGAGACGACGGTCTGGCAATATTTTTATATGCTGTTATATCCCCCATTTAGCATTTTGTTATGTAATTATATACTTTTTATAGTTTATTGTTTATCTATATTATTATTTATTGGGGCTATCAACACCTGCAAGTGTACACTTTGAAGAGTAAAAATGACAGAAGGTTTCGTTAATTCAACTTTATTAAAACTGCATGGTAAACAAATTGCACTTCCAAAAGTAATACATTTGTGAAAAAAAAAAAAAAAAAGAAATAAACGAATATACAAATTTATTTTAAGTATAATAAATAAAACATAAAAAGCAAAGGCAGATCAGAACATTTAATGAACAAAACCGGGTCTGTAGGCTATGGCAGACAGTAGCCGAAAGCCGGACGATAAAGGTCGGTAGCCGGAGAAACATCCACAAATCCAGAGGAGCAAAGAAACGAATGAGATAGCGAAAAATCAAATGACAAACTAAACAGTGCAAGCGAGGCTACATTAATCACATTAGAAATGAAAGTTGTAGGTTGTGTTTGATAGCTGAGGAAGGCTAAATTAAACGCAATACTCACGTAACCTATCCTCGCTCGATGATGAATGAGAACACAATGAGCCCAACAACAGGTGGTTGGAATTTAAAAGGCTGATTTTCCCGCTTCAGGGCAGTGCGAGTACATTATGTAGCCCAGTGGTTGTCAAGACACCCTAGGCACAACCTTAAGCAATGGCCGTACACAGTAAATTTTTCCAGTGTTAAAGTAACACTGAAGCAGTGTTAAAGTTAATTAGATAATTAAGTGATTAATTGGCTGATGATTAACCATTAGTGATGAACACCTGCTGTTAACAAGCAGAATCACTAAAGAAAAGAGAAACACAAGAACTACAACTGACCTCCAGCCACAGCCTCAGAGGCTGTTTACACAACACTGTTTTCAACTTAAAACGTAACACTTTTTAAGTTAAGTTAAACAGGCCATTTGGGGTGCCTGAAAACGCAAACTTTTGAAAACTGTTTTCAAAGTGCAGGTTTGTGAAAACGGTCTCTGTGTACGGTCTCTGAATATGATGACGTCATGCACATGCGTATTAGCCTATTAAATCTCCTGCTGTTTATGATGTCATCTGTTATAATAAACAACAGTTCATCTGAAAAATAATAACAGTTCTTGAATTAAAATGTTATGGCATTGTTGTATATGTTTATTGTGTTTATTACATCAGATAATTGTGTCATTGATCAAATATTTTTAATAGTTCTCTTGACAGAAACATGGGATTTGTGCCTATAATGTTTTAAAAGTAATAATAGGAAGATCTATGTTCCTCATTCATGGATATTTTCAGGACATGCATAATTAATTTATAAAAACTCATCAAAATGATTGGAATATTTTAGGGCTCAGTTTATGTCCTTTGACTTTATAATCATATTTCTCTCATGTTGTCACCATAGACATCATATAATAAAGGCTAGATGTCTCGTGCGCGCTGCTGGCCAATGGAGGTCGACGTCCGCACACGGCGGCCATCTTGCCACAGGGAGCTCGCTCACTCGTAACATGGTGCATGTACTTTTAAATAACCATAACTTGCTCAATTTTCTACCGATTTTCAAACGGTTTGGTTTGTTATAAACGTCAGAGATGTAGTTATGACACTGCATACATATGAATAATTATAACAATGGACTTCCATATGAAAGAATTATAGCCACTTTAATAACGTTTGTAAGAAACCAAACCGTTTGTAAATCCGTCAAGATTTCAGCGAGATAAGAGGATTTGTGTGCGTGCTGATCACTCACCTTAATTCACAGCTTCCCTGTGGTAAGATGGCCGCCGGTGATGCCGGAAGTGACTCCGCCTTAAGACATCTAGCCTTTATATGATATCTATGGTTGTCACGCGCTGGTTGAAGCAGGGAAGAATGCAGGATCTTAATTGCAGCAGTATTTATTTAAACAAACTCTTAATACTCACAAACTGGATCAAAAGAAACATGGACAGAACAACCAAACTTATAGCAACAACAACAGACAAGGAACAGACTGAAACACATTGCTTAATTACACAGAGAAGACTGGAAAGCGAGACACAGCTGGGACAAATGAACTCATAACTAATTAACAAGACAGGGATTAAATCACAGAGACACGTGGGCAAACTCGGTGTCACAGGCAAACATAACATGAACACAAAAGGCGCATTTCCATATATCCAATATCGATAAAAAAAAAAAACTATTGCGAAATGACGGCGTTTCCATTAACCGATGTTATGCGACTAAACGTAATTTTTTTCCTCTCGCGATAAGTCATTCCAAAAATCATGGCAACGGACGTTGGTAAGATTATATATCACAGCCACGTACCACACTAAGCATTAATGGCAAGGAAAGACCCTACTGTGAGCGGCACATATGAAGTGTTTCTGGGTTTTTCTCACTCATTTCTGCTTCGAGGTCTTGATTGTGGCATTTCTTTGAGGTTTAGAATCCAGTATTTCTGTCATTCTTTTGTCATTTATGAATTTAATGAAGAACTTGGACAACCAACACCTCCAGCCTGGTCAAGAAGGCTCACCAGCGCCTCTTCTTCCTGAGGACACTGAGGAAGAATCAGCTTTCCTCCACTATCCTGGTGAACTTCTATCGCTGTGCAATAGAAAGCATCCTGACCAACTGTGCTACAGTGTGGTATGGGAGCTGTTCTGTTGCAGAGCGCAAGGCACTGCAGCGGGTGGTGAAAACCGCCCAGCGCATCACTGGGACCCCACTACCTGCCATCGAGCACATCCAGAGGAAACGCTGTCTGCATCGAGCTCGCAGCATCCTTAAGGACTCCTCTCACCCAGCCCACAGACTGTTTTCTCTCCTGCCCTCCGGCAGGCGTTTCAGGTGCCTCCGGACCAGGACCAGCAGACTAAAGAACAGTTTTTTCCCCAGAGCTGTCTCTTTATTAAACTCTAACCCTCATTGATCCCACTCCCCTCATATACTGATTGACTCTCCTCTCCCTCCTCACACCTGCCTCCATTTGTTATTTGCAATACTATAATGTTCATTTGCACTGCTGACTGTTATTACAGTAACAACTGTTTACATATGCATCTTGCACTACTACCTTGACTGGAATATGCTCAATTTGCACTGCCGACTGTTTATTTACAGTACCGACTGTTTATATATACATTGCAATATCGTACCTTAACTGTAATATGCAATTACTTTCCACTGCACTTTCACTCGGATAGCTTCTGTCCAAACTTTATTTGCACTACTTTAAATCCATTGTTATACTGCTCATTAGCCTAACTTATACATATATCTATTTGTTAAATTCTGTTTATAGTAATAGCCATCTGTATATTATGCTCACATTCTGTTTATAGTAACAGCCATCTGTATATATATTCATAGTACATATCTATCTGTAAAATTCTGTTTATAGTAACAGCCATCTGTATATTATATTCAGTACATATCTAGCTGTAAACTCTGTTCACAGTAATAGTTATCTGTATATTATATTCATAGGACAATCTATCTGTAAATTTTTGTTTATAATAGTATTCAACTCTATATTTATTCAGTACATATCCATGTTCTGCACTTATGGAACCACTGTATATCCTGCACTTGCTGCTATTGCACTTCTGGTTAGACCTAAACTGCATTTCGTTGCCATGTACCTGTACTTGTGTAATGACAATAAAGTTGAATCTAATCTAATCTAATCTAAACTCTGTCTCGTATTCTGTCCAAACACACCGCGTCATCTACGTCAGCTGACCTGTAAATGCGCAAAAACTGTTTCCATTGCAGTTTTGCGAAATATTCCTTTTTCGTATTGCATGAAAAACCACCTCATGTGAGCGTAAAAACTTTTTTGCGATAAATGGGAGGTTTTGCGAAATTGACGTGTTTCCATTGGGCGTATTTCCAATTCGCAATTTCAATTAGCGCAATTTGAAGGGTAATGGAAACGCGGCTACAGACACTAAACGTGACAGATGTACTGGAAATGCAATTAAACTTCTTTTTTTTCTTTCATTTCAGAGCTAATGGAAGAGAGCGAGGAGAGTGAAGAACCGAGTGAAGAACATTTGAGTCGCTCAAAGACTAAAAATACATTTTTAAAGAAAAGAAGAGTTAAGAAATCTTTCAAGAGAAAGAGTTTAACAAGCAAACAAAGACTTGAGCGTCACATGAGAATCCACACTGGAGAGAAGCCATTCTCATGTGATCTGTTTGGGAAAAGCTTCACACAAAATTCAAATCTTAAGGAACACATGAAGATCCACACCGGAGAGAAGCCGTTCTCATGTGATCAGTGTGGAACGAGTTTCTCAACCAAACAAAGTCTTGAGCGTCACATGAGAATCCACACCGGAGAGAAGCCGTTCACATGTGATCAGTGCTGGAAAACATTTCTTCAGGCATCAAACCTGAAGACACACCTGACGGTTCATGCAAAGGAGAAGCCACATTCATGTTCTGTGTGTGGAAAGAGTTTTTCACTGCTGGAAACTTTACATAGACATCAGAAAACTCACACTGGTGTGAGAGAGTACATGTGCTTTGAGTGTGAGAAGACTTTTATTTCAGCGAACTGTTTAAAACTGCACCAGAGGATTCACACTGGAGAAAAACCTTACAAGTGTTCACACTGTGACAAGAGATTCAGTCGATCAGCACATCTGAAAACACATGAGAGGATCCACACTGGAGAAAAACCTTACAAGTGTTCACACTGTGACAAGAGATTCAGTCAGTCAACAGATCTGAAAAAACATGAGAGGATCCATAGCAGAGAGAAGCCACACACGTGTGATCAGTGCGAGAAGAGTTTCTCTTTTAAAAGTCACCTGAATATACAAATGAAGATCCATTCAGTGGAGAAACCACATCATCGCAGTCTGAGATCACAGTAAGTAGTTCATCTTTATGTGTCGAGAAACAAAATCTCTTCTGTGTAAGTTAGTCACAGTCATATCTCTCCTCTCCACCTATAGTTGGCGCTGTTTCACTGTGGCTGCTGTTGAATCATCCAGGTCGTGAATGAGGCCGACACCTGATGTGATTGTAAAGCGCTTGGTGTGTACAGTAGTAAATAGTAGTGCTAAATAAATGCCTCATTTATTCATTAGTTTCTAAACAGCCACGATGAGCAACGGACATTTTGTTGTTTGATTGCTTTCTATTAACTCGTGTTCAACCCAACATGAATATGTGTGATACAAAAAAATCCGTCTGATTTTGACATGTGATTTGTCATGCAAAATCACTCTCTGACACTAGGTGGCGCTCATGTCAAAACAAGCAGAAATAAAGCAATGTACATAGCAGCGCTGTGCAACTTTCTCTTTCTGACACCGCTTATTTTGGTGAAGATAAAACGTCAAACAGTATTTTCATGTTTTCTAACAGCAGTTCATGTTTTTGTATTTGCTCTGGTGCTTATCAAGAATACAGAGACGAGAAGCTTCCAGATTCTTCCTCTGCTAATGTTAGAAAGCCGTTGGAAATGATGTGATTGCTTACAGATTACACGTCAAGCATGCACCATCTAGAGTTTCATGACCAAACTAGTGATTTATAACACAAATCATCTTCATGATGTTAAAATAGATCATAATCGTGCACAGCAGTTGTTGACCAGATATGATGGGATTAAAATGACCATTGAACTCATCAGTGATCTTGACTTTGGGCTTCACTTTTCATTTCACTTTTGTCTCTCATTTGAAATCTCACTTGATTTAATGTTTCTTTTAGACCTGATGGACGTGAACAAGAAAGGAAAAACAGAAGCCAAAAAATCTGTCTCCTGCCCTCAGTGTAAAAAACGCTTCACGTGTAAATCAAGTCTGAAGATTCACATGAGAGTTCACACTGGGAAGAAAGGGCTCAGGCTTTCTCTCTCTAAAATCACTTCTGCTTCTCATTCTGAAGAAAGACCATTTAACTGTGATCAGTGCGGTAAACAGTTTCATTGAGCATCAGTCCTGAAGATTCACACAAAGGAGAATATTAATTCGTAATATTACTGCAGAAAAGACACGGCGGTGTGTGTTTCAGTGCTGGAAGTCCTTTACTACAGATGATAGAAAGAGATGAACTGAAAGAGCACCAGAAAATTCATCCTGGAAAAAACTTTGCAGGCAAAGTTCAGGAGCTGAAGAAGAGGCCTTAACACTTTTAATAGAGACATGAATCTTATATTAATTTTTAACTCGTTCTTCGTTGTTTTACATTATCACTTCTACTCTTCCATGGAAACTCAAGATATACTTTCATATATCTTTGAAATGATTGATTAAACTCTTTACTCATTTTTATCAACATCTCATTGTTATTGTCCTTTTTTAATTTTCTGCGGATTCTGCTTGAATTAAGAGCAATTTCTTCATTTTAGTTCTGAAATTCATGAAGTACCCTGATATGATTTCTTTCAACTTCTCAACAGCTTTTAAATGCTTAACTAAATTATATTTCACTGCACACATGACTGACATTGAATGAGATTGCTGTCTGTCTACATTATTAACAGTTTCACCCTTGATATCCAGTATCATATATACATTTCAAAGAGTTTGTTTGAGTCGGTTTGATGTTTCATTCACACCATCAGGCTTCATGAAGTCAGAACAATTGTCCATTCACCCGCAGCAGTGTTTATTGACCTCCACCATCCCCCAAATGGCAGAGCTCTTCGGGAACGTTGAAAAACTGTGGCAAGTTGACGTACGTTCCTTCAGGAACGAAAAGGAGGTCACCAGATCCTGACAAGACCAATATGTTGCTTAGGCGCAAAGATTTCCAAGCCCCAAAGGAAATGGTAATGGCCAGCCTCCAGAACACTGAACGGCACCT
Organism: Rutilus rutilus; assembly: GCA_021464565.1. Lineage (NCBI taxonomy): Eukaryota > Metazoa > Chordata > Actinopteri > Cypriniformes > Leuciscidae > Rutilus > Rutilus rutilus. Next base: position 41,726,052 of record JAJAQA010000006.1, on the reverse strand, counting down.
CGCTAAAGATCCAGATCAAGCTAAGGCGTACAGTGCTGAAATTCTGAAACTGACCCAGGCAGGAACCGTCAAGAAGTTGAGTTCCCACCAGTTGACACAGTCAGGGGAATAATGGTATGTCCCACATCACATGGTGACCCACAACAATAAGAACTGCATTGTGTTGTTCTTATCAGTAGCACTTAGCACTCTCATACCCCTTTTCCACCAAAAAAGAACTGGTTCGGAACTGGTGTTGGTTCAACTTGCGAACCTTCTCAGAACCTGTTTGTTTTTCCACTGACTAGAGAGCCCAGCGAACGACGTCGTTACATCACTGTGTACGTTGCCATAGGCTACGTCTTAGCTTTCCTAGAAACACTTGCGCCGAATTCAAGCAATTACAATGGCGGACTAACGTTACATCGTCTCTCTGCAAACGTTTCTACTGGCTTTGCAATCCTATATTGGGGTCAGAAGAAGACGTTTAGAACACATTTGTGCTGCTCGTCTGGATTACGGAGGTTACGTTCGAGAAGAAGTTCGACAATAACCCCGCCCCCAGCCCCCAACGTAAGCATGACGTGGTAAAAGAACGGTTTTAGTCCAGCAAAGAGTTGGTGCCGCTTTGGAACCAATTTTCCTAGCCGAGAACCGGTTCTTTGGCTGTCGAAACACAAAGAACTGGTTCGCGAGTAGGCACCGGCTCCGAACCGGCACCAGCACTGCCTTGGTGGAAAAGGGGTATCAGTAGCACTTTCACTTTGAGATTTGCTCCAAATGTAAAGTGTATTACAAATAAAATGTATTATTATTATTATTAGTAACGAGGTTTGAACCTAAATGAGTGGCTGTTACCTGGCCCCACCTTCACTCCTAGGAGTGCTGTTAAGGTTCCGGGAGCACACTGTAGCTATTAAGTGGTTATGTAAAAGCCATGTTCCTCCAGGTCCGCCTGCTCTCTGAAGACCCTTCTGAGATTTGTCTGGCGTGACATGGAAGGAGACCAAACTCCATCGGTGTTTGAGTGGCAAGTCCTGCCCTTCCATACCCTGTGTAGCCCATGCTTTGCCAGTTGATCCAATATTACATAAATCCGCTCTGGGCCTCAGCTGGTACTGTTCCACAGACACATTGAGGTACAAACATCGACCAGTAAATTATGATGCTCCTACCATGCGTAACATTTAAAGGGCCTTAGCTAGCCAGTACGACCCCCTCGGGTTAATCCTGCCATACACCACCTGTGCCAAAATCCTAGTGAGACCACTCTGTCACTTACCTGATGACAGTAGACAGTCAAAGTCAGCCTTATCTTTCCTTTGTTGTGGCCCGTTGAAGAATTACACATAAACGACTGCACTCAATGTCCAGAATGGAGCTTTGTGCTGCCGTCACAGGAGCCCTGAGTCCTGAGTCCTGCCGATTTAAGGTATTTGTTGGCACCCGAGCGGCGGAAATTGAGGAGCTTACTGATCAACATTCATGGCGATATGTTGACTGCGAATGACCCCGCTAGATGTAAGTAGCTAGAGGAGCTGGTTAAGTCTAAACGGTGGAGCCATGGACCACACTTTCTCCCGCAAAGCTCAGACAAATGGCCGACCCCGCCAGCAACAGTAGTGAAGGAGTGTCATTCAAAAATTCGCAAGTCGGTATTCTGTTGAGTCACGACCATACCTGATAAAGAGCCTCACATACCAGATGTGCATCAGTACACCACTTGGAAAGAACTTCTAGAGGCCACAGTACAGATCCTTGCAGAACGCAAGAACCTTGCTTGATTCCGAGATGCTGAGATTAGATTCTCCAGACACTTTTTAAACAATAAAAAAATGTACACTTTATTTTAAGGTGACATAGTTACATTGTACTTAAATAAGAACTGTGTAATATGAATTAACTACATGTACTTAATATAGACTTGCAGTTAAGGTTAGTTGTAATTGTGCTTAATTTACTGTTATTATTTCATGTTATTACTTGATGTGGATGAAGTAAGTTCGTACATTGAGGTTGTGGTTGAAGTGTTTATACATAAACACTGAGATTATGGTTTGTGAACTGGTCAGATCAGCTGCCTTTAGAGTAAAGTAATGACTGACTACATGTTGGAGCCATTATGTTAAATTGTATTTTTTATTTTTTTTTGTGACACTAGAGGGCGTATTAGTATTTGAGTATATTTAAGGTGATGATGAGTTACAGGTGCGGAGATTGAAGGTCAAACAAACGTTTTGACTGTGCTGTGTTTGAGAGTCATGTTTGTACAAGACTGTGCTCATACCAAAACAGTTTGTTAGCAATAAGTCAAAGTAAATTGTTGAGTATAATTTTTGTTTGTTTTATTTGTTATTTGCGATGCCAAAAATGGACAATAAATGGATTTGGCATATCAGAATATGGAGAAGGTATGGACAATGAATATGTTATTCCTCAAGACAAAGCACGCGTCAGAAACAGACTAAGCAATCTGCGTCCTATACAGAAATGTATCTGTAAGAATGTAAATGTACTTTTAAATGCAATGCAAGTCGCTTTGGATAATTGCGTCTGCCAAATGCATAAATTAATGTATCTACCAGTCAAATTTTGAAAATTTTGAAATGATGGCTTGACTTGTTGAATTGCACACACTAATTCAATGTTTTATTTACAAACTACAGGAGGACATGGCTTTCAAACAGAAACAGAAAGAGGATCAGAAAGCAATGGAACAATTGAAAGCCAAGGCTGCCGGAAAAGGACCTTTAAGTAAGAGACGCATAAAGCCACCCATCATTCTTTCCTATTTAAATGAAGTTTCTTGTTTATTAATGTAATGTTGAAATATTTCTTTAAAGTTTTTGAGTTGTTCATTTTCTCAACAAAGTTTCTCCTTTGATTTTTTTTTTCTTTTTTTTTTTCGTTCCACAGCTGGAGGTGGCATCAAGAAGTCCGGGAAGAAATGAATGTGTTTTGATGTTTATTTGCTTGCTGTTCAATCCATCAACTTATGATTTGGGTCCACAATAGCAATGTCAAATGATTTTTTTTTAGTTACTTTATATTTCTCATGTAAAGAGAATGTTATAAAGGAATAAAGTTTGTGATGACTGTAAATTTAAATTTCAGATTTTAATGTCTTTGATTTTTGAAACCTATTCAAAGCTCAGTACAACATCCAAACATTTCAAGTTTAAATTCACATGTAAACAACTCCATTTCTAAAGTTTTTGTTGAAGCTTATCCATCTTTATATTCAGCTCTACAGTCTCACTTTTCATGTCTCCAAATGTAACATCTTTAATTACCCAAAACACAAATGTCTTTTGTTATTGTTTCTTTTCATTATGTAGTTTTAGTCATTTTGCTGATGAATTGTGTGTCTAATGTTTATTCTTCAGTTCCACCTCTACTGGATAGTGGTCACTCACTTTCAGTGCCTGTGAAGACATTAAATCTGTTTTAGTAACTTACTAAACCAGTCCTTGAAAAATTCAAAAACGTTCTGTTTATTTAAATGCACAGTAATAACTCATGTCTTTGTTAAGTGTGATTAAGTTTGTAAACCTGGTACTGGGTCCGGGATTACATAATTAAAAAGACCGTCCTTTTCTATTCTTAAATCCTGATTAGCCATTGAAAGTCAATTGTGGTATTATTAATGAGGTTATCTCTACTTTTCACACACACAAATCCATCGTTTTCAAATTGTATATTATTTAGACTATAAATAGATTGTTTAATATCGTTCTTGTTTGATGAACATAGCAAGCTTAAAAAATTTTTTTTTTAAGATTATGGTTATGTAGTTTATTATGTTGACATAATACAACCGATCACATTATTACCGAATGAATCTCTAAATAACACTTTGGAAACAAACTATGAGAAACATTGCGTTTCAGCTCTGATTACCTTATCTCTGAGCTAAAAATAGCCATGATACATAGACCTTCATCTTAGGCTGTTTTCTTCAAAATGAGTTCATTCTGTTAGTTTCCCTTGGTAAATAATCCAAATTTGCCTCATGAATCCAGTAACGCTGTGAGTAAGTTCGGCAAAACTCGGCGAAGATCGTCAAAACATGACGACCCTCGAACCAATGATAGCTGAGGATCTTAGCATTACGTAGATACGTCGATCTTACCTCTTAACCAATCAGAGCCTGTGAGTGTATGCGCGCGTCCGCGCAATAGAGGAGTCGCTCGTGCACGAACACGATGAGCAGAGGAAAATGGGCAAAAACGGGGATTTGAGTACCTTTGAACGTGGTATGGTTGTCGGTGCCAGACGGGCTGGTCAGAGTGTGTCAGAAACTGCTGATTTACTGGGATTCTCACGCACAACCATCTCCAGGGTTTACAGAGAATGGTCCGAAAAAGAGAAAATATCCAGTGAGCGTCAGTTATGTGGGAGAAAATGGCTGGTTGATCCCAGAGGTCAGAGGAGAATGGCCAGACTAGTTCAAGCTGATAGAAAGGCAACAGTCACTCAAATAACCACACGTTACAACCAAGGTGTGCAAAAGAGCATCTCTGAACGCACAACACGGAGAACTTTGAAGCAAATGGGCTACAGTAAGAAATTCGGACGGGCTCAGGTAAATAGTGCAATAAAAGATGGGGAAACAGCTCCCTCTTCTGAGGAAAATGTTGCTTCTGAGGGGAAAACTTTGTCTGAGGAGTCTCAATTTCTGCAGCAACATTCAGATGGTAGGGTCAGAATTTATCATTTTATTTATTAAACATTAATTCGAGTAATCAGAAGTTTACCTGCCAGTCAAAGCTTGATGGTTTTGCACATTTGATGACTTGATGAATTGCACCCATTCCTTGTTTTATTCACAAACTACAGAAGGACATAGCCTTCAAACAGAGACCGAAAGAGAAACAGAAAGCAATGGAGCGATTGAAAGCCAAGGCTGTTCAGAAGAAGGACCTTTAAGTAAGAGACACATGGCTTTATGCCCGTCATTCTTTAATATGTCATTTAAATGCTGTTTTTCCCCCCTGAGTTTATTCATCTAATGTAGAAAATCTTTCTATAAAGCTTTTGTCAACAAACATTTCTCCTTTGTTTTCTTTCCATAGCTTGAGGTGGAATCAAGAAGTCTGGGAAGAAATGAATGTAATTTAGTGTATTTGCTTGCCTTTTAAACCATCAGCTTATGATTTGGGTCCACAGTGGCAACGTCAAATTATTACTATTTTTTGTTGCCACTTTATATTTCTCTTGTAAATAAAACATTAAATTAATGAAGTTTGTATAAATTTCAAGTTCATATGTGTAATGTCTTTGATTGTGAAACATATATTACACAATTATACAATATCCAAACATTTCAAGTTTAAATTCTCATGTAAACAACTCAATCGCTGTAGTTTTTGTTGAAGCTCATCCATCTTTATATTCAGCTCTCATGTCTCCAAATGCTCCATCCTCTTTGATTAACCTAAACACAAACGTCTTTTGTTACTGTTTATTTTCATTATGTAGTTCATTATTTCATTCTGCTGCTGTTCTTGTGTCTTACGTTTACGTTTAAGCTGCTTACGTTTATTCTTCAGTTCCACCTCTACTGGATAGTGGTCACTCACTTTCAGTGCCTGTGAAGACATTAAATCTGTTTTAGTAACTTACTATAAACCAGTCCTCAGAAAAAAAAAAAAAGAAAAAAAAAGGTAACAAATATATATTAGTAATAATTCATGTATTACGGTAAGTATGATTAGATAAGCTGTGGTGTAAGTTCAAATACAAAATAAATGTTTTTGTTTACATCCTCATCTTTCAGTTTGAAGGCCTTCTGGAAGTTGAATGGTTTCGCAGAATCTGAAACAACAGCGTTCAGCATATCGTCTCCATAAACCACAATCCTGTGCATGAACATGTGCTATTAATAACAATGATATCATCATAATTTATATTTATTGTACAGTGTAATTATGTACCGGTCATAAGTGTTGTCGTTGTGTGTGCTGGCTGTGGTGTCCTCGTCATCCGTGATCAGCCAATGGAAGTCTTTGTCGCTGCGGATGCGGATTTTTTTCATGTCTTTATCAGACACATAACTACCATCTGCATTGAAGTCCCCCAAAATCATGATGTTCTGTAAAGATAAGCACATGTTTGAAATATAAATTTTTTTTATGTTACAAACTTTGCATTATGTTGTAACCATTTTATAAAATCAACAATGCTTGGCTTCTCATTGCCTAAAATATGTGACCTTGGACCACAAAACCAGTCACATGGGTTTTTTGAAGCTGAATAAATAAGCTTTCCTTTGATGTATGGTTTGTTAGGATAGGACAATATTTGCCCGAGATACAACTATTTGAACATCTGGAATCGCATTTAAAGCTGTCCATTTATGTTGGCGATTGTGCTGCATTTACTCACAAAAATAAATGTTTTATATATTTATGGTAGGACATTTTCTAAATATCTTCATGGAACATGATCTTTACTTAATACCCAAATATTTTTGGCATAAAAGAAAAATCTTTAATTTTGACCCATACAATGGGTTGGCTATTGACACAGATATACCCGAGCGACTTGTGACTGGTTTTGTGATCCAGGGTCACATACAGTATATTGACTCTCTAATGTCTCTGCCAATGGCTGATTGTCATAAAGGTATTATAGGTTATGTTTTACATCAGTCTTCCATTTCTCCTTGACATCCTGAAAAACGTCGTACAGTTCATCAAGTTCCTTCACTGAATCCGCAGGCTTTGTGTGGACGGGCATCAGCACCAAATCCTCCAATACTGCAGAGACACAACCACAGTTAATAATAATTACAGTCATTTGTATCCTCATAAACGCCTTCTGTCAAAGCCCGTCCCAGAGATTAATGCAATTCAGCCTGTGACATTTCAGTTTCAGTTGTTTGGATTGTCAAATGGGATTTAAGAGATTCCACAATACAGGAAAAATTGATTTCTAAACTTGACATTTGTAGCCAGGGCTAATGAAAATACGCTGTGTTGTGCACAAAATAATCAGATTCACGTTCATTACGTTACACTGAGATAATATGATGTATTTTACCTGTTTTATGACACTTGAATCGCAAAACATAAGGTTCTCTGGCAAAAGCATCTTCATCTCCAGGCTGTTTGTCATTATATTGGTAAGACCCAACCAAATCCACCATGCTGATCCTTTATGTTTAAAACAGATCATGTTAAATGGGGGTATTACTATATTTTAACCTTGTATCACCCTCTAATCTGTAAAAAATTAAACAGACTATTTTTTGGTTGCCGTGCCTTTAAGGCTATGTAAACGCGCCAATGCACCATTGTTTTTTTTTTATTATTAAATCTGTATAGATCTATTAAATACAAGTAAAGTTTTATATACTTACATTTGTTTTAATAGAAACAAACAAACTGCAATTTTTTCCAAATTCAAAACAAGCGCCATTTACAGGTAAATAGTGAAAGTAATGTGCTGAAGTGTCCAAATGTGTTTATTCATGGGACATAGCAGACATATAGACCTTATTTAGGGTAGTGCCATATTTCACTTTTGCCATGGAAGAAACCAAGGCTGTGAGGGATATAAGTACAGTGTGTCGATGGTTGTTTAACAGCATGCCAATTCTTTCCAAAAAACTTTCAGTAGACAAAAATGTTGAAAATCATATGATCTAAGACCTTTATACAGTGCAAACCAAGAACTTTCTGGAAATCTTAGTTTCTGGTTCTAGAAATACCTCCAAATAACCAATGGGGAATGTTCTATCCCAAATAACCAATGGGGAATGTTCTATCCCTTTACGTCACAAAATAAACTCCCTGAAATGTTCTGGAAAGGTTAGTTTTTGGTTACAAAAATAACCAACCTAAAAGAATCTTCCTAGAAAGTCCTTAAAACATTTTAAAAGATACCTACGGCTTTTTATCTAATAATTGCGAGTTTACTTCTCTCAATTCTGACTTTATTTCTCAGAATTGCATGGTATAAACTCGCAAATGCGAGTTTTAAAGTCAGAATCGCGCGATATAGTCGCAATTACGCGTTATAAAGTTAAAATTTTGAGACAAACTTACAATTGCAAGAAATAAACTCGCAATTCTAACTTTTTTTCCTCGCAATTGTGAGATATAAAGTCCAATTCTGAGGGGAAAAAAGACTGACTGTTTCTCAGAACTGCGAGTTTATGTCTCGCCATTCTGACTTTATAACTTGCAATTGCGAATTTATATTATCTGAGATAAAAAGTCGCAATTGCCTTTTTTTCTTGTGGCGGAAACAAGCTTCCATAGGAACAAGATAGGATTGGTTTTGGGTGTTTGTTTTCAGGTGTTTTCTACCCTGACTAATGGTCTATTTTAACTTCAAAATGACACCATTACCTGTAAAGGAACATGAACTGTTCTTTGTAATTGCCTCTTCCCAGGCGTGTGCTGATCTCCATCTTGTAAGGATTGGTCTTGTTGGACCTGTTAATGAGGGGCCAGTCATGGTCACTACTGTCATGCAATAATGTGTTTTTTTCCTCATGAAAAACACACCTGTTTGACTCACTTATTCAGCTCTTTGAGAAAATTATCCACTGCAGCTCCGCTAGAATCCACCACCTCAAGAATGACGATAACGTCATAGCGTGACACTATCTGCAGAAATACAAGCCATTATTTCATACATGCTACTCCTCCCTTGAAGGATTATCAGACTTTAGGATAAATAACATATTATAGACAAATGGGATGTATTTATATGTGACTCTTTATATTTTCTGCAGGTGTGGATAGGCGTCACCTTGATCAGGGTTATTACTGTTAACTAAAACTAAATTATCGGTCATTTAAACAAAAGAAACATTTAAATTGCATCAAATGAATGATAGTAAAATCACACTGCCTTGATCAGGGTTTTCAGCACGGCCGGATCAGAGAGTTTTGATTTCCCAAATCTCTGTACGTTGAAAGAAGCGACCTTCATGATGTCTGTTAAACATGAAATAAAAGAAGTCAAATTACAGATTTGCAACGTTAGTGGAAAATCAGGCAATTATATTTATAATGACGCTTGAATACAAATGAATGAGAAATCGTGGCCTTTAGACTCTTTATCATGCAGCTGTCAACAAATACTGTGAAAAATCCTGTTTGTTCTGTTCTTGCGGTCTCTTTAATCTTTAAAGTGAAAGAACCTGTTTTAGAAGAAGTTTACAGAGAGATCACCAGACAAGATAATCTCGTCTCAATGGTCGAACGACACTTAGAATGCGTTTAATCCTGTCTAAATCAAAAAAGGCGTTAATTTAATCAGGTTGAGAAGGAAATGGACTTTCAATGCGAATCTCATTCACAAATGCAACAGGATGAAATCACCACAGTTTGCCGGACAAGAAAGAGCAGATCTGTGTGAAACTATTTCCGGGTCTTGGTGTCGGGGGAGCTGGTGTCTGGGCTCTTTTATGCCCGGAGGGTTTCTCAATGGCTCTCTGAATGGGGCAGAAATTAGTTTCAGCTCGCAGACATTGCTGAGCCGAACGTCAAATAATAAAACCGCCTTTAAATTCAATCTGCACTCGGGAGACCATCTGTCATGGACATGACAACACCAACCAAAACCTTATTATGATGATGGTGGATGTATAGATTCCAGTCATGTATTTAGAAGGAAAGAAACATTTAAAGAAAGTGTTTTCACATTCCATCTCATTCAACACTGCACAAGCTGAAACAAGTTTAGGGGCTTAACTAACATGACTCCTATTTGTGGGTGTTATTTAAAAAAAAGTTTACATTCCAAAAATGTTAATTTGAAGCAAAATATTAGGCATATAAAAACAGTAAAATTTTGAAAAACAAGAACCTTTTATGAGTGTTGTTGAAAAAATGTTTACATTCCAAAAATTTGAATTCTAAGCAACATAGTAGGATAATAAAAAAAGTCCAATTTTGAAACGCAAGAACCTTTCTTGATTCTGAGATGCTGAGATTATATTGTCCAGACACGTTTTAAACAATAAAAAAAAAAAAAAAATTACACTTTATTTTAAGGTGACATAGTTACATTGTACTTAAATAAGGACTGTGTAATATTAATTAACTACATGTACTTAATATAGACTTGCAGTTAGGGTTAGTTGTAATTGTGCAAATTTTACTGTTATTACTATAGTAAGAACATGTAGTAACATGTAACAACGTCACCTTATAATAAAGTGTTACCAAAATAAGTTAAGGATTTAAAGAAGTCAAAGAACAAAACCCAACTTACTTAAGCACAGGTCCGAAGATGCACTGAAGAAATGGACTGTGGTGATTCATAAAAACAGCAGGACACCTTAAAATTGGACACCTGTGACCTGATTGGCTAGTCGCAGGAACCAGTAGAGTGATTTGGCGCGGCCCCAACCTGGACATCCCTCGAAACAACAAAACAGTCCCTCCCCCTGGGCAAACATTCACTCGGAAGTGGGAAGCTAAAGAGTACAGGTGAGTTACAATTCAATCATCCTCATGACTGGCACAAAGGGTTTAAAATTACACTTGAAGGAGGAGAAATCATTGCATGGTCGTTAATCTACTAAGTAAGAAAAAGCAAAGAAGGATGTATCCGTCAGTCAGGTGTAGCAGGAAGTTGCTTCCTAAAGGTTGCAATGTGCTTGTTTTTAAAACTGCATTACAAATTCTGCAGTTGAAGGTCGTAGATAATGGGGACATTGGTTAAAGTGGATGTTGGGTTAAATTATAACATGAAGTGAAACACTTCTCTACATACCGTAGATTCAACTTGACAGGTTCTTTGTGTTCACAACTGTCGTTGGGATGGATTTCATGTCTAGACAATCCAGGCGCTGTGTTGTTTTTCCCGCTTGAATGCAGTCAGTGCCTTCATTGCGACTACAGTGAAGATGGGTGAGCCAAAAACAACATTTACCCCACAACAGGTTTTCGATATGATGTCTGTTTACGGTAAAAAAACAAACAAAAAAAACACCAGGAAAATGGCGGGAAATGTTGTTTATTCAGGTGTGCAGATAAATAGATAGTACCATTTTACATCATGTTACACTTTAGTTGTGTAAGGGGGTACAGTTTTCAGACCCAGGACCAGATGATGAAAGAGGACAAGGAGTCGTGAAGTTCAATTAATTAAGTAAAATTTACTGAAGAATAGTTTGCAGTTAAATTGGTAGAGCCAGCGTCAAAGTCTCACGAGGAGGTCGCAAGCTAACTCTACCTTACACAGAAATCATACACCAATTATACCATTTCCAAGGACATACATTCCATAAACATTCACTTCTGATTGGCTAAGAGAACATTAAGTCTAAACAAGACAACAGATAGATAGGTAGGCATATCGTCGTTAATCAGGACCGTTGTCGCCCGACTCCGAGATGTACGTTCGAAGTGACCTCTTCGGGTCTCAGAATGTTGTCTCCAAATCCGTAAATCGCACATCACAGGGTTCAGACCCTGCAAAGAATGTCAGACGCACACACACAACACTAACTAACCACAGTCTTTTCAAGGATGAAGAAGGCCTGTGGTCATTATCTAAAAAGCAGCACACCATAACAGACTGATAACACGTTTCACTCCTTAGGGAAAAAGGAACGACAGTGATCCTCTTACTCCCTAGAGAATGATGAAATGTGCTTAAAGTCCCTGTAAAGTCAAAATTAAGTATGTGTTCTGAGTTTGTCATACCACCGAAAAATGTGTTATTAGCCACCCAGCCCAATTTCAATGATTAAAAAAGCCGCCAAGTAAATAAAATAAGCTATCAAAATCTCGAAAAAATGAGCAGTAGTCTCAGCTCTCAAACGCTGGGGGCGTGTCCGCTGGCTGCGCTGAAACCACGCCCACTCGCGGGAAATATGACTCGCGCATGTCGGCGCGACGGGAGGATGAAGGCCGAAGCGGACAGCGGGAGATAGTCGGTTCGGCCCCATTCACCAGTAACAGCGGATTATCAGTGAATTCCAGTTGTCTCCAACGAAAGTAAACTATCCTGATCTCTACAGAGGCGGGTGTGGTGGTGGTGATCATCAGCTCTCCATCAAGGTAACGTTAGCTCTTCACAAGATAAATCCACCTCTTCTTGATATGATCATTTTTCGGAAATTTAAATAAGGACACCGATCTGTTTTCTAAGTGATTGCATCCAGGGAATACGCATTTACATGACGAAGGCATAGCCAGAGCCGTGGGCATAGTAGCTAGCAAACTGTAGGCTGTCTGATAGTAACTCGCGATTGAGCGATAGGCTTAGTGACTCCGTGCGTCATCAAGTAGGGGCCCAATCAAGCTCAGGGGGTCGCAGTGCGTCATCGAGCCCCCGTTTTAGCCCCGCCCAAAAAATCCGGCTCACAGCAAGGGTGAAAAACTGTTAAACGGTCTAACTCCACAATTTAGTACTTCACAGTTCTCAGTCTTTGTAACATGTTTTAGCAATACATTTCTAGCACTTATAATGTGTTTAGAATTTTTTTGTAGAATTGCCTTTACAGGGACTTTAACGAACATCAGGTTATACTACGTATACATTGACCTTTAACGTATGCAGGCCGACTAAGAAAGTTGGGCACGCAACATCTGGTTGCAGAGTCCTTTAAAGGGTAACTAAACCCTAAACCAACTTTTTTTTAGTTAATGATCTGTAAGAATGGGGCTTTATTAGTGTTGTTCATTGATTCGAGTAACTTTTTTGACATTTGGGTATAAAGTGTTTTAATTCTACAATATATGGTGTAAAAACGTCTGAGTGCTGCCCTCTTCAGGTTGAACGGTGGCTACTGCAGTTGAATTTTCCTATTGGATGTTGCGGTACTGCGTGACGTAAACGGTACTGCGTGACGTAGGCTGGTTCCAGCTCACCACGCCCTCCCTTGGTACGAGCTCACCACGCCCTTGGATGAGCTAGCGTAGATTTATCTGTATTTAGTACAGTGGTAGGTATAGTGTTGCTGGGTGCAACTGCATAGCTTTCCAGCAGACTTGGAAATTAGGCGCCAGTGTTTGCATGCACTTGGCCTGGAAGACCGTGAGTGTAAAACCTGCATTTTACGCGGAATTGCTTTTCCAACGCAATAGAGGTGGACATTGGCTTCTCCACACAGCTCGCGCTGAACAGCGACGCAGTGCCAAACGCTGTTCCTCGATCCTGCATGGACTCCACCACCGCAGCGGCGTCTTGATGTGAGTGATCATATATATTTTAATCACAATTTATGGTTAGGCTAAAGTTAATCCTCTGGGGTCGACAAACGCGTCGGCGCATTTTGCTGGATTTTTTCACAGAGCTGCAAAATATGAATATGCCTATACAGAGCGCGCGCTATTGACATCAACTCGATAAAACTCATCAGATGCATTTACGTCGTCTTGCGACCCTGTGAGCAAACTCTCCATTTTAGACAGTCTGACAGCAGGACTCTCAGGTGCACGCCCTTCCGCTCACGGTTCGTCCCCTCTATCTCCGTTGGGGTCTGCCCACTTTTCTAGCATTTTTCAAATATTGCCAGTGGGTGGAGTCAGGCTCTGACCAGGGGTTTAGTTACCCTTTAAATCACTATATAAATCCCAAGAGAGCCATCCTCAGAAATCCCCCTGTCTGTGAACACAACCCAAGGGCATACTCTGGAATGCACATACAAGAGGATGGTTAAACATGGATATACTTGATTATTGAACTTTTAATAAGAATAAAGTAATCATTTAAAAGGATATAAATGTTTTATACTGAAGAGACAAGGGATTCTGACCCTGACCCTTCAGTTGTTTACACTTTATTTTAAGGTGTCATTGTTACAGTGTAATTATATATTTAAGCACTGAGTAATAATTAACTTTATGAACTTCCTTTAGGGTTAGGATTAGGTTTTGGTTGAGGGATAGTTGCATGTAATTATGCATAATATACTGTTGCTATTAATACGGTAAGTACATGAAACAACAGTGTTATTTTTATTTTTAGGTGTCCATGTTACAGTGTAATTATACATTTAAAGGTGCTCTAAGCCAGTGGTTCCCAACCTTTTTTTGTCTGAGACCCCCTTTTTCCCAAGAAAATATTTTAGGGCCCCCCTTCACATTTAATGATATTATCGCTCTTGTAAGCTTGCAGCAAGGATGACAGAATATGTTGTTTTCAAGCAAACGGTATGTTTACTATAACCAGATATTTTTATGCACAAATAATAGCCTATAATATTGAAAATACAATAACAAAAACATCAGTAGGCTCTTTGTAATTTAAAAACGTAAGCTTAGAAGTAGCCTATAAATTGGCCCTATTTGAAATGCAATAACAAAAATATTCACACTGGTGTATAGGTAAAAAAATAATAATTATATATATATATATATATATATATATATATATATATATTATATATATATATATGCTATTACTAAATGACTGCTGTCTGGGACCTCAATACTTGCATGTCATTTGTGAGGCTTTATCAATGTGAGGCTTTATTTTTGACGCTTTTGGCGCTATAGCGAGCGATAATAAACTTGCGTTTATTAACAGAATAATGCGTCTTTCGGAAGAACATTGTAGCCGGAACTACTTCTCTCTGTGTACGTCTATGACTAGTCACGCAGGTACTGGGCTACTCCGCAGCGGCAGCGATCCGAACCAGTGTGAAATAGTCCCAATGTAAACACTTATTATAGGTGTACCATAGTGGTTCAGGATAAGACAAAAACACGGATTGGAAAATGGATTCATGATTAACTCGCTCATTGTATACATTTTGTACATTTTGAACAGAAAAAAGTTAAGGACTTTTATTTAATGCTCATTGCTCAAACCTATTCAAATACGACGCGACCCCCCACAGAGCTCGATGAGGCCCCCTTGTGGGCCGCGACCCCCCTGTTGGGAACCGATGCTCTAAGCGATATCATGCGCTTTTTAGTCCAACAAATCCAGCAAACATCTCCTCACTATCCGCTAGCTGCCTGTCTCCTGAACACACTGTAAAAAAAACGCGATCTCTGTAGACAGCCCAGGCTCCACAAACGGCAAGAAAAACAAACTGGCCCAGCCTGGACCACGAAACATAACAAACAGTGTTCCAGCCAATAACCGACCAGAATGATTTGGGGGTGGGGGTTGGGGGGTTAGTGCACGTGCACATGAAGGGGGGTGTGGGGAGAGAAGCATGAAGAGATGTAGACAACGACTAACATTAAAATAGTATATTCTTGAGAATTTTGATATGGCCAACACACGACCAAAGAGACGGCGTTCCGATGACCAAATAACAAAGAAGAGGGAAAAGGAGAAGGAACGCGAAGTCCCGAATTTACATCGGAAAAGCGTTCAAAAGGTGGCGAGAACTGCGCCGGCAGAAGGGCTTCCAATCCGACATTCAGGAGGCTCTGTTTTTGCTGGACAGGGTAAATCCAGTTTGGTTTTTCTAAATGGTTCATGACTGTTTCAGGACGGACAGAAGGGAGGGGGAGGGGACGGGATGAGGAGGAGGGAGGGTCGAGCTAGCCTCCGTTTTGTTTGACAATACTTCGAACGTCAACAAGAAGTGACTTCACCCAACATCACTTACAGCACCTTTAAGTACTGAGTAATAGTAATTAACTACATTTACTTACTAGAGGGTTGGGATTATGGTTTGATTTAGGGTTAACTTAAATGCATGTAATTATGCATCATTTATAATATTACTACAGTAATTACATGTAACAAGGACACTGTAAAATAAAGTGTTATCAGACATATTCTCAACAAGTGTTAGACAACATATTCTGCCGGTCTGAGTCTGGACTGCACCGTTATCTTGATGGGTGGGGTTTCAGATATGTAAATTCATTCAAAAAAGGCGCTAGACTTGACTGTCAAAAACAAAAGCCTATGCGGTTCCCTCCAGTCAAGCCTGCTATACATTTACATGTTTCTATACATGCTGGAAACAATTAGTGAGGCCTCTCCACAAATTCTCCATTTCACGAGACATCTGTGCGACAGAAACTTTATCTGAAGTAAAGAGGAAGTAGGCATGGCCTGTTTGTAAATGAGCTGAGCGGTCATTAATTATTCACTAGCTGTCTAACAGCCAACACAGGAAGACAAGCCGAGACTTCATAGTAAACAAAGCAGCTTTGGTAAGAGCTGATTATCAAGTTAGTTTGTTTATATTAAAATATATGTAAGTATATAAAACTTTACTTGTATTTAGTAATAGATCTATAACAGATTTTAAAAAGTTTTTAAGTTTTAAAGTTAAGCTATAGAATGTGATCACATTCAAAAAGATCCTTGAATGTGTTAATATGGTGTTTTTATTTTAATACTACGGTGCATTGGAGCTAATTTGAATTCTTAGATTAATTTATTCAATCAAATGAACCTGTATTGTTTGGAGTGCATTCAAATTCTCAAAATGAAACTCGCTGTGGTTTCCCTTTCTGTCTCTGTCGTATTTGCTGTGTTCCTGCATTAACTGACATGTCAGCTCTTTGTAAACTATATGTCTTTCCTGTGTGCGTACAATGTATCCTTGAATTGTCTGTTAAACTTCCTTTGACGATTTACGACAGGAAAACGGTATAGAAATGATTAAGAGTTGGCACGGAGGACCTAACAGACCTGAAAACATGCAGCCGGTTTGAAGAGTTTGTGGTCATGAAACTCATTTCACTTTAACTTGTTTTTTCTGGTCTTCGTTAGGTCGACACCATGAAGATCGCATCTTTTAACATCAGGCGGATGGGTTCCAGCAAGCTGTCAGACAAAAACATTGTGAAATATCTCATTAAGGTGAGTTTATGATCTGACTGTTCAAGAAGAGTACATAGTAAAAGCAAATAGACCTCAACCCTGTTTCCCTGTAGATCTTCTCTCGGTACAGTATAATCATTATGCTGGAGGTGGTGGACAAATCGGGAAAAGCTATAGCCAAATTCCTGCAGGAGCTCAACAGCACCGGGTCTGTATGAACCGTCAGAGATTCACTTCATCGTCACTCTCTCAATTCAATCCAAATTTAACTCACCGTTTCTCCCACAGTGCTAATAAGAAACGTCCCTTCACTATGGTGGGAAGCTCCAGGCTGGGACGCACTCTTTATAAGGAGCAGTTTGTCTGTTTCTACAGGTACAGTGCTTGGCCAAGTATCAGAATTATGTTATCAGAATAAAAACTGGGGTAAAATTATGAACAGTCATTCATATGGCACTAACAAAACTATTTCGTTCATATCTATTAGAGAAGACGAGGCTGAACTGGTCGACACGTACCAATATGAAGACAATCAAGAGGGCGATGAGGACGCTTTCTCTCGAGAGCCTTTCATTCTGCGTTTCAACTGTAAACACACAGGTAATCAGCTTCTGTTAAAGGGATAGTTCACCCCAAAACGGAAAATTCTGTCATTAATTGCTCACCATCATGTCTTTCCAAACCCGTAAGACTTTTGTTCATCTTTGTAACACTAATGAAGATCTTATTAATGAGATCTGAGAGATTTCTGTCCCTCCATTGACAGCTACGCAACTACCACACGTCTAAAAGTTCATAAAGAGATTGTAAAACTAATCCATATGAATCGAATAAATATGAACAGATTTATTTTAGGCTTTTATTCACAAGTAGGCTTAACATTCATCAACAAGCTCAAGCATGTTCTTCCACATACGCAGTGTTACGCAGCATGTATCTGAGTATGTGTGTCTGTGTAGGCCTGTAAGAAGAATGGGATGTGCTTGCATGGGATATGTTTGCATATGTTGGGGCCACTCATTTTGCCATTAGATATATGGTATAAATGTAAACTGTGCATCTCAATCTGCCATAAAATAATACTTGTAGGATGAGCAGGGGACTCTAATATAAATAAGTTGGGGTCTCTTATTCCACTTTTCAAAACAGGCTGGATTCACCACCAGCAAATGGCAGAATTGCTAAACAATATTGGTGTTTATCACTTAAATTCAAACTTTTCATCATCTAAAGCGAACAAATCTCCTCAGAAAATTTGGACTAAACCGCTCAGTTAACATGGATTAGTTTTACAATTTCTTTGAACTCTTTGAAGCGTCAAAGTGGTAGTTGCGTAGCCTGTCAATGGAGGAACAGAAAGCTCTCAGATTTCATTAAAAATATCTTCATTTGTTTTCCGAAGATGAACGAAAGTCTTTCTGGTTTGGAATGACAGAATTTAAAAAGAAATTGGCCAAACTAACCCTTTAAACATTGGACAAATACACTTTAATTTCTGGACCAACTCTAGAGCCTAGACTAAAAAGCCTCCAGTGAGAACATGGATTTAATCTAAGATTAAATGCATTTTCAAGTGAAATTTAAATAAGAAATTCTCTCAAAATAGACATTCCAGCATCATTTACTCACCCTCGTGTGGAAATGAACGGGAACTGGCGCTTTCAAACTTCAACAACAAATGTAAAACGACCATAAAAGTGGTCCATACAACTTATTTGAGAAACAGACCAAAATTAAAGTTTTATTCACCCATTCATTATAATGTTATAATGCATATTCCTACACAACTGCGAATGTTTCAGGAGTTGAACAACCTGCACTCCCATTCCAAGTCTATTTTGTTTGTGTTTGTTTTTTCCAGTGCTGAAAGATTTAGTGCTGATTCCTGTTCACACAAAACCCAAAGACTCACAGAAGGAACTGGATGAACTATATGATGTGTTTTTGCACGTCAAAGACAAATGGGAAACGGATGTGAGTTTAACACAATGCAACCATACAAATTCCAGAAGGAATGCATGTACTGATAAAATGTATAGCTGAATGTCCTGCAAGTTTTTTGGGGGGGATAAAGCGTCTGCCAAATATGTGAATGTACACATCTCAAGGGAATGTAGCTGATGTGGAAATAATGCAATCAATGCATTATATAGCAAATAAATGATAAGCGTTTGAGAGAAAACTCACACATTCCATCCTACAGAACGTCATGATCCTTGGAGACTTCAATGCAGACGGCGCCTACGTCTCCAAGAAGAAGATGAAGGGCATCAGAATACGCAGTGATGCCGATTTCCACTGGCTGATCGAGGACGATGTTGACACCACAGTCATACAGTCCAACGACCACACCTACGACAGGTGAGGCGGAGAAACATCAATCATTTACTCACCTTTCATCTGCTAGCCTGTTTAAAAATACAGAATTCATAACCTCCATGCACCTTAAACCTTGTCTACACTGGATGCTAGTGGCGCAGCGCAATTTGAGATTCGATACATATCACGATACTGAACTCACGATGCGATATTATTGCAATACTCCAAGACATATGGTAAAAGGTTAACAAAAAATGTACTGTTGATTAAAATGCTACATTGGGTATTACATTGTGGGTGGAAATGAATAGGCTTGGACTTGGTGCTGGTAACCCAATATTCATGATTCTGAAGCTGAAAATACAGAATTATTTTCAATAATCGCTCCCAGTTTAGACACGGTGTTAAGGCGTGGTCACACTGGTGCATTTTCAGCGAAAAGATCCACTGTTTATCGTCAATACCCTGCAAGGAATGTTGCGTTTAAAAGACGTCTACTAGCCGTCCAAACACTAAAACAAGGCAAAATTTGGGCTGTCTGTGAAAATTGAATAGATGTCTAAACCATAGCCCAAGAAAATACTAGTCATCAATTAGATAACAAAGAAATTAAATGAGTAAAGAAATGAAAACGAACACCTTGTAATAACTGCGTACATGATGGAGTATCATACATCTCGCAAGTTATTTATTGCAAAAACGACATGTAACCAAATTCAAGGTTATTTTGGCTAGAAGTGTGTTACTCATAGTCGGACTATATATCGGGTCTATAGTTAACCTAGACAGTGAAATGACGGCTATTGGTTGCTGGGTAGTATAGTGATGCATAAAGCACAGTTCACACAGAAGTCACTTTCAGTTTTCTGTTGGTCAGTGCGGCGAATTGAATTCATGACAAACATGAACATAAGAGAAATCTGTGAGGAGAAATCTATCGCCCGCACACCAAATTCCCAATGGATTCCAATTGAAATGACTGGATTTCGCCTGCAAACACTCACTGAACAATGATAAATGTGACTGCACCTTTAGAGTATGAATGTTAAATTATCACTTTTGATTAGAAGATGTAGCTTACATGTAACTAGAATACTAAATGCATAAAATGGGAGGTCAATCTGCATGTTAAGCCTTGGAAAATATTGATGGCAAGTATTTTTCTAGAATTGTGGTGTATAAAGAAGACATGCTACAAGCTGTTGTGCCCAAATCTGCGAAGCCTTTTAACTTCCAGGAAGCCTACAAACTTTCAGAGGAAATGGTGAGTATATTCATCACAATGCATTTAATTATTTTTTTTTAATGTGGTATAAAGTAAATAATATATTGATACGATTGATCTATGGCAGGCCCTGGAGATCAGTGATCATTATCCAGTGGAAGTGAGTCTGAAGAAGAAGTCTGCGGCGAAGACTAGTGCCAAAACCAAAACTAAGACCTCCAAAACCAAACCAAAGAAATAAAAAGCATGAAGGGACGCCACTGCACACCGTATGGGATCTGAAACATCACTCTCCCGAAGGAGAGATGCTACCTCTTCATAAGGAAAATCAGGGCTAAAAATAACTGATTTTTTGTAGTTTACAAGAATTAATGCTCATAAGTTTCTCGAAATAAACTTTTCACTTTTTTATTCAATGTCATTTTTTTTTGTCCAACAAAAGCTTATAATTTCATGCCCAGAGCGTAAATAAATGTGTTAGTAAATATGTGTTTGCACATCTGGAAAACACCTTAAAATGCTAGCAACAAAACTATTTTAACAAAGATACAACTCATGTTCAAGCCATGAATTGGCAGGCAAACATGCAATAGCAAATACCAGACCACTGTTATTGTGTAATAATCATGCCTCGTGCTCCTCAAGCGAACTCTAATTGAAAACAATAAAACTTTACATATCTTTAGTCTTTAACAAGGCTTGTGGAAACATCAGTTAGTGACATTAGCTTCATTCAGCATGTCTGCATTACCAAATTAAGATCAATTACTGCAATCCACTTACCCTCAGCAAGGAATCAAGCAACCTTCCTAAACACTCACAAATGAGATTAAATGGGCAAGAAAAAAAAACTATTTGGTAACAATGAATTCATTTGGTACCATCATTTTGTAGACCGTATTATAGGTGGTCAAAAAGAAGTCTGTAGATGTGTGACATCCTCCAATAGTTCATCACCAGTGACAGGAAAGGCTTAAAGTCTTTCATAAATCTGGCATGGCTTCTTCTTTCCATTCGGACATCTGGCCCCATATGCATGTTAATGTGCTACAGTTGTCCATTTTGAAAACAGGAATTGAAAAACTGTAAGAAACTGCAAGCCAGGTGTTTAGACAGGTCTGAAGATCAGCTGAGAGTCGGCTTAGAGTATCAGGAAGATGCAAGGAGAGATGAACCATAAAAAAGAACATAAACATTAATTTGGCATGCAGAAGCAGGGCCTCTCAATAAAGGTTAGTAAAAATGTGTATAAATTCACCAATCTAGGAGGGGATCAAGTCCATCGATGAACAGCTGTTTCTTCATCAATGCTGTTTACAAACTCCTCTGAATTGTCACTAACTTTCCCTAACCTTCCTTTCTTCTAACCCCCCTACTATTTTATATACTATAAAATAAACAGCAATGGAGAAATTAAGGCATGAGTCAGCTCTATTTACAACAGCTATTAATGGAATGAGAATCTAGAACAATTAAAAGATTAAAGTTGTAATGTTGCATGAATAAAGCAGAAATGTTATGAGTGAAAAAGAGGTGTTACGAGAAATGGGATGATTTTAAAAAAAGTGTTAATTGTTACTTCTATTTCAAAACATTTAGAAAATTAGTATAGCAATTGGAATCGTAAAGAATTTAACGATTCATTTAACGGTACTGGTTTGTTAGTGATTCCGTTACTGATTCCTCTATTACTCGAAGAAAGATTCATACTACCTACTTACCAAAAAACACTATTGTTTCTTGGTTTGTACCAAATATTTGCATGTTTTTAGCAAATTACCATGTAAAGTAACATTTAGGCCCTGTTTACACCTGGTATTAAGATGCGTTTTGGTCGATGAGTTCACAAATGGACAATGCTAAATACTTGTAAAAGGGGATCTAAAATGTTTTGAGCTTGTCCACTTTCAATTGGATTGCTTTCGTAGTGTAGAAGCTCATGTGGTTGAGTTCAAACAGCCACAAAAGATCATCTACTCTCTACCTGCTGACCTAATGCGAACATTATGGGAAGAGCTCTAGCCAGACGGGATTTAAACTTTGCCGGCTGAAGACACAGGTTTGGTCTAAAGAAGAAAAACGTACCAAGCACAATGTTCTCTCACCATTCCTGATTTCTAACACTCACTCACAGCGTTCGGCTGATCTTGTGTCTGTCAGAGTAGAAAATAAAGCTGCTGCTCTCTGTATTTTTTCCTTCGTCTCCCTTCGCGTTTATATGTAAATTACGCATATATTCATATTTAATCCATTAGATTAAGTTCTGGAAAAAAACTAAATTTACTTCTATCGTCCCTTTGAAGAAACAAGACAGAAATGTTTTAAAGTGGACAAAAAAGTTTAAATAAAACACCAGGGGCCGTATTCACAAAGAATTTTAAGGCTAAAAGTAGCTCCTAACTGGCGAATCTAGGAGCAACTCCTAAAAATAATGGGCGTGTCACTCGTAACTTTAGGACTCCTAATTTTTTTGACTAAGAGTAATTCACGAAGCGTTTTAGCCCTAAAAGTAGCACCTAAGCCTGGGACAGCTTAAAAGAAGTCGAGAGGACTCCTAACTCACTAAGACCTATTCACAAACCGCTTTTTGTGGCATTTCACGTTGCAATGTTTTGAAATGCGTATACGGCGGCTACAGGAGCTTCCAATCGCGAGGGAACAATTTTGCATTGTAGGCATAACTAGGGATGCAATAACCCCACCAACAACAACCAAAAGGCTACTCATTGCATGTAAACTAATTGTAACGTTTCATTGTGAATCAAATTAAAATGTTCTTCTCTTTGCAAACGTAGGCAGAGGCATATATTGACAGATTAATTCAATAATGTTGCAAAGATATTGCATCAATCCATATGTTTCATTAGGCTACTAGGCTATTTGTTTTGCCTTACTCTTTATTCATTTAGGCTATTTATTCAGTTATTCATCATCTTCCGTCCTTCGCACTACTTGTGTAGCGCACGCATTCTCAGACCTGTCACCTGTCAATCATCATCGTAGTGGAGGTGTTTGGAATCATTCCCGCGTTACAATCATCAGCCAATCAAGGTGGTCACTTCAGTCAAGCTCGTGCATGAGTAATGACGTCATCCATAGCAACGAAGACTCACTCTTAGTTTAGGAGTTGTCATTTTTCTTTACTAAGAGTAGGTCTGAAAGGCGTTGTGAATAACTTTTAAGAGAAAACTCCTAGCTAAAATCTTTTAGTGCGATTTAGGAGTACTCCTAGTGGTAAGATAAAATGCTTTGTGAATACGGCCCCTGGTGTAAACGGGAATATGTCTTCCTCGTTTACTTGTGATCCGATTGACCAAAACGCATCTTAATACCAGGTGTAATCCGGACCTGAGTCACTACACTGATTCAAGTCTCAGGACAGAAAAATCAGTAACAGATCCCATTTTATTGGTTGCGCTGTATGTTTGCTGCTGCGTGCAATGCAATTGAAAGATCGACTAGAAGGACTTTGTAGTATTCTTCTCTCTTAACACACTTGATTCAAACTATTATGCTACTTTTATGCTGCACTTCTATTATTATTATTATTGAGTATTGCTCATTCTTGTGTTTGATTTTGTTCTCATTTATCGGTTTTGGAAAGTGAATTGGACTTAACATATTGACCTTAGTCCAAACTACACTCAAAATCCCAGAACTTTACTCTTCCTCACTCTCACTACAACTACCTAGTTTATGCCAGCTAGTGAAACAGTCGCGCTTGGGAACGAAGCACAATGGCACGTCAC
Source organism: Rutilus rutilus (assembly GCA_021464565.1). Classification (NCBI taxonomy): domain Eukaryota; kingdom Metazoa; phylum Chordata; class Actinopteri; order Cypriniformes; family Leuciscidae; genus Rutilus; species Rutilus rutilus. Next base: position 41,702,067 of record JAJAQA010000006.1, on the reverse strand, counting down.
AAGTCACACACATGACTGGAGTTTTAAAGGTACATATTTTGCATTTTCGCCTTCCAATACTGCTGTCCCCGCTGATGTACTTGGGCAGGTGGGAGTCAGTCGAAGGAATCGGGCGTATTTGTGCAGGAGCAGATGGAGGTCCGGTTCCTGCGAGCTCTGCAACAAGAGCCTCCCGGAAGGCTTTCTGGGTCAAAGGCTTCTGGTTCTTCATCTTGGCCATCTGCTGGTGCAAAATGAAGGCATTTACTACAGCGATGTCCACAAAGTGGTAGAAAAAGGATCGATACCATCTTCTTGTTTTATGTAGAACCGTGTAAAATGAAATAAGCGCGTCAGACAGATCCACTCCTCCCATGTGCCTGGAATGAAAAGAATAAGATTTGTCATTTAAAAGGCACACACACAAGCTTTACACCACTGATTAAAGTCTACTTACTTGTTGTAGTCCAACACGGCAGCTGGAACGGGGAAATCTTGAATGGCCCAAACTCCATCGGCTCCTTTCACATTCCTCTTTATGGTGTCTCCATTAAAGGCTTTATGAAAGGTGGAGCACATCAGCACATCTCTCTTGTCCTTCCACTCAATAAACAGCAGGTCGTCTTCCCGAAACCAGCGAATATTGCCACGAGGAGCCAGTTTCTTTGAGTGGCCAATGCGGTTTGCTCGAACAGTCCCACAAGCCCTGATTTTCTTAGCGAGCAAGTCTCTGAAGAGCTTGGGACTGGTGTAAAAGTTGTCAACAAACAGCTTGTAGCCAGAACCCAACAACCTTGCATTTGCCAAGATCATGACAGCATCATAACTGATGCCTTTGCTCTGCTCTAAATTCATTTTCCCCTCATAAATGAAGAAGTCCCATGTGTAGCCACAGAGGGAATCTGCCAGTACGAAGAGTTTGTACCCCCATTTTGTAGGTTTGTTTTTCATATACTGCTTGAGTCGATTTTTAGCTTTTGATGCGACCATTCTTTCATCAATGGAGATGTTCTGAAAGGGATGAAAAGCGGCTCTGCATGCGTCCCTAATGTCCTGGTACAGCGGTTTGATCCTACACAGACGGTCATATTCAGGCGTTCCCTTTTTTGCGTCATTCTCTGCATCCACTTTGGGGTCGCTAAGATGGAGAGCTTTAGAGATGGACATAAATTTCCTACTTGACATGATTAGTGCAGGATACGGCAGACTGTACATGTGAGACTTTCTCCAATAGTCCGTCAGTGTGAAGCATTTCAGCAAACCCATGTAAATCACCAGTGCTAGGAATGACTTAAAATCTTTTAAAGAAATGTCCTGCCATGGCTTCTTCGTTCCATCATGACGCATAGCTCCGTATGCATTTGAGTTGGCTAGAATTGTCCGCATGACAGATTTAGAAAAGAACAACTCAAAATACTGTAGAGGACTGCATGATGCATTGGAGACCAACTGTGGGCCGGGTGTCAGTCTAGGTTTGAAGAGTGGCTGAATCGGCTCAATATCAGGCTCATCTGCACTTTTCCACTTGTCTTCTAAGATGCTTAAGGAAAAAGGTAGGGACCGACTCACACTGCTTTTCCTATCTTTCCCTTTCTTACTTTGTACAGAAGCAGGCGAAGCAGATCTGCTAGACTTTGCTGGAGATGGTGATATGGAAAACAAACTGGATCTCTTCTTCTTTCGTGGAGTGACCTCTGGATTCCAGTCAGCATCAGAGGCATCATAATCTGAAAACCTGTTGCATGATTCAAGAAGAAAAGAAAAACAAAAACATTACAAACGTACTACACTAACCAAGAGCAAATGTGAAACAATCAAAAAAGACTCTTGCTGAATTAATCTTTTTATTTTCTACAACTTAATATGAGTTACATTACATTTATGAATGCTGTGTTAATTTATTTATATCTAGATTGTTCTACAAAAACTGAAGGGATTTTTGTTGTTTATACATTTTTATAATTAACTTATAATGTGCCTTCAAACAAAGAGACACAGCTCATGTTATGATAAATTACTTAAGGAATACATCAATGCATTTAAAAACCTGGACCTGGAGTGAGAACAGTAAACACTTTGAATTTCGGACACGCCCATTTCAGGTCTTGTTGTCTCTACCTCATTCAGAGCAGCGCCATGACAGATTATGACAGCCAGGCTGTGAGGGACAGACTTACTGTGTTTCTAATAGCATATCTGTAGTAAAAAGCTTTAAAGCTCATAGATCATTGCTAATTTTTCACAGCTCATGTTGTCTGGAGATTATTTCTACTGAAATTTCTATCAAAAATGTTTTTGCATTGTTTTGTCAGCAGAAGAATCCCAAATAATAAAGAACAGTACAACCAAAGACTATAAAGACGGTTCCCTCGTATTATTTATGAATGGGAGAAACTACAACGCGCAAGATGGCGGAATACATCCAGCCTTTAAAGTAATAGAGCCAGTCGCTGATCGGTAAAGTCGCAGCGTCACAGCAGCTGCCGTTAGAAGCTCTGGTTCCCATAGAATGCGTTTAGGAATTTATGCGCAATGGCTTAAATATTCTTTTATAATTTAATAATATTTTTTTTATAATTTTAATTAAAAAATCATGTCAGATTTTGTTGCTGATTTGAAATATGTTTTTTCATTTTGAGTGAGGCAAGCAGTTTTTAAGATTTCTGGATTCCCCCATTCAAATAGGGATGCCCGAAATAGCTGCCCGGAGGCGTTGCAAATATGGGCGCATAATGAACAGACTTTCCTTGAAATGGAGCCCCCACAGCCTCGCCTTCATTTCTATTGGAAATCAGAGATGGAGCTGCTGTGCATAAGGTCTATTAATCTGTGTTGTTGAGGGTCCAGCACCAGGGATAGGAAGAACGTTTTCCAACAAAGCACGGTGAATCTCGATCCACACAAACGCTTAAATTTCTGATTCCGTGATGCGGAAAAAACAACACGTTCACAAAACATTAACGTTCAGATCTACTGTATGACATTGACACCGTTTCAAAACGGCATATAAAAAAAACCAAAAAAAAAAACCACCTTCACCCAAACAGACGCGGAAATTAGAAATAAATGAATAAAGTCGCGGGTTTAACTGCAGTGTAATGCTGCGTGAAAATGAAAAATAATATTAAACAACAACACATTAATATTGCATAATACAATTTCAGTAATCAATAATATTAGACAGTGTTACAAAACACAAGTTAAAGTGGCTGAGACCTTGTCACACCTAAAATGAACTGGGAAAAAAAGCTTGGAGTCCACTTTCAAAAATATATCGTCAAGTCAAGCTATACCCATTTAATTTATGGTGCTTTTAAAATTATATGAATTCAAAGAAAACTATTTGGTCAATTGACAAGTAAATCTGTTGCTCAGTTAGGGGAACATGTTGCACGCAAGACAGGCTAAACAGTGTACATTAATAGGCTACTTTAAAATAAAACGGCTCAATTAACTTCTCATTCATTCATTGATACATTTGTGATGTTAGTATGCAAAAGCAGAGGTCATTTTCGTATAATAATGACGATCTTGTGGAAATATACATGAACTTACTCCTCCAGAACGGTATCTAAACAATCGATGGATATCTCCTCTACTGCAGAGTCCACGCAAGAAGCGACACTTTCTTTATCAGATGAAGAATCCCATTCCTCTGTCTCGTCTTGTTCTTCACCGCTGTTAACACATTCCTCCGAGCTGTCCAGAACCCTGTCAACCTTCTCCTTATTGCATGCATCCATCTCTAAATGCAGATCTCTCTGAGTTAAAGTCGCAGATAGTAGGCTACGGCAAATTCTCTCCAGCAAGTGGAGCAAAAACACCATGCGGTGATTTACTACATAATGAAATTAACCCGGTAACCACCGAGATCGCGCTTCTATTCGCTGTTGTTCTTGTCTATCATAATTGTATCATCATATTATTGGCCAGCTGCCTCCAGATGAAACAACAGGTATACCTTGACTGGACGTCACCGGGATTGGTCGTCCTGATTGGATATTTTGAAATAAAGCGCAATTATTTTTTATTTCCCGAAGGCATGTTTTTGATTCACTTGAGGACTTTTTGAATGAACATGCCTACAGAAGAATTGCAAAACCTATACCTCTAAACTAGTAGGAAAGTTTCTCAACTATGGAAAAAAATTGTATTCAGAATAAGCCATACGTACAAACGCTGTATCTTATATTTGTGTGATTAGAAATAACTTATTTGGGTCACAGAGCAATTAAAACATGTAAGCCAATGGTGAAAGACATGCTGCTGATCCCTGTTCACAAAGTCCAAAGATTGATGACCCCAGCAAATGTGTAACATCATTTATTATATAAAACAAAAATAATAATAATAGCTGTCCCACCTCTAACAAATTCAGTCATTTAAAAAAGTTTTTTAAAAGGCTTATTTTAATGATGGATCATTTCTGACTTTTTCTAACAATATTTTTCAACAAACTATGCCTAATTACATATCCAAAAAGTGATTCTGAAAGGGCAGTTTATAATAAATGTGTTTAATGACATTCAACAATTTACAAACAGTACAGATATCACTCAAACCAGACTACTTTAGAATATTATACACAAGGATATAAAATGTATGTCTACAGTTGTAATACTAATATTAAGCACTTTTCCCACATTCAGGTCAAATAGATCAGACTACAGCAGGTAATGGTACCAATAGCATTTCCATGAGAACACATTTTGATACAATTACAAAACGCAAGTGAGCTAACAGTGTTTAGGACAGGAGAACCACAATGGTAGATTGGATTTATCCGCTCACAACTGCCCATATACATTCTAATCCTGATTTTGCAGCACCACAATGAACAAAGAAACCATAACTGTGTCAATAAATCTGGATCGGTACTAAATGGCACAATTCTGCAATGGTAAAACATCAGATGGACTGTGCAAAAGCCCTAAAAATAGTTCCAGTGCAACTGAATAAAACTGGGAGAAAAAGAAAGTGTTAATTTCCAATTACATCTACTTACTACACCTACTACTAAAAGTTTAATGTTCTTTTCTATGATATTTCCAGTTTATCAGAATTTATAAGCCTCAAATGCCATTAGTCATTGTCAACGGCTTGCTAGTTTCATGTTGCATTTCTTTCTATTTCCAAAGTTTGATAGTGCTTTTATACCTTGATTTGTTTAGGTTGGCAGTTTGGACTTGTCTACACATGAACTGCTCTTTAAGTTTTACTCTGTGTCAGACTCATCACAGAGACCCGATTTATGCCATTCACTGTAACAGTGGCGGTTCGGAACAAAGCACAAATGCACCTCGCAAGTTTCACACATGACTGGAGTTTTGTGGGGACACATTTTGCATTTCCGCCTTCCGAATGTGCTGTGTCCTCTGATGTACTTGGGCAGGTGGGAGTCAGTAGAACAAGTCGGTTCTGTTCGGTCAGAGGTGTATTCAGGGCCCGTTCCTGCGAGCTCTCTAACAAGAGCCTCCCTGAAGAGCTTCTGAGTCAAAGGCTTCTGGTTCTTCATCTTGGCCATCTGCTGGTGCAAAATGAAGGCATTTACTACAGCGATGTCCACAAAGTGGTAGAAAAAGGACCGATACCACTTTCTTGTTTTATGTAGAACTGTGTAATATCCAATAAGCGCATCAGACAGATCCACTCCTCCCATGTGCCTGGAAGGAAAGTAACATTTATTAGAAGACATGTCATTTAAAAGGCATAATTAACACTATTAAAGTCTACTTACTTGTTGTAGTCCAACACGGCAGCTGGAACTGGGAAATCTTGAATGGCCCAAACTCCATCGGCTCCTTTCACATTCCTCTTTATGGTGTCTCCATTAAAGGCTTTATGAAAGGTGGAGCACATCAGCACATCCCTCTTGTCCTTCCACTCAACAAACAGCAGGTCGTCTTCCCGAAACCAGCGAATATTGCCACGAGGAGCCACTGTCTTTGAGTGGCCAATGCGGTTTGCTCGAACAGTGCCACACGCCCAGATCCTCTTAGCGAGCAAGTCTCTGAAGAGCTTGGGACTGGTGTAAAAGTTGTCAACAAACAGCTTGTAGCCAGAACCCAACAACCTTGCATTTGCCAAGATCATGACAGAATCATAACTGATGCCTTTGCTCTGCTCTAAATTCATTTTTCCCTCATAAATGAAGAAGTCCCATGTGTAGCCACAGAGGGAATCCGCAAGTACGAAGAGTTTGTACCCCCATTTTGTAGGTTTGTTTTTCATATACTGCTTGAGACCATGTCTAGCTTTTGATGCCACCATTCTTTCATCAATGGAGATGTTCTGAAAGGGATGAAAAGAGGATCTGCATGCGTCCCTAATGTCCTGGTACAGCGGTTTGATCCTACACAGACGGTCATATTCAGGCGTTCCCTTTTTTGCGTCATTCTCTGCATCCACTTTGGGGTCGCTAAGATGGAGAGCCGCACATATGCGAAGAAATGTTCTACCAGACATGATTTTTGCAGGATATGGAAGACTGTAGATGTCTGACTTCCTCCAATAGTCCGTCATTTGGAAGCATTTCAGCAAACCCATGTAAATCACCAGTGCTAGAAATCTCTTGAAGTCTTTTAAAGAAATGTCCTCCCATGGCTTCTTCCTGTCTTTATGACGCATAGCCCCGTATGTATTTGAGTTTTCTAGAATTGTCCGCATGACAGATTTTGAAAAGAACAACTCAAAATACTGTAGAGGACTGCATGATGCATTGGAGACCAACTGTACGCCGGGCGTTAGTCTAGGTCTGAAGATTGGCTGAGTCGGCTCAATGTCAGGCTCATCTGCACTTTTCCACTTGTCTTCTGAGATGGAAAAAGGTAGGGACCGACTCACTTTGCTTTTCCTACCTTTCCCTTTCTTACTTTGTACAGAAGCAGGTGAAGAAGTTCTACTAGACTTTGCTGGAGATGGTGAGATTGAAGACAGACCAGTTCTCCTCTTCTTTCGTGGAGTGACTTCTGGATTCCAGTCAACATCATCAACATGATCATCAACATCATCATCAGAGGGATCTGAAAACCTGTTGCATGAGGCAAGAATACAAAAATGCAACATTTAGAAATGAAAAATTACCAAATAAAATTTAACTTTGATAGTTAATTTTTGTATTTATTTTTATACTTATATTGTTAAATAAAGTATTTAACATCAACTACATTCGTGTTTAAATGATCATGTTACATTCCATTATGCCACAGTGAGCAAAGCTCTATTAAATTTCCCTAAAGAAATCAAAATAAAGAGCTGTAATATAGTTACAGGCATGCGTTTTAATATGCACATACTTAAAATGATTATATTTGAGTGCAAACGTAAAACATGTACCTTAAAGTTACTACATTAACAGCATAGGTAAATATCTTGCTCCATGTATGCAATATAAATAATTAACTGCAGTCTACTAGGGCATTAAAATGTCTAGTCACTACATAAAGTGATTTAATACAAATTTAAAAATATATTTATTTCAATTGATCATTCTTTTTTTCCCCTTCACTAATTCAAACATATCTCGTCCATCACTGGTATGGAATAATTTAAACATTTATAGGTGGTCATTAAAGAGTTAAATGTTCTTATAATCTGCAGATGATTTGAAAATTGCCTAAAAATGAATTATATATAAAGTATTTATATATTTAAAAAAAAAAAAAAACTCTCCAATTTAAAATGAGTGTAAACTTACTGGTCCAACACGAGATCCAGGTTTTCGAGCAACTCTTCTTTGGAATCCACGCTGGAAGCGTCACTTTCGTCAGAAGGTTCTCCCAATTCAATCGTCTCGTCGTGTTCCCCGTTACTACCGGACGATTCCCCATTTTCAACTGTATCGTCATTTTCCTCCTCGATACCGTTTACACACTCGACCTTAAGGGTTATGTCCATTCTCATAAGCACTCACCGCAAAACGCAATCCAGCAGCAGAAAAATAAATCTCCTTCAGAAAGACACGGTCCCGCTGAGAGAGTAACCACGCTCTCATTGGCTAGTTTACTTGTCCGTCTTAATATGCTGGTTTATCATTGGTCAAACGCCAGACAGCGGGAACTTGGACGAAAAGTGTCCCTCCCTTATTCGCAACACCTATGTGAGGTTATCAGTCCTATAGTCATTATAATTAGCTAGATTAAACTAAAAACTAGTCAGTGGGTGGTCCTAGCAAGCATAGGCGTCAAGAGATAGTGGCAGCGGGGTGCAACGACCTAACAATAATGGCATTGTTAAAGATGATTTAATTAAAATTTGAGGGGCAGGCGCACTACAACGATAAGCAATAATAGGTTTTTTTTTTTTTTGAAAAAAAGCTACTACTATAAAAGACTAAACATGTTTTTAATTTAACCCACTGTGGTACAGTGTTTCCTCCAGCCAACATAGTCTATTTTCGTTTAGGCTATTTTTAACAAAATGAGACCCAAAACTTTGGTCAAACCTGTCTCAGGGGAGAAGAACTCAAATACTAATCAATGAAAGTGCAAAACCAGTGGTCACGTGGCTTACAGGGGTCCATTTTGTGGCTGTTTCAGCACATGGCTCCATATTTTCTCAGATGAAAAGTGCATTTTTCACTAATTTGCATCCAGTTAATCACCCACATAAAAAATACGAGTCACCTTCACTACTAAGTAAAGAAGTATTTTCAAGAACTTTACATTATATATCATAAAATGTTTGAGAGGGCATAAAAAAACGTAAAAAAAAAACTGTTGCCTCAAGGCAAAATTGTGCAATAATAAGAGCATTCCAGGCATACTCGGTTGGATTACAAATGTATCATTTTTGCAAGGAAAAGAGTTAGAATTATCTAAATATATTTGTATTTTTGCATGATTTTGTAATACACTTATAAGAATAGTAATTCACATACTATATCTGCACATATTATGATCTGCACATTTTCTAAAAAAAGGTATAAAATACAACTGCCAGTTGATGAGGGTGAGCGAAGATGAATATGATTGATATGATAACTTGATGATATGATAGTATAGTCATATTTTTTGTCTACGATGGTACAATGTTGCCTAAGAGCAACAGCTGGATATGAAATGTTATTTTTTATTAAATATGAAATTTGTAATATGCTAAAAACTGGATAAATGTGTTTGTTCAAGTATCTGGTTAAAGAAATAGACATTTTCAATAAATATATTTATTTTTTCTACATGAAAATGTCAAATGTTTTAAATTTGTCCGTTGTGATACAATGTTGCCTTGAGGCAACAAACTTAAAAAAAAATTAATAATTAATAAAAATTGATGAAAATGTCTATTGATATTGTTATAGTGTTCAATTTTAAGCAGGAAAAACACCACAAATATTTTTTACCTCATTGATTTAATACTGCGCACCATAGAGGGATAACCAGTTAAATGTTAATATGGCGATGTATAACATGTAAAACCATATATAACAACATTCAACATTGCATTGTTTTTGCACTCAAATATCTGTGGCAAAACAATGTGGAGAGCAAAGCATTCAAATAAAGCAAACAAAAAGCTTACCAGTAGGTGGTTGCAACATGTCTTAAACTACATTAGTGTGAGGAGAGAATAGCCTGGTTTTGTTAGCATAATATACATAAATACAAAATGAAAACAGATATTAAATGCAAAAATTACCAAATGTCTTTCTATAAAAAGTAAATGTGTAGTTTAGGTGGAATTTCTTAGCAAAATGAAACAAAATACAATAGCATCTGATAACAGCAGCACACTTGACAGCTAAATGTTAATATGATCATTTACAGCATTTAAAGCCATATATAACAACATTGTTTTGACAATGAGATTCAAATATCTATGTGTCAAAACAAAAAGGAGAGCACAACATCTATTACAGTTTTCAAACAATTTATATGGACAACAAAGCTGGTAAAATGTCTTTCCAGTAGGTGGAGCGCTCAACCTATTTTAGTTTATCTAGACGACTGCTGGAGGGAAGGACAGCATGGTTTTGCTTGCATAGAAATACATTCCTTTTGCTATTTAAAACGCACCAAAAAGCTTGATTTTACTCTGAGATTTATATTAACATATTTTGTTTAGGCAAATCATAAAATCATGCTGTATTCTTAATAGTTGCCATCTTTCGGAAACTTATGCACACAAGTTCAAGATTTCTTGTTAATGTGGCCCTGAAATATAAAACAGTTTTAATAAAATGCATATATGAAATACATGATATTAGGACTGCTTATTTTGAAAATGCGTTTATTAGGGCATGCAGTTAGTTTGGGAATGTTGTTGACATGGGCCACATTAAACATTTAGATGCTATATGAGAACAGTGAAACAGTAAGAAAGAGAAACTGAGAGAGTGTGTGTTCACTGCCGATCCGGGAGCTCCGATAAAGCCGACAGTGTGTCCAATCTGAAACAGGTTTTCCCACAATAGGAACTCTCCACCCCATCCTGGTTGGACTTTAAAAGCCAAGCCTCTCCACACAGAGAGAGAGACACCCGTCGTGCTCAGGTCTGCCCACCTGTTCTCATCTGAAACATCAGTTCAGTTTCTCTCGCCACTACCCAACGATGAGTCTGAGAAACAAGCGCATCAGTTCCAGCAGCTCCGTGAGGATGGGAGGTTTCGGCTACAGCAGTTTAAGTGGGATCTCATTGGGAGCATCCGCTCCAAGTTTCAGCACCAGCTCGGCATACTTGGGGCCTCCAATGGCCAGTGTCTCCGTCAACAAGAGCCTTCTGGCACCCCTCAACCTAGAGATCGACCCCAACATCCAGATGGTGCGCACTAAAGAGAAGGACCAGATCAAGTCCCTGAACAACCATGAGTGTGACCCATTTCTTCTAAAAGTTTAATGTTCTATGATATTTCCAGTTTATCAGAATTTCCAAGCCTCAAATGCCATTAGTCATTGTCAACGGCTTGCTAGTTTCATGTTGCATTTCTTTCTATTTCCAAAGTTTGATAATGCTTTCATTCCTTTATTTGTTTAGGTTGGCAGTTTGGACTTGTCTACACATGAACTGCTCTTTAAGTTTTACTCTGTGTCAGACTCAGAGACACCCGATTCATGCCACTTATTGTAACAGTCGCGCTTCGGAACAAAGCACAAATGCACCTGACAAGTCGCACACATCACTGGAGTTTTATTTTGACACATTTTGCATCTCTGTCTTCCGACTGTGCTGTCTCCGCTGAGGTACTTGGGCAGGTGGGAGCCAGTAGAACGACCCGATCCTGTTCGGTCAGTTGTATATTCAGGGCCCGTTCCTGCGAGCTCTCTAACAAGAGCCTCCCTAAAGAGCTTCTGAGTCAAAGGCTTCTGGTTCTTCATCTTGGCCATCTGCTGGTGCAAAATGAAGGCATTTACTACAGCGATGTCCACAAAGTGGTAGAAAAAGGACCGATACCACTTTCTTGTTTTATGTAGAACTGTGTAATATCCAATAAGCGCATCAGACAGATCCACTCCTCCCATGTGCCTGGAAGGAAAGTAACATTTATTAGAAGACATGTCATTTAAAATGCATAATTTACACTGATTAAAGTCTACTTACTTGTTGTAGTCCAACACGGCAGCTGGAACGGGGAAATCTTGAATGGCCCAAACTCCATCGGCTCCTTTCACATTCCTCTTTATGGTGTCTCCATTAAAGGCTTTATGAAAGGTGGAGCACATCAGCACATCCCTCTTGTCCTTCCACTCAACAAACAGCAGGCCGTCTTCCCGAAACCAGCGAATATTACCACGAGGAGCCACTGTCTTTGAGTGGCCAATGCGGTTTGCTCGAACAGTGCCACACCCCCAGATCCTCTTAGCGAGCAAGTCTCTGAAGAGCTTGGGACTGGTGTAAAAGTTGTCAACAAACAGCTTGTAGCCAGAACCCAACAACCTTGCATTTGCCAAGATCATGACAGAATCATAACTGATGCCTTTGCTCTGCTCTAAATTCATTTTTCCCTCATAAATGAAGAAGTCCCATGTGTAGCCACAGAGGGAATCTGCCAGTACGAAGAGTTTGTACCCCCATTTTGTAGGTTTGTTTTTCATGTACTGTTTGAGACCATGTCTAGCTTTTGATGCCACCATTCTTTCATCAATGGAGATGTTCTGAAAGGGATGAAAAGAGGATCTGCATGCGTCCCTAATGTCCTGGTACAGCGGTTTGATCCTACACAGACGGTCATATTCAGGCGTTCCCTTTTTTGCGTCATTCTCTGCATCCACTTTGGGGTCGCTAAGATGGAGAGCCGCACATATGCGACGAAAGTTTTTACCAGTCATGATTTTTGCAGGATATGGAAGACTGTAGATGTCTGACTTCCTCCAATAGTCCGTCATTTGGAAGCATTTCAGCAAACCCATGTAAATAACCATTGCTAGAAATCTCTTGAATTCTTTTAAAGAAATTTTCTCCCATGGCTTCTTCGTATCTTTATGACGCATAGCCCCGTATGTATTTGAGTTGGCTAGAACTGTCTTCAAAACAGATTTTGAAAAGAACAAATCAAAATACTGTAGAGGACTGCATGACGCATTGGAGATCAACTGTACGCCGGGCGTTAGTCTAGGTCTGAAGATTGGCTGAGTCGGCTCAATGTCAGGCTCATCTGCACTTTTCCACTTGTCTTCTGAGATGGAAAAAGGTAGGGATCGACTCACTTTGCTTTTCCTACCTTTCCCTTTCTTACTTTGTACAGAAGCAGGTGAAGCAGTTCTACTAGACTTTGCTGGAGATGGTGAGATTGAAGACAGACCAGTTCTCCTCTTCTTTCGTGGAGTGACTTCTGGATTCCAGTCAACATCATCAACATGATCATCAACATCATCATCAGAGGGATCTGAAAACCTGTTGCATGAGGCAAGAATACAAAAATGCAACATTTAGAAATGAAAAATGACCCAATAAAATTTAACTTTCATACTTAATTTTTGTATTTATTTTTATACCTATATTGTTAAAGAAAGTCTTTAACATTAACTACATCTGCGTTTAAATTATCATATTCAATTTATATTATGCCACAGTGAGCACAGCTCTAATAAAAAAATCCCTAAAGAAATACAAAATAAAAAGCTATAACATAGTTACAGGCACGTTTTAATATGCACATACTTAAAATAATTATCTTTGAGTACAAACGCAAGCCTGTATTTCTTAACGTTACTACATTAACAGCTTAGGTAAATATCATGCTATATGTATGCAAAAGAAGAAGAAAAAAAGCACTGCAATGAGGACATTAGAAAGTCTAGTCACAACATAAAGTGAATTAATACAAATTAACATGTACCTTAAAGTTAGGCCTAGCCTACTACATTAACAGCATAGGTAAATATCATTCTCTATGTATGCAATAGAAAGAATGAACTGCATTCTATGAGGGCATTAAAATGTCTAGTCACTACATAAAGTGATTTTATACAAATTAAAAATATTTTAATTGAGCCTTATTTTGTTTCCTTCAATAATTCAGACATATCTCGTCCATCACTGGTATGGAATAATGTAAACATATGTGGTCATTAAAGAGTTAAACGTTCTTATAATCTGCCCCTCAAGCCATATTATTTATCTCCAATCAAATGATTAGAAAATTGACAAAAATTCGATTATATATAAAGTATTTATATAAAAAATCTCAAATTTAAAAAGTGTGTTAAACTTACTGGTCCATAAAATGAATTAATACAAATTAGCAATACATTTTTTTCAATTGATCATCATTTTTTCCTCCTTCACTAATTCAAACATATCTCGACAAACACTAGTTTGGAATAATCTAAACATTTATAGGGGTCATTAAAGAGTTAAATGTTCTTACAATCTGCCTCTCGAGCCATATTATCTTGCTCCAATCAAATGATTTGAAAAAACGTCCTAAAATGTGATTATGTATAAAGTACTTGTAGGCCTATATATAAACCTCAAATTTAAAATGAGTGTTAACTTACTGCTCCAACACGAGATCCAGGTTATCGAGCTCTTCTTTGGAATCCACGCTGGAAGCGTCACTTTCGTCAGAAGAATCTCCCAATTCAATCGTCTCGTCGTGTTCCCCGTTATTACCGGACAATTCCCCATTTTCAAATGCATCGTCATTTTCCTCCTTGATAATGTCTTCACACTCGACCTTAACGGTTATTATGTCCATTCTCATAAGCACTCACCGCAAAACGCAATTCAGCAGCAGAAAATATCTCCCTCAGAAAGACACGGTCGCGCTGAGAGAGTAACCGCGCTCTCATTGGCTACTTTACTTGTCCGTCTTAATGTGCTGGTTTATCATTGGTCAAACGCCAGACCGCGGGAACTTAGACGAAAAGTGTCCCTCCCTTATTCGCAACACCTATGTGAGGGTTATCAGTCCTATTTCTCGCAAGCATAGGCGTCAAGAGATAGAGGCGGCGGGGTGCATCGAAATGACACTAATGGCATTGTTAAAGATGGATTTAATTTAAATTAAAATGAGCAGCAGGCGCACCACAGAGATAAGCAATAATAGTTTTTTTATTTAAAGGAAAAAAGCTACCACAACTAAAAAAAGACTCAACATGCCTTTAATTTAACCCATTGTGTTACAGTGTTTCCTCCAGGCAACATAGTCTATTTTAGTTTATTTTTTAATAAAATGAGACACCAAAACTTTGGTCAAACCTATCTCAGGGGAGAAGAACTCAATACTAATTAATGAAAGTGCAAAAACAGTGGTCACATGACTTACAGGGGTCCATTTTGTGGCTGTTTCAGCACGTTTAAATATTTTCTCAGATGAAAAGTGCATTTTTTCACTTATTTGCATAATCACCCAGATAAAAAAAAAAAAATACGAGTCACCTTCACTTCTAAATAAAGAAGTATTTTCAAGAATTTACATTATATATCATAAAATGTTTGAGAGGGCATAACAAAAAACCTGTGTTGCCTCAAGGCAACATTCTGCAATATTAAGGGCATTCCAGGCATAGATTACACATGTATTATTTGTGCAAGGAAAAGAGTGTAGGGCTGAGCAAATATGGGCAGAACTCTTTACTGCCCTAGTACTTCATAAAGCCTTTTAAAGGTATACATGTGATTTAAATGTGGCACAATGGCCTTCATCATTCAGTGTGCTAATGCCTATCTAGTGCAGGGATTTCATCAATATGCTGATTAAGGACTGTTGGGACACTCCAGGCACAGGATGGTTCTGTCGGGAGAGACAGAGTCGTTTGCACCTCAATGACACGTCTGTACCATTTGCTTCACAGGACAAATGCTTTCAACTACATACTGTTTATTTACTAGTGTGTTCTAATATGTAACTATGCCATGATTGGTCTCATCTGACAGCTTATAAACTGAAATGAATGGTGGTGAACTTAATAGGGATATTAAAGTATCCTAATGTACAATCTAGGTACTATTAAGCATACATTGAGGATTAATGTTCTTCTCCCCCTCTAGATCTCCACCCATTTTCCTCATCTTTTGGTTTCCTATCAGTTGGGTTTGGTGTTGGTATTCCACTCATGTTTAACAATGCTTTGCTCAGGGTATAAGAAGGAAAGGTAACTGTTGATCTGGGAGAAAGGCTTTGTCACTCCCGTACACCGGTGCATAGCCTCATACTACAAGAAAGGCTTTTACGGCCTCTTCTGCACAACAGTGCGTTATTTGTTACAACTGAGTTTCTATACAGTATTTTGTTCCATTCTACGGTCTGTATATTTAAACATGTAACTTAATAAATAACTTTGCCTGCTTTAAAGGCTTTGAGAATCTTTCCTTTTATCACTGATTATGCTGAAAGCTAAAGTGATTATAACTTTCGTTATCTAAACATTCTGGTCAAATCCATATCAGTTCTAAGAAAGACCTTTAAAGAATAAGAGGTTAAAGAATAACAACAACTTTAATGGAGTCAGATTAATTATATTGTAGTCAGATAAATATTTGAATTATACACGTCATCCTTCAACTGCCTTTTGTTCAGATTATTGGTTTAAAATATCATCGTAAGCTTCCAGATTTACAAGAGTTAGAATTATCTAAATATATTTGTATTTTTGCATGATTTTGTAATGCACTTATAAGAATAGTAATCCACATATTATATCTGCACATATTATGATTGGCACATTTTCTATAGCACTTAAAAGGTAAAAAAAAGTTATAAAACACAACTGCCGAGCGAAGATGAAGATGGATAAGATTATGGACAACAAAGCATAAAATGTCTTTCCAGTAGGTGGAGTGCTCAACCTAGCTTAGTTTATCTAGACGACTGCTGGAGGGAAGGATAGCATGGTTTTGCTCGCATAGAAAAACATTTCTTTTGCTATTTAAAACGCACCAAAAAGCTTGATTTTAGATTTATATTAAAATATTTTGTTTAAGCAAATCATAAAATCATGCTGTATTCTTAATAGTTGCCATCTTTCTGAAACTTATGCACACAAGTTCAAGATTTCTGGTTAATGTGGCCCTAAAATATAAAACAGTTTTAATAAAATGCATATATGAAATACATGATATTAGGACTGCTTATTTAAAAATATGCGTTTATTAGGGCATGCAGTTAGTTTGGGAATGTTGTTGACATGGGCCACATTAAACATTTAGATGCTATATGAGAACAGCGAAACAGTAAGAAAGAGAAACTGAGAGAGTGTGTGTTCACTGCCGATCCGGGAGCTCAGATAAAGCCGACAGTGTGTCCAATCTGAAACAGGTTTTCCCACAATAGGAACTCTCCACCCCATCCTGGTTGGACTTTAAAAGCCCAGCCTCTCCACACAGAGAGAGAGACACCCGTCGTGCTCAGGTCTGCCCACCTGTTCTCATCTGAAACATCAGTTCAGTTTCTCTCGCCACTACCCAACGATGAGTCTGAGAAACAAGCGCATCAGTTCCAGCAGCTCCGTGAGGATGGGAGGTTTCGGCTACAGCAGTTTAAGTGGGATCTCATTGGGAGCATCCGCTCCAAGTTTCAGCACCAGCTCGGCATACTTGGGGCCTCCAATGGCCAGTGTCTCCGTCAACAAGAGCCTTCTGGCACCCCTCAACCTAGAGATCGACCCCAACATCCAGATGGTGCGCACTAAAGAGAAGGACCAGATCAAGTCCCTGAACAACCGCTTCGCCACCTTCATTGATAAGGTACAGTTGGGTTTCTTGTTCCCTGAGATTGGTATAGTTTTAGTTAAAAAGTAGGGGTTAAAATGAGTGTTTATGATATAGTTTTTATATGATCAACATCTCTTGTAGCAGAAACCTCCATATGAAAGGTCATTTGGTACGATAAACGATAGTTTATAGCGTGACCCATTTCTCTGAAGCCTGAAACCTGATAAAAAGCAGGTCATATTTGACCAAGCCACTGAAGACAGCACTATCCCAGTGAGTATGAAGGAAGCTTTTGTGTGCCGGAGGACAATGCAACCGAATCCCAGGAGCCTACCGGACTGAAATCGACACTTCAATCGCACTGAAGTACAACCAAGTCACTGTTGTGGGTCGGGGCAGGGCTGGGTCTTCCAACACGGGTCTCAGGTCGGCTTTTAAAGTGCTTGAATTTAAGGATTTACGCAGAAACCCATCTAGGTCAGCCACTACTCTCCGGAGTGTTACAGTTCGGCTAATGTGGAGTCATGTTACTCTGTTAATGAGTCCATCCTGGCAAGGTGGGCATCTATTAAAGCAGACAAGCTTTCAGGATGTGCAGTGAAGTGAAGAACTTTCAAGGAAGAACTCTTAAAATCAAGGTCAAGGTACTGTTTATTGTCTCCCGTAGGAGGAATTTGTCTTGGATGAGAGAACTGCTGCAACATCAACCCACCCCAAAACATCCATCATTCAACATTACTATCCATTCCACATAAAACACTCTTCCCTAAAAAAACCCTCCCAAAATACTTAAAAAAGAAAAACTATTTTTCTTCACAAATTACCTAAAAAGCATGCAACTCCTATATTTATATTACCTCTAATCTGCCAACAATATGTGCAGTTGTATCACCACCTTACAGGAGTTGCAAAAAAATGCTTTTCTTACTTAGTATTTTTGTCTCGTTTCCAGTCCAAATATATAAAAAAATCTTAAATTAAGATGCATTTACTAAAGTAGTAAAATGCCATAAAATATTATGTCTTGTTTTCTGGGGGGGGGGGATTGATTAAGTGAGTTTTTGCTTATAAAAAGTAAAATTATCTGCCAATGGGGTAAGAAAAATAATCTTGTTTCTGTTTGAATTAAGATTATTTTTCTTACCCCATTGGCAGATAATGTAGCTTTTTTTTAAGCAACAACTCGCTTAATTTTTATTTATTAACCCAGAAAACAAGACACGATATCTTATGTAATTTTACTCATCTAGTAAATGCATCTTGATTTAAGAATTTTTAGCTATTTGGACTGGAAACGAGAAAAAGGAAGTAAGGAAGAAAAGCATTTTTGTGCAGTGAAGTGGACTTTTCCCCTCTCTGTTCTCACAGAAGCATGACAGGAAAACTTGTAGAGAAGGACTTTAGTAACAGAGCTCCACTTTATTTGACCTACCTCATCATGTTCCTTAAGGAAGATTTACATTTAGGGTGAACAGTGTCTACAAAGATCACATTTACTTTGATCACAGTGATATTATAAGTGCTGGTTTTGGCTGCATAAAATTCCAGAATGTTTCATATAACATTGAATACTGAGATTCAGCATCCATACTGGAGCCATTAATTCAATATTAAATGCAAATAATTGTTATTTTTTGTTGTACCTCTACAGGTGCGCTTTCTGGAGCAGCAGAATAAGATGCTGGAGACCAAGTGGGAGCTGCTGCACAACCAGAGCCCGGGTCGGTCCAACGTCGAGCCCATGTTTGAGGCGTACATGGCAAACCTGCGCAGACAGATGGACGTGGTCAACAACGACAGGACCAAGCTGGACGGAGAGCTGAGGAACATGCAGGGTCTGGTGGAGGACTTCAAACACAAGTAAAGTCTTTACGTCTACGCTAGCGCCAATGTTAGCTGACCTCTGACGAGAGCCTCTCTTGTATTTCTTTTGAGAAACTGAATATGCAGCTTAACCTGATCCAACACAGCTCATTATTTATCATCAAAAACAACATATCACTATATTTACAATAAATCTTTCTAAAATCTCTTCAACACTTTTCTAAACTTGTCTTTTTTCTCAGACATCAGAAACTTTCACTTCCACTTTGTATTTTATTCAGATATGAGGATGAGATCAACAAGAGGAACAACCTGGAGAACGACTTTGTGATTCTGAAAAAGGTTGGTTACCCATAGGGATGAACCGATATGAAAATCCGATAACCGATAATTCTTTATATTTTAAAGCCGATAACTGATATATTGGCCGATGAATATAAATCCACATTTTTAAATAATTTTTCAGGGCATGATTATATAAACAAAAATCTCACCATTAAAAGCCATGTCCCAAACACACAATTATAACGTTCTCATTATAATTCGATGTAGCCTATATGACAGACCTGTGCCGCACACTGAACTTTATTTTCCTTTTTTGAAGTGATTTCAATCATATTTCAAGCAATTCAAAACCATCATGGTAAACAGTGCACATCTGAAGTGTCTCAGATGAAGGAAACAATTCATTATTTATGGCCTTTAATATATCGGCCAACATTATAAATGATCATATATCGGCCGATACCGATATGGTGGCCGATACATCGTCCACCCTAGTTACCCATATGACCTTTGAGGTCAGAAGTCCAAAAAAGTCTTTTTTGTTTGTTTTTACTTTATGAAACACAATCCAAGAAGTATGACCTCATTGTGATGCGGGGTTAGGGCAGGTTTCCAGGTAAAAAGCTGAACTTTTAGGACCAGGGAAAGTTAAACTTTCACAACACGTCCAATAAAAGCAGCCCAGGCGAGGGAACAATGAGATGTTTGGGAGGGGTAAAGAGCTAAAGTTAAGACTGGAGGGATCAAATCACCACTGACAAAAGCCTGGGTGGGGATGCGGCATTATTTATAAACTAGAGGAGATCTGTTTTCAATGGCCTGCAGAGAGTAGCAAGAAGTCAGAGTTGCATACTAAATATCTACAAGATGTAGCTCTATTGAGTATCGATATGCCTAATTCAATGCCCAAGGAAGACATACAAGTTATTCAAGGTTGCAATCGAGAAGAGGAAAAACTGTACTGTGTCCCTCAGGATGTAGACTCTGCGTATCTGGTGAAAGCTGATTTGGAGGATAAAGTTGGTGCCCTGACTGATGAGATCAACTTCCTGAGGACCCTCTACGATGAGGTGATTCACACATACACACACACACACACACACACACACACACACACACACACACCTGACTCCAAGTTGCACCAGGTCAAAATTGCTTTGAGAGAAAAAAAACATACAAATCACATCAGTATATTAGTCACACTTTATTATTGCATGTAAAATACCAGTAAATAAAACAAAATGTTTTCAAAGTTAACAAACGCAAATGAAGGAAAAATATATGTATAAAATAATTAATAGTGGCATTCATTATAAACAACATTTATTATAAAAGCCAAGCCTAAATAAATTTGTAAAACTAGTGATGGAAATGCGTTATTTAGATAAACTTGAGCTCACGAACCTTTCATCCAGCACTGATCCAGAAGTGTGCATGTCTGCAATGCTAGAGGTAAATAAGTTGCTTTAGAATATAAGTTGCAGCATGTTTTAGATGATAAAAACAGAACATTATTTTAATGTTTTGTCTTTAAATCTTGAACTACACATAAGGATAACCAAATACCAAGACCAATTTGTCTATACAGTGCTTAAATACACATCTAACAATGTAGTTTCCACAGAGCAAAAGCTCCCTCAAACACACATAAAGTTGGTAAACCTTGTCTCTCCGGATCAGGAATTGCGTGAGCTGCAGGCCAGCATTAAAGACACGTCCGTCGTCGTGCAGATGGACAACTCGCGAAACCTCAACATGGATCATATCGTGGCCGAAGTCAAGGCTCAATACGAGGATATCGCAGCCAGGAGCCGCGAAGAGGCCGAATCCTGGTACAAGTCCAAGGTAGACACAAAATACAAACTTCTTCGGAGAGATTTGTCTCTTAACATCTTGAAACTTGAACTTGAAAAAGCAAACTCAATGTCCTAACATTGATTTGATACATTTGGGAATCGATTGGCTTGGGAAAGTCGTTTTATAGGCAATTCAATACATTTTGATGAGTAATCCTTCACAATGTGAAGATGGATTAAGAAAGTAAACTGTACATGTTGACCCTAGGTGTTTTTCTCCATAGAGCTCCATAAACGCCTAGTAGGAATGCAATTAGTCTAGTTAAAACATCTTTCATTACAGTAATGTGTGTACTGATCAGTTTTTCCATCTCGCTCTGGTCAGTTTGATCAGATGTCCTCTCAGGCCAGTCAGTACAACGACGAACTGCGAAACACTAAAGGAGAGATCGCAGACATCAACCGTATGATCAGCCGTCTGCAGAGCGAGATCGAGGTTATTAAATCACAGGTGAGGATGTATACCTTGTGAACTGAATTTTTCTGTGACTATTACGGTGATTTATTGTGTAACAGGTGGTTACTATTCCTTGCTATCCTGGGTTCATTTACATTTTGACAGGTTTAATCCTGTCTGGCGCCCGAAGATTTCCTTAAAATAATGTATTTATGTTAGGTCCACCACCGTTACAATGTGCTACATTCACTTTTTCATTTAAGCTAAACCCATGGTGGTCGTTTAAGGCCCTTGCACACTAGGGCTTTGACTCCGAACTTCGTTATTCGAATATAATTCGAATATTTAAAAAAATAATGATAGTCGAACGAATATTAGGCAGCCTTTTATATTCGAACCTCTTATGGGCATTATTTTTTGTAAATGTGTTTGCTTGTAAACGTTGTTTTCAATTCATTTTCCGAGGCTTTTTCAGGCCTGGTGAAGTTGTGAATCGTGAGCTCATTAGCAAGGCTATGATTGGTCATCTGGGCTCCTGTAGGTGACGTTAGCGTCCTGGTTAGCGCTTATTTTGTATAACAAAACAATGGCCGCGCCAACGCCTGCAACAACCACGCCTGACGAGGAGTTCGAAATCTACACTCCTGACAATTTGAAAAGCAAAGTGTGGCGCTTCTTTGGGTTCCCAAAGAAACAGGGAAAAATCTCGAGTAAGGACAAAGTGATGTGTAAAATATGTAGGATCAAACTCCCCACCTGTCAACACTACATCCCGGCAAGCTGGAAGAGGAGGAGGAGGAGGAGGGGGAGGAATCGGGGGCGAGGCAGGCCAGAATCGACTCCATGCTATCTCCGTCAAAATATTATTAATAAATATTCGAATATATTCGAATATTAATAATAATAAACAAACAAACTTCGAATATGATTTTTGGGCAAAAGTCAAAGCCCTATTGCACACTGAGTCAGAAATTGTCGTATGCGTCATTCGGTGGCTGTTAATTGTCAAAACACCTCTCAAAATGCTTGCTAAAAACGCAAGAAAATTGAACCCGATCCGAACTTTTTTATGATGTGCGAAAGTTTCGGAGGGAGTGTGTAAACGTGATTGACAACATGAGGTCGTATTTATTTTTTTAACGTTCGAAAATTTCGTAACGAGAATTTTGGACTTAGGGTGCAAGGACCTTTACTCACAAGGCTACTATCATTTTAGCGTGCGAACCTGGAGAACCAGATCGCGGAGGCCGAGGATCGTGGCGAGATGAGTGTGAAGGAGGCCAAAGGTCGTCTCAAGGATTTGGAGGAGGCGCTACAGAGAGCCAAGCAGGACATGGCCCGCCAGCTCCGCGAGTACCAGGAGCTCATGAACGTCAAGTTGGCGCTGGACATCGAGATCGCCACCTATAGGAAGCTTCTGGAAGGAGAGGAGGACAGGTAACATGTCAAGTCCTATTTTAGTGCGTCGTTCTCTACCTAAGAGAAGTGAAACTGGAGTGTTTACATTAATAAATATTGACCGTCTCATTGTTTTGACCTTTCACAGAATTGGGCAGCAGTCCATTGTGAACATCCAGGCTGTTCCCAACTACAGTAAGTCTGAATGGACAAGTGTGACATTATTCATTACAACAATGACGACAGTACACACATACAACATTTGACTTCTACAAAAGACTCCTCAAAAGTGTTTGCCGACACATTCCTGTATGAAACACCCACTTTACACTATACGATCAATTGTCCAGGAAGAAAATCAAGCCTGTCTAAGATTTTTAGAGAGGATATTCAACACCGTATTACAGTAAAACATTCAAATGAAAGAAATATGGGTCGACTTTAACTTGTTCTTTACCAGCACTTTAAACCTTCGTATACACAATCTGAAAGATGAATATTATTATTATTTTTGTTTCACAGGCTCCAAAGGGGCGAATGGTTTCCAGCAGAACAGCTCTCCATCACCTAAAATCCTGATCAAGACTACTGAGACCAGAAACAGCACCAGATTCAGCACTCACTGAAGTGGTCACCATGATCAAATATGCTATACTATACCGAAGACAGTTAACCTTAAATATAGAAGTAGTTTTCTTTTGTCTTTCTGTGAATCAATGAGAGCAATCTGCGATGAATTTTTCTGAAATAACAAAGACCTTGTGTGTGATTCAAATATATTATAAACATATATATTCAATATACAAAAAAATATTAAATGACTATATAATGTGAAATTGTGGAATGATTTATTCTATAGAATTAAATGTTTGTATTATTCAATGAGATAAAACCTGTAAAATGTGGTCAATTTCTCTTGCAATACAATCTGATAAACTTTAAGGCTTAAACAATAGAAGTTATATTTTATTGGTACAAACTTTGGAAATCTGATTTTAAAAAAATGTGTTTGAACTGTTAGATCTGATTGTTTACTTTCTTTTTTTTTATGCAAAATCAGTATTTCATGTATATACCTGCATAGTGATATATGATTATAGTGATATCATAAAGATAACAAGATCGAATTTCAACAAATGGTGAAATCAGACCAGACAGTCTCCTAAACAATGTTAATCTGAGTAATTTCTTCCTGTAAAACCTGCTCATATGTAACAAATACAGCCTAATTTGCTTAATTTGGCTACAGGCAATGTGCACTCTGTGACAGTAAAACATGATATGATTAGTCTTTTATGTTCCCTAATCCCAATGACTCAAGGCTTCAGAAACTGACATGATAGGCCTATATACACTAACAAGAGCTGTGGGAATAAATTGTGTTGGAGCAATATAGCAGAAATAAAACCAGCTCAGACACTGTAACTTAGGCTATATCTAATGTAATCCAAACAATTAAAGTTATTTTAGAGGAAGAGATGAGCTGTACTATGTCTTCAGCACATTATGGTCAATGAGGGTTTAACATAATCTCTGATCAGACAAAATCCAAATTTCCTCAAAATTACATCCTGTTGATGAAAAGCATCAAAGAGGAATGTCACTGTGTGAAGCGAGCGCCACAATACACCTGCTGTTCTTCCCTAAATTGCTCCACATAGTTGACATTTAAACATTAGATTACCACCACAGCTCTTAGTAGCTGGCCTCCATTATACTATTGGCATAGTTCAAATTACGGATCCCCCTGGATGATACTTCTTGGACTCTCCCAAAAGGATGAAAATAATAGTTTGGGGGGTAAGGTATTGAAAAAAAATGTAATATAATATGATGTTAGCCTATCCAAAATTGTATTTAAATGCAGTATTACCCTCACATTCCAACAGTTCAGGAAATAATCTAACGAAATACGATTTTCAAACCCTCACTCCCCATTGGACTGTACCATTTCTCTGTTACGTTCAGACTCTGTTCTTTGCTAAGGTTCTTTGACTTTGATATCACTTCACTAGCTGTCAAAACGTACAGTGTACCGGGTACGGGCGCTGGTGTGGCAGCGAAAAAGTAATTGAGGGTGGTCATACATTTGTCTAATATTTCACTGCCTTTGTAACATAGCCAACCTTTGAAAAACATTGAGTAGCAAGATCGGTATTGTTTAACCGGAGGTCTCCTTAGCGGCCACGACCACTGACGCTTAACTTAAAAACATTAGGCTGACAATCACACGCCGTAGCAGGAGTTTCATACTGACACGGGGAGAGGTTTAATGAGGCGATTTATCATTTTGTGCAATTTCATTCTTAATGTCTTAACAAGAGGGAAGAATCTGCACTAATATTCAGGGAATTTCGCATATAGATTAGTGGTTCTCATGTGTGTAAGCCTATATTAGTCCTAGCCTACTTCACAAAATTAAATCAGCTGTATCATTTCTTACCGCGAATATTCACAATAGGCACTCTGCTCCTCTCCGTTAGTCATCCAGACCTTCTGAGTTCCACGTACTTCTGTTGCTTTCACTTGGTTTGTTCAAATGTATGTGTGCCGATTAATAAAGCAATATAACATAATTACATAAGAATGCGAACAGCCACCGTTTCGTCTGTTAGTTTTTGAATTCTGAGAGCGCGGGAAGATTTCTGTGACTTGGAGGCGGGAAGCGCGCGACGATTTCTTATTGGATTAACTTTCATTGGATTAAGTATAAGTAAGTATAATGCATTTTAGGGTTATACTTATAGCTCACGTCGTATGGCGACTTAATGTGTTTAAGCACTTTAACTTTATCCTGTAAAATGAGCAGTTAAAATATTGTATAGAAATGCTGAATACTAAATGCAGCGAACTGAGAAAAACGTATACACTAGAAAATTTAAATTATTAAAATAAAATGTTTATGTTAAAATAACTATTTTTTAAGATAACTTATTATAATATATTATATATATAATATAATATAATATATACCTGATAATAATAATACTACTAAAGTTGTCAAAAATAATCCTTTATATATGCAATGGTTTACAATTAAAGACATTACTGAGGACAAACATCCATATCCATAATAATAATAATATATAAAAAAAGTCTTAATTGCAAGTGTACTTCAGATATACAAAAAATACAGACATAAAATCCACAAACTCATGGCAAAAGCAAACACCTCTAGCGCCCCCTTGTGTTTGGTAACTAGAATTACAAAGAATTGTAGTGGCTCCGAGTACCAGACTAGGGTTACAGAGTCAGTCCGTAGTCAACATACACACAGATGACTGTGGATTGATTGATTAAAATATCTATCTGACTGTGCTTCTCTTTATTCTCGTCTTCTGAAGAGCAGAAGACTTCTGTCCCAGGTTGTATTACCGAAACTCTGCACCAGCTCCATGCTGCACTGCTTTTCCAAGTGCTCTCTCGCATGCGCAGCCATGTCCCCTCGAATCTCAAGGGCCTTGAAGTGTTCGAAGTCACTGCGGCCCAGTTTGCGTAAGCGTCGCGCAGCAGAGCGGTAACACTTCCACGGCTGAGCCTCCAGCAGCAGAAACTCACTGAGAGACGCCAGTCTGGAGAGGAGAGACAGAAACGCAGCGTCTCCGTGATTCAGATGCACCCACATAGTCACCGCGAAACACGTGCACAGGTGGAAGCGGGGGCAGACAAACCTGCCTAAATACGCCTCTAGCGCTGCCCGGCTCTCTTGTGCATCCGTGATGTCCAGGGGGATGAACTGGATGTTCTGAGGGAAAGGGTTGGAGTTTTGCGCCCGAAGGATTAGATCTTGGTCCAGGTCAAATCCAAGCAGATGCAGTTCTCTCTTAGGAGAGTCACTTCCAGAGGCGTCCTCATGCAGTAAATGCTTGTACAGAGCAACGGACAAGTCCTTACAAACAGAGGGAATCATATAAATTATTAATTATTAATATTAATAATTAAAACTACACATTTTTATGAGTTGATTATGTCCTTATCGAAATCAATCCGGTGATAATGTACTGTGACACTAATATATATGACAAAATTATACTTTTAAACAATAAAATATTACCAGCATAACCAAAAACAAAACAAAACTAGATCAACAATGACATTTTAAAGATATTCATTTCCATGACTTTCCCATGTCTGGAAATCTGATACTGCTTGATTAATTACCTAATTTCCTAAGTATTTATATAGTGGTCTCATTTAATAGTTACAAATGCTTGCACTCAATAAAATGTCAAATTATTAGTTAGAGAACTTCAAAATCTGAATCTGAAGGGTTAAATATTATACTAATATGGATAGTTCACAAAAACTTTGAGTTTGAGAAAGGCGCATTACAAATAAAATGTATTATTATTATTACAAAAATGGATTACGGATCTGGATTATTATTATTATTTTTACAGAAACAAGTTTATTAAAATAAGGTACACGGATAAGAGGGTTTTTAAAATTAATGAATTTAAGTTTTACATTAAACACATTCATAATTTATTAAAAATTAATGTAACAAGTTTAACATCTAATAATATCGAGCATAATAATATGAAACACAAAATGAAGTAAATGCTTCGTACCCCCGAGTTACATCCCACATCCAGCATTAAAACACGCTCACTTCTGTCAGAACCGAACCCGATGTTTTCAAGCAGCGCTTCTGGTATCAAACCCAGGCGATTCTCTGGTGGGTTGAAGGAGTAATAGTTGATGAAGTTTCCATAAGGAGCGGCTCCTGGATCTTCATTTTCCTCTGAACTCACATGGGGAACGAGAGTCTCCATCGCTGTCCAACAACAAAATAATTCCTGACGGCTCGCGCTGCCATAGAAGCTAGTTCCTCGTATTGAATCGAATTAATTCGGTGTACACATTTATTATGTTAGAAAAAATAATGCAGCAATGCGATACATATATTTTGTTCTGTGTTGTAAAATATTAAAATATATCGTTTAATAAACCCAGACGAAATCTACAAAAGAAAAACGCATTTACTAGATTTGGCCCGTCTGTTTTGCCGTAGAGTTACGAAATGAAACTGCGCATGCGCATTAACATTAGCCTCTGACATTGAGAACGAACTGCATTTCTTCTTACTTTGAATTGGATATTAAACAGGTAAGACTCCACATTGGGGTATTTTATGTAACCGCAGTAACTTTAAAGTAGGACCGACGTTAAACAAAGTTAAAACCTAGTTGTAGATTAGATGTCTAAGATGCTAACTCGCACTGATGAGTTTTAAAACTAAAGAGAAATAAAAATCGTATTCACTAACATGAGGTTTAGTATTACCATCGGTATTAAACATTGTACATGGTATTGCCATGTTTTTGGCTATCTTTGACATATCTCAGAGGATCATGTAAATCTAATGGTATGTGAAAATAATAATTAATTATAATACTTGCAGGGTCAGTGTAACTGTGTAGTATGTTACATGTAAACGGTAAGACTGAATTATATTTAGATTAATGTAACTCAGTGTAACGGATAATAAGTTAAAAAACTGAAATGATTTAGACCCTATTAAACCTATTTTGAATCTACTGCCACAAATCTACACAATACCGGCTACTAAATGTCTATAGTAAAACTGGTGTATCTTAAAGGGATAGTTCACCAAAAAGTGAAAGTTCTATCAACATTTCTCACCCTCAAGTTGTTCTGAACTTGTTTGAGTTTGTTTTGTTGAACACAAATAAAGATATGTTGAAGAATGTTGGTAACTAGTTTACAGTCCCCATTGAATTCCATAGTATTTATTTTTCTATACTATAAAAGTCAATGGGGACCAGCAACTGTCTGGTTACCCACATTCTTTAAAATATCCTCATTTCTGTTCAACAGAAGAAAGAAACTCATACAAGTTTAGAACAACTTGAGGGTGAGAAAATAATGACAGTATTTTCATTTTTTAAGGCCTGAAATTATTCATGAAATATCAGTTGATCATCTTTGACCACATTGAGTATCCCAACTAACGATTTTTGGTTTCCAAAACATGCATTTTAAGGTTTGTTTTTGGGTTAACCACCAGTAAAGTTTCTTTACATAGACCATTCTCCTAACGTTCTTAATTGGTTCCCCAAATAACCATATGTGAACGTTCTGTGTTTGCTGTGATGCTGCGAGTTCACCTGAGTTCATGTCATGTCCCCCCAGATCCGTCATGCTCGGTGGGAAGCGCATCGCAGACGCAGGTTATAAGCTGTTCTCAGGCTCCATGATGCTGTTGACGGTGTACGGTGGATACCTGTGTGTCCTGCGGGCTCAGCGCTACATGCAGAAGCAGAAACAGCTCGAGCTGACGGCACAGGGCGAGAGCTCGGATACAGGGAGCATTAAAGACTAAACTCAATCCCTGAACCGGACACTGATCATGTCACACGGGTGGGACGTTACGGGACTCAGCAGTGTGTGTGGAAGCGTGTCAACAGACACACACCAGCGTTCATGAGCCTCAGAGGGTTCGTTTGTCTAGTTCAGTGGCTCTGAATGAGGTCTCTATTATGGAAACAGTGATTTATGGTGTAATATATTAAATGTTCCTTGTAAAATCTACTATCTTGAGTTTTGTCCTATCAATTTACATGATTCCCACACCTGTTGACAAATTATTTTACCATGTTTTTTTTTTTTGTTCTGGACTGGTAAAACTTATTGTTAAGATTGCAAATGACATTGTCGAACTGAACCTAAACTGAAATGATGATATTCCAGCATTGTTTTGTCAACCAAGGGGATGTTTACTTTACACAACACTGTTTTCAACTAAAAACGTAGAACTTTTTCTGCGTTTTGGCTGTTCATTTACACAATGGCATTTTGGGGGCTTGAAAACACAAACTTTTGAAAATGTGTAACAAATTGCATGTAAACTACTGATGATGACGTCATGCGCATGTGTATTACATATTAAGTCTATAGTAGTTTCTTTACAAAGTGACGTCGCCATCTACTGGCCTGGCATGAATAATACAGTGCTTTTAGTCGTTTCGCGGATCCTCGTGAACAGGGATATGTTTGACAACGTTGTCGTCTAACACAATAACCAATAACTTTTCTGTTTTTAGTACATCGTTGTTGTATAAACATACCCTTAAACTATTAAAAAGTAGTTTTCATTAATTAAAATAAAATATTAAGATTTAAATTATATTAGAAATTTTGAGTTAAAGTATTTAAGTACTAAAATGAAAGCTGAAATTAATAAAATAAGAACTTTTTTTTAAATATGATACAAGTACACAACAAATTACTAAAAGTTAAAGCTAAAATGGAAATAAATATAAATTAAAGCAAAAAAGAAACATAAAAAAACGAATAAAATGGTAAAAGTACACAACAAATCGCAAAACCTTGAAGCTAAAATGGAAATAAATATAAATGAATGCAAAATAGAAATATAAAAAAACGAATAAAATGGTAAATGTACACAACAAATCGCAAAACCTAAAAGCTAAAATGGAAATAAATATAAATGAATGCAAAATATAAATATAAAAAACTAATCAAAATGACTAAAGTACACAACAAAATTGCTAAAATTAAAATGACAACTGGAAATATAGAAATAGTTATATTCACCATAACAGTCGTTCTCAACTGGTTCAGAACATGGATATTATTTCAGACAACCTACATATTTGAACAATTTAATTATTAATTATAATTTGTATTCGGCGTTGTTGTTTTTTCCATGCTCTTTGTGATCAAGACCCATTTTCCCCCAGTTGAGAACTAGAAATGTACTTTAAAAAAAATGAAATTCAAGCCTTAAATCACCCTTTCAATATAACATTTCTAGTTTGACTGATCATTTTATAAATTATATTTATTTGCAAATTGATTTCATTCAGTCTACCCTGTTCATAAAACGGAAGGTGAAAGCTCACCTATTAATCAAGAAGCATCTGATTACAGGACCCATCTTTCATTTTAATAACCTTATTTGGTTTCCAAAAATAAAAAAGCCAAATGAAAAACAGCACAGGAAACAAATTACAAACACATCAGTAACCAAAACAAACAACGAAAAAAAAAAGAACAACAACAGTATATGGAAACTCAAGTACATCTGACCATTAAAATCTGAAGACAACGTTCTTCCCTGACTTCAGTAAAACGCGAAGCGCGGAGAAGAAACGTCTTCCCAGCTCCCGAAACGTGGAAACGAAGGAATGCAGATATGACTAATTTAATCATTTTCTCTTTCACAAGCTTCTTATAGTGGCCATATTGTCATTAGTGTCCCCTCATCACTGGAATAGCGTCCCAAACTCCGTCATCGAGTCTCATGAAGTCCCACAGCAGGATGTTTAGTTGGTGTTTGGTGTTGGAGTGAGGTACAGGGATGAGAAATGGTCCCGTTGGGATATTTCCGGGACACGAGTTCTGTGTGTGCAAAGGCCACATGGAAGGGAGCGTCACCAGTCGCTGTGGTTCTGGCTCCAGGATTTGGGGCCGAAATGGCCATTGGTGCCGTTCTCTCCTCTCGGCGAATGACTGCGAGCGCCCGTTTTGAGTCGCTCTTTGGAGGTTGTGTCAGTTTCTTCGTCCGAACTGGTCTCGATGTCGCTGCGTTCGTCTTTGGACACCTGGAAGCACATTTGGGTTATTAGCTGTGGCTCTTTTAAAGGTTTAGATGTAGTGTGCATGTATAAACATTGTTTAATCATCTCATGCATTTGAATAGACCAATCAAATGGTCAGTTTTCAGTTCCATGGGTTCAATACACCGGTGGCTGCCTTCCTCAAGGTGGCGCTTGGGTGCTTTAAAAGTCCTCAAAATTTGCACTCAAATCTGAATGTTTTTGTCTAACTGAAGAAGGTAAGTCCAAAACAATCCTTAAACCATTTGGTATTATTCAGATTTAATAAAAGACTACTCAATTTTGATTGGTTTCTTGAGTAAAATTGCTGTGAATTTCATATTTTCCATTCGTTTCCTATGGCGATATTAAGTGTGGCCATTTTGTTCGCCTTTTCTAATGATGCCCATGATTTATTAAGTGTGTCATATAGTAAGTGCCATAAAAGGCACCAAGTTTCGTATCATTAGGGTGAAGCCAAAATGTCTAAAATGCACTACATTTATGTAATTGCATATAAAATTTACACCCATTTGGATTACACGGTTTTAGCACTGACCAAACTGATAGACTAAATGTGACGCATATTTGCCAGTCATGCGTAAATGAACCAGGTAAGATTGCTGTGCTAGAAATTAAAATTATGGCATAGTTTACTTAAATAATCATATATTCAAAATTCTTCGAATCAGCGTAAATTCTTGCAAAAACAATTCAATTTTAAATATGGCGAAAAAAAAAAAAAGTATAAAAAATTGATTTTCGTAATAATAACCTGGTTATTGTGCAACTAAAACTCATTCAGTTTATTAATAGTTCTATTATCTGCTTCATTTATGTACCGTATAGCTGGCAAATATTCACATGAAATGTATTAGATTATGCTAAAACGGCACATTCATTTTATATGCAATTCAAATGCATAAATCTTAAATATTTGCTGAGTGTGACCGAAAGGGCTAAACACACATTCTGGGACAACTACCGAAAACAAGTAAAGAAGCAAAACTTACAGCTGGAGAAGATACAGAGAGCGAAAGACTCTAAAGCGAGTGAGTTTAGCAGAAAGAACGAAAGATTTCTATCAGGACAGAAGCAGAAAGACAGGAACAGCCTTCCAGCCAGTGAGAGAAGGAAAAGACAAACCAGTTCTGCAGGAGAGAGAGATAAGAGGAGGAAACGCGTGTAACTACACAGAATCATGTCCTGAAAGAGTGTCTCAGAACGAGGTGATTTCTGCGCACCTTTCCTCTCATGATGGCTTTGAAGGCGATGCGTGCGATGAGGTATGACCAGATGATGTGCAGAACCTGCAGGACCAGCAGCAAGAAGTTGAAGAGCCACCAGGACGGGTACGGCCCGATGATGTCCCAGCTCTCGAACAGCGTCGTGTTCAGGATCCTGCAACAGTCACAGAGACACCACAAGAATGGCATGAGAGCAGCTCTAGCTCAATCAAAAATGAGATTAAACTCTCCACAGTAATCATTTTAACCATTTAACAAAATATCCATAATAAACGCTTACTATTTTGTAGAGCTGCACGATTCTGGATAAATTGAGAATCACATTTTTTTTGTGTTTCAAAAAGAATCACGATTCTCCCATGATTCTGAACAGACATCTAAACAAAATAACATGTAATTTACTACAACTTATGATAAAATGTTAATTGCTGCAGTCTTTTTTTTAAATGTTTAATTGATTTGAATGAAAAAAAAGAAAAGAAATCGGGTCGAGTGAATTATTCAATGACTCACTCAAATACTTCACTTGTTTCATTACTGGATGAATCAGCATTTTTGAACGAATCACTTGAATGAATGATTCAATGACTCACTCAAATACTTCACTTGTTTCATTACTGGATGAATCAGTGTTTCTGAAACGAATCACTTGAATGAATGATTCAATGACTCACTCAAATACTTCACTTGTTTCATTACTGGATGAATCAGTGTTTTTGAAACGAATCACTTGAATGAATGATTCAATGACTCACTCAAATACTTCACTTGTTTCATTACTGGATGAATCAGTGTTTTTGAAACAAATCACTTGAATGAATGATTCAATGACTCACTCAAATACTTCACTTGTTTCATTACTGGATGAATCAGCATTTTTGAAAGAATCACTTGAATGAATGATTCAATGACTCACTCAAATACTTCACTTGTTTCATTACTGGATGAATCAGTGTTTTTGAAACGAATCACTTGAATGAATGATTCAATGACTCACTCAAGTACTTCACTTGTTTCATTACTGGATGAATCAGCGTTTTTGAAAGAATCACTTGAATGAATGATTCAATGATTCACTCAAACACTTCACTTATTTCATTACTGGATGAATCAGCATTTTTTAATTAATCACTTGAATGAATGATTCAATGACTCACTCAAATACTTGTTTCAATACTGGATGAATCAGCATTTTTGAACAAATCACTTGAATGAATGATTCAATGATTCACTTAAATCATTACTTGATGAATCAGCATTTTTGCACAAATCACTTGAATAAATGATTCAATGACTCACTTAAATCATTACAGGATGAATCAGCATTTTTGAACAAATCACTTGAATGAATGATTCAATGACTCACTCAAATACTTCACTTGTTTCATTACTGGATGAGTCAGTGTTTTTGAATGAATCGCTTGAATGAATGATTCAATGACTCACTCAAATCATTACTGGATGAATCAGCGTTTTTGAACGAATCACTTGAATGAATGATTCAATGACTCACTCAAATACTTCACTTGTTTCATTACTGGATGAATCTGCGTTTTTGAACGAATCACTTGAATGAATGATTCAATGACACATTTTAAGTCATTTGTCGCCAACTTGTCGGTGTAACGATGTAATTAATACAATCGTTATTTGAAGCGCCAAGTTACTTTCAAAAGGATTTGCTCTATTTTGAGTGCAACCATAGACAATCAGTGTTTATATACAAACTTTTATCCCAGTACTTTCTCTGGGTCAGCAGCAGCGCAAACACAGATCTGAATATTGTGCTGTGATTGTGTCAGATTTAATAGACAGCTGAATCATTTAGGAAGGAGATCACGTGGGTGCTTGAATTGAGATTGCCATCTTTCAACGATTAATCGTGCAGCTCCACTATTTTGTATACTAATAATATTTATACTATATCATAAATAAAATTCATTCATCACTTTTTGGAAAATTGGACCAAAGTATCAGTAATGAAAACGGAAGTTGATTCTTGTTTTTTTTCCCTAATAGATGACTTGTGTTTACTATTAAGATTATTAATTAAGTATTACTATGCAAGTAGTATTATATAAAGTAATTTGTTTTAGAGATTATTAATATGCAATTAGTATTATATAAAGTAATTTACAACACTATGAACAGTTATATTTAAGACAACAATAGCATGTAACAG
Organism: Rutilus rutilus; assembly: GCA_021464565.1. Classification (NCBI taxonomy): domain Eukaryota; kingdom Metazoa; phylum Chordata; class Actinopteri; order Cypriniformes; family Leuciscidae; genus Rutilus; species Rutilus rutilus. The sequence goes on along the minus strand of JAJAQA010000006.1, from coordinate 41,667,223 downwards.
TAATTTCTGGATGTTTTCTCAGACGGCAGGATGTGATGTCCTGATTCAGTGTCATGTCTGCAGTGGAGGTCACATGATATGGATGTGGATCACAGTGTCGGTTCAGTCATCGTGACATCAGAACCCAGACACTGAATCCAGCCGCTCGGGTTTCAACTCTCAGCAGGAGGCCGTCAGCGCAGCTCAAAGACAGCTCATTGGCTTATTAAATGAGCGCGCGCACACACACACACACACACACTCTTGAATATGTGGTTTACCGGGACTCTCCATAGGCGTAATGGTTTTTATACTGCACCCTACACATCACAGCATTTTTCATAAAAAAAAGTAAGTGTGTAAGAAAAAAATTCCATGTCTAAAACGTCTAAAAAAATGCACTAAACCCACACTATCTTGAATACAGTTTCGGAGCGGTATTCAAGGCTAAGCGTATCCCATCATGCATTAGGTTCGGGAACTCGCAAAATATTGAGTTAAATTAATTAGATATTACATATAATTTGGTAGTAAAACAAAGTGTTGCACATCACTTCATTAAAAGTGCCACAATTTTAAAATGGTGTCTTCTGTTAGTTACATAGCGACTACTGAAAAAGTTTATTTTAAAATGCAAAGTATTCATTAAAAAAAAAGCTCTTTAAACACTTGCATTTTTTTTCACAAGACTATAAGTGTCCCATCGGGTTATCAAAAGTTCCACACACAAACACACACACTCACTCACTCAGATGATGTGATACTGACCAGAAGGGGAAAATAATCAATCTTGTCCCAAAGAAGATTATCCCAAACACCACAAACAAGAAGTCACATAACCGCTGGTATTTGGCGTAGTTTGCCAGCTTTGCAGCCTACAAGAGAACAAACAACACACACAATTATTCATAAAAAGGAAAAAAAAAAAAACATTGAGATTATACATCAATGCTCATTCAAATATCATGTTATGCGGAACTAAATAAAACAATAAAATACTGGTAATTTTGGGAGTATTTTTTATCCAGATCATCAACTAAACATTGTTAACTAAAACTAAAAAAAATATTCAAAACCTAGAAATTAAATAAACATGAACTGAAATAAAATTAAACATGAACAACTTATTTAATTTCAGAAATTTCTAATTTTCATTAATTTTAAGTTGAGGTACTACAATTACTAAAATTAAAATTTATGAAAACGAAATGACAAAAACATACAACAAAATGAAAAATCAAAAACAAATCAAAATGGAACACTAAAATAAAAACCTTCAAAATATTCATAAATACTACATTGGTCATCAACTCTCATTGAAATGTTAAATTCCAATGCAAAAATAATAATATAATGCATTATCCCCCGAATATATACATATATAATCATACATTTTAATAAAGCTACTCACACAGCAGCATTGAATAAAACTACTAGTCATTTTAAGTGCAATTTTACATGAAAATGTAGTTAAAAGTTAATTATTTATGTAGCACTGAAAAAAAAAAAAAGTTTAGCAAGTCATTTTGCATGAAGTCCCTCAGTTAAATGCTGGTTTATAAATATAATAACGAATATTGTACTCTGGAGAAGCAGAACTGCAGGTGCTCTTACCTCCAACAGGAAGTCAGAGGTGTCGTGAACACACATGACCAGACTTCCCACACGCAACATGTTATTTACATACGAGAAGCTGATCAGGCTTATGGTGGCCAGATGATGAATGAACATAATGAGGAAATCCTGCAAGTACACAAGACATATGTTAAACGCGGCCACTGCCGGCACAATACGAAAATATTATGCAAAATAAATACAAAAAGTGAAACTTCTTTCAGCTTGACAGGTTCCCTGTGTAAACACAAACAGGACCTGCATTCTGCAGATTTGTTAAATAAAGAGGAACACTATATGTGTTATGATTTCTCTCTGTATCTTGCTATACAGATCTCTCGCCACAGAATGGTATTGCTGCGGGCTTTATCTTATACAAATAGACGAGCCACACCCTGAAGACGGTCACCCGAGTGAAACAGAGGGATTGTTTGTCTTCACGAGTGGCGAATGGTGAGACTGACAGATCAACCACAGACAAACAAAAGCCATGTGCGTCTGACAGCTGTCGAGTTTCCTCTCCAATACACAGTCTGGACTAGTTCAAATCTAGATCACATGACCAAACTGCTGACGCGAGATTGTTGCGTTACGCGTGTATGCTGACCTTATCAAGCAACATCATATTTCAGATGTTGCAGGAAGTTGGAGGGAGAGAAGTAAATGAAATCATAGGATTAAAACACAATAGTTTGCTTTTTAAATGGCAAACACTGACCTTTCTTTTGATGTCTGTGAACTGGGAGAACATGAGCGACCAGTAGAAGGACAGTTCTGTTACATAATAATGATACAGGCCTGAGGTCAGCACCTATAGACACACACACACACACACACACACACACACACACACACACACACACACACACACACACACACATTATAGAGCAGAAACTTCATCGAAGACACTGTTAATATGTCAGATTTATTTTTTTGCAATATAAAACTTATGAATACAAAGTACATTTATTCCACAAATCCTCATTACAAAATAAAATAAAGGCCATTTTGGGATCTTTAGGATTTTTTGTATTTTATTTCTTTCATGACTCACAAGATCATTTACTCCCTAAATCCTCATTATAAAATAAAATAACAAATAAAAATAAAACAAAATAAAATAAGCCAATGTGAGATTTCTTTCATGACTACCGAGCACATTTACTCCTTAAATCCTCAAAATAAAAAAATAAAAATTTAAAAATATAATAAAAATAAAGGTCATTTTAGGATATTTAAGTTTTTTTGTTTGTTTTTTCATGACAACTGAGCACATTTACATGGAAGCTTGTTTCCGCCATAAAATAAAACATTTTAAAAGATAATTGCGACTTTTTATCTCACAATTGCGAGTTCACATCTCGCAATTCTGACTTTATTTCTCACAATTGAGACTTTATATCACGCAATTCTGACTTTATAACACATAATTGCAAGTTTATATCTCGCAATTCTGACATCTTTTCTCACAATTGTGAGATATAAAGTCCAATTCTAAGGGGAAAAAAATACGTACTTTTTTTTTTTTTACCTCAGAATAGTTTATATCTCACAATTCTGACTTTATAACACGCAATTGCAACTTTATATCATGCAATTGTGACTTTATTTCTCAGAATTGCGACTTTATTTCTCACAATTCTGAGAAAAAAAAAGTCACAATTCTGACTTGATATATCGCAATTGTGAGAAAAAAAAAGTCAGAATTGTGAGATAAAAAGTCACAATTATTATTATTTATTTATTATTCAGTGGCGGAAACAAGCTTCCATACATTTATTCCCTAAATCCTCAAAAATAATCCTTTTTTGGCAATATGAATTTTTTTCATGACTACAATTTCCTCATTATTACAAATACTTTTTTTGCATTCTCCATTGTGATTCTCATTAATGTTATGAAGGCATCTATTTAATAATTATTACAGTAATGCAATAAATTTATATTCTTAATTATGATATAATTTTGAGATGAATTTTCATGACACCAATACTTTTAAATACAGACCCTTTCCAAACAATTTGAATATCATGGAAAAGTTTATTTATTTCCATAATTCCATTCAAAACGTTAAACTTCCATAGATTATAGATTCAGGGCCCACAACTTAAACGATTTCAAGTATTTAGGCAGGTGCAAATCCTGCTGGAAAATGAAAGAAGCATGAAGTGCTCTGGAAATGTCCTGGTAGACGGCTGCATTGACTCTGGATTTAATAAAGCACAGTGGACCAAAGTCCTCTTTTCTGATGAGAGCAAAATTTGCATCTCATTTGGAAACCAAGGTCCCAGAGTCTGGAGGAAGAATGGAGAGGCACACAATCCAAGATGCTTGAAGTCCAGTGTGAAGTTTCCACAGTCTGTGTTGGTCATCGGCTGGTGTTGGTCCACTGTGCTGTCCACTCAACGCAGCCGTCTACCAGGACATTTCCAGAGCACTTCATGCTTCCTTCAGCAGACAAGCTTTATGGAGATGCTGACTTCATTTCCCAGCAGGATTTGCACCTGCCCACACTGCCAAAATGACCAAAACCTGGTTCAATGACCATGGTATTACTGTGTAATTACTGTGTGATTTCATGTAATATTCAAATTTTTTTAAATCCTGTTTTCGTGGGTTTTATGAGCTGGAAGCCCAAATTATGTACAAATAAACAACTAAATACTTGAAATCGTTTAAGTTGTGGGCCCTGAATCTATAATCTATGGAAGTTTAACGTTTTGAATGGAATTATGGAAATAAATAAACTTTTCCATGATATTCAATTTTTTTGGAAAGGGTCTGTATATTCATATAATAAACAATTTAAATAATATATCATTACATTGGGGTGACCATGTACTTGTCATGAAAATAATGTCACAAAACAAACAATTTTAACAACCCTAAAAGTACACTTTATTTATGTAAAGCATAATAATTTTGTTGCGTTTGTTGTTGAACAAATCTTCTTGGGTTTCGTGAGGTTTCTTTTATATGCTCTAATATTGTGGACGGTTCACATGATTTAAACATTTCTGGCAAATGATTCACTGTCAAGATTGATTTGAACCCAATCTGGCATTATTCGAAGCATTACCTGATAGGGGTAGTTGTACCAGCATTGTCTCGTATCCCACATCCAGGGAGACTATGAAACACACACACACACACAGTTAATAATAATAATAATGACAGAAAAAACATAAGTGAGCGGTACAGCTGAAACTCACCTGCCACAGGAAATGGATCCCGTACGTAAATATATAAAGATAGAATGTAAACCTCCACCTGCAGAGAAATCACAGCGGCGTCAGATGGAGCGGGTACAGGACACAATCACAGATACTCAAATACATCCACGCATATAGAAGGAAACAGAGTTTTGCACTCAAAAAGGAAGCATTAAAGGGATAGTTCAACCAAAAATAAAATAAAAAAGTCAGAAAAAGTTTAGAAGTCATCCTAAATGTATATGACATTCTTCTTTCAGACGAATACAATCAGTTATATTAAAAAATATCCTGGTTCTTTCAAGCTTTATAATGGCAGTGAATGGGCACCATTTTTTTGAAGTCCATAAAAGTGCATCTCTCCATCATAAAAGTGCATCTATCATCATAAAAGTGCATCTGTACATCATAAAAGTGCATCTATCCATGATAAAAGTGCATCTATCCATCAAAAAACAGCATCTGTCCATCATAAAAGTGCATCTGTCTATCATAAAAGTGCATCTATCCATGATAAAAGTGCATCTATCCATCATAAAACAGCATCTGTCCATCATAAAAGTGCATCTGTCCATCATAAAAGTGCATGCACTTAGATGCATGGATGGATAGATAGATGCACTTTTATAATGGAGAGATGCTCTTTTATGATGGAGAGATGCTCTTTTATGATGGAGAGATGCTCTTATGATGGAGAGATGCACTTTTATGATGGATAGATGCACTTTTATCATGGAGAGATGCTCTTTTATGATGGAGAGATGCTCTTATGATGGAGAGATGCACTTTTATGATGGATAGATGCACTTTTATCATGGAGAGATGCTCTTTTATGATGGAGAGATGCTCTTATGATGGAGAGATCCACTTTTATGATGGAGAGATGCTCTTATGATGGAGAGATCCACTTTTATGATGGATAGATGCACTTTTATCATGGAGAGATGCTCTTTTATGATGGAGAGATGCTCTTATGATGGAGAGATCCACTTTTATGATGGATAGATGCACTTTTATCATGGAGAGATGCACTTTTATCATGGAGAGATGCACTTTTATGGACTTAAAAAAAAAATGGTGCCCATTCACTGCCATTATAAAGCTTGGAAGAGCCAGGACATTTTTTTATTTAAGCCTTTTTTTTTTTTTAAGAATGTCAGACACCAAGGATGGCTTCAGGGTGAGTAAATAATGGGGAAGTTTTCATTTTTGGGTGAACTATCCCTTTAAAGGCATTTGTAAAAAAATCCAATGAATCTGATCAAGTGTGATGAGAAACGTGGATATTTTACTTGTGAATCACAGAGGATGTGGGCGGATATTTGTTTGCCAACAAATGCATTTGATATTGCTAAATCAGAAAATACATCATACAACTCAGTGTACAAAATATGAATGAGTGCACAATGGTGTCAACGTGTAAAAATTTCCCCAAGTGAAGGACAAAAAAACTGTCAAACATTAACATAATTTACACATAATTTACGGCAAATCTAGATCACTTCTGGTGTAACTATGATGAGACTAGTTCAAGAAGTGTTTTCCAATTAAATGTTAAAACTTTCCTCACTAATTCCTCACACCCAGCTCCAAGATGAATTATTAGCTTGTGTAGGAATCTAGCTTATGCTGGAAACCTGAAGCATGGCGAGGTGCAAATACTGTTGGTAAATTCCTCATCGCTTTCGGTTCGGAGGTTTTGGATGGCATATTTTCTTTCATTATATTCTATGTGCTTATGAACTAGCATGCATGTGCACTAGCAGAAATTGAAAACCTACATGCTCTCGCAAAACTTGGTTCTTGTGCCGGGTTTGTCCTGGTTCCGCCGCTGCCGAAACCATCGCTGGACCTTCCGCACGTCCCAGTCCAGCTGTTTAGACAGACCTTCTAAATGCCGCGAGTCCGGCGACTAGAAGACACAAAGAAAAAGGGCGTAAATGTCATTTCCATCACTCTGTTGTGGAAGTGATGCTGGCAGTTATGATGTTTGAAAAAAATTGGAACAAAATGGCAGCAAAAGGTTTAATTTCATTGCTAGAATTTTATTTATCTATCCCAAAATCCACGCACTTTAATAATATTCTTACACTTATTGCATTAACTGACAAAATTGCAACTTGACTGGAAATGACTTGCAGTAAAACTTTTGTTCTCAATAGATATTTACCTTTTTTTTTTTTACACATTTCATGCATTATATCTCAATGCATTATGTTATTATATTATAATTACATTATAAGTTCATGCATTATATCTAGTCTTGGTAAACAAGTATACTAACTTTTAATAAAACTTTACGAGGTTAAAAAAAATAACTTTTTGTTGTAGAAATTACGTTACAGATGTAATTTGTGTAAATGTTTATGTAAAAAAGAAACAAGAAAATGCAAACGCAACAAGGCTTTACTTAGTATTTTTGTCTTGTTTCCTGTCCAAATATCTAAAAATTCTTAAATCAAGATGCATTCACTAAACTAGTAAAATGACATAAGATATTATGTCTTGTTTTCTGGGTTAATAAATCAAAATTAAGCGAGTTGTTGCTTTAAAAAAGCAAAATTATCTGCCAATGGGGTAAGAAAAAGATCTAGTTTCTGTTTGAATTAAGATTATTTTTTCTTACCCCATTGCCAGATAGTTTTGCTTTTTTTAAAGCTACAACTCGCTTACTTTTGATTTATTAACCCAGAAAACAACAAGACATAATATCTTATGTCATTTTACTCATCTAGTAAATGCATCCAAGTAAGAAAAGCTTTTTTTTTTCTTTCTTTAATTTCTTAGTTTTAAATTGAAATAAACTATATTTATTATGGATTTTTACATTGTACACTTTAAAGTCTGGAACAAAAGTAAATAAATACATTTTAGTTTTAATAAAAATCAAACCCTGTGACAAATTGCCTTGAGTTAGTACATACACACATTCCTAAATCTAAAGACCTACAGAATAACCAGCAAAACGACAAATGCAAAATGAGGCCACATACTGACAGCTTTATCTACACTCAAATTATCAGATAAGATGTAAACTCATAACAGAACGCCTCAGCTTCAGTGCTGATAAAGATGATTTACAGCAGTTCGACAGAAAGGGTCTTTGAAGTCATTGGTTATTGTAAAGATAAAAGTTACAACTTTACGCCCCAATAGAGTCTCTACTCTATTCATCTGTCAGGTAATGCTAAACCTGTTCGAGTTGTATCTATCCATGGTTTCTCGGCTAAAGTTGAAGGCCTGCATGATGACATTGTTTTGTTGGTCTCATAAAACACAGGCACAGCAGAGGAGCAACGGGTTCGAAAGAGCGAAACCAGGAATAAGACACTGAATAAATGTTTATGATTAAAAACACATTTTATCATATGTGAGCCTGGATCACAAAACCAGTCACAAGTCGCACGGGTATATTTGTGGCAATAGCCAACAATACGTTGTATGGGTCAAAATTATCGATTTTTCTTTTATGCCAAAAATCATTAGGATATTAAGTAAAGATCATGTTCCATGAAGATATTTTGTAAATTTAAAATATATTTTTGTGAGTGAATGCAACACAATCGTGAACATAAATGCACAACTTTAAAGGTGATTTTCTCAATGTTTAGATTTTTTTGCACCCTCAGATTTTCAATAGTTGTATCTCGGCCAAATATTGTCCTATCCTAACAAACATCAATGGAAAGCTTATTTATTCAGCTTTCAGATGATGTATAAATCTCAATTTCAAACAATTTACCCTTGTGACTGGTTTTGTGGTCCAGGGTCACATATTGCTATTGTCTTATTTTAAAAGTTTTAGGAGTTTGCTTCAGTTTGAGCCAAAACCCTTTGGTAAATCACAGTAACGCACCGTCTTCAAGGCTTATCGCTTTCTTTCCATGACGCTAAAGCATACCTTTGTGATAGATGTAAACACTTTCTCCAGGACGGCGTTGGGCTGAGCTCTCCGACTCGACTCCGTCTGGATCTGAAGGATGGAGGCACACGGACCTGCGATACACCTGCACGAGGAAACCAGAGGAAAAACAGGATCTTATCCATCAGGACAGAATTCATGCCATTTACATGCTGTTGCTACTAATCTAGACTGAGACTCAACTTGTTTTACATTGATCTACTTCTAGTCAAAACCACATCTAGCTTTAAGCAAAATATAATGATTAAACTACATTTGATTTGACCATGTAGATTTCAGAAAACGGTTCGGTAACACTTTGCTTAAAACCTTTATCTATAATGCATTATAAAGGAATATACATCATAATGCATGATCTTTTCATTAATAATTGTAACCAAAGTTAAAAATATTCACAGATTCCTTGTTACATCTGACAACTTGTTTGTTAAGTTTTACAGCATTTAAGGTGTATTATAATGTATATAACAGTGGTTACAATTATTCATGAGACAATTATAAGATGCATTACAAGGCATAATTAATGCATTAAAATACTTTCATAATGCATTATACATAAAGGCTTTAAGTTAAGTGTTAACAACAGGTCCAATACAAACTTGTACAGGTAATATAAATTACGGGTAGGGAGGATGCACCGATTTGAAAAGTTTTTGCAAATACCGATAACCGATAATTCTTAATATTTGAAAGCCGATAACCGATATATTGGCCGATAAATCTAAATCCAAATTTTTATATAATTTTTCAGGCCATGATCACAAAAACAAAAATCTCAGCATTAAAAGCCACGTCCCAAGCACACAATTATAACGTTCTCATTATAACTTTATGTAGCCTAAATGACAGACTTGTGCCGCACACTTCACTATATTTTCCTTTTTTGAAGTGATTTCAATCATATTTCAAGCAATTCAAAACCATCATGGTAAACAGTGCGCATCTGAAGCGTCTCAGATGAAGGAAACAATCCATTATTTATCGCCTTTAATACATCGGCCCGATAACGATAACATTATAAATCATCAGATATCGGCCGATACTGATACTATTGCCGTTATTATTGCTCAAACTTAGTTTAGTGATTTGATAACCTTCTAACAAGAAGGATTAAGCTTCAGTGTGTAACTCGTCTTATTCTGTTTCTGTTACAAACATGAGAGATTACTCACACTGACAATCAAACGGTCAAGTAGAGGTGCTAATAACTGACTTGCTAGCTTGAAAAACGCACAACAAAATCCTCCAAAAACTTAGTTAAAAAGGGGTCAGGTTCTTCCCTGAATTCTCAGCTGATATTTGTGATCTAGAACATAAACTTTAGAAATGTGGCTAGTCGGGTCTGAAACACATTGTCTTTATCAGGAGCATTTCTGAAGCCGTAGAACAAGATTTGACTCGTGCAAAATCCAGCTATGTTGCTAAAACTCCACTGAATGCAAAACAAATCACTTTAACTCACTGATTAATGAACGCCAGAAGCTGCTGAGAAAACTTAAGGATGGGAAGATGTATGACTGTGGCTTTTCAGATTCATTTAGATCTATAAACAAGTGAATAAATGAAAACTGTCAGTGGATACTGGAAACACATTTGCAAGGCTTGATCCCGAACATCTTACAGTGTCAGGTGAGCTTTATCTCACACTATGAACACTTTATTGTCTGTTTAAAGGGGCTTTTTATAAAAACTCAGTAAGAACATGATTTTCTAAGAAACCTGGATAACCAAAAAAGACATTTCGTGTCGGTGATGCAACTAATACCATGTGTGTTTTAGCCATTTATAGTTTGATTTCTTAGAAAACTTTTTCAAAACATTTCACTGTTTTAGCATCCCTAACTGCTAGATATAACAAAAAACTGATTCAAACCAATTATGTAAGTTTTAGACGGGAAGATCTGTTTGTCTGACCAATGGGAGACAGAAGAAGCCTGGAAACCTGTTCGAAACAAACATTTTTGCGATACTTTTCAGCAAAACTAGTGTGACAGAAATCACACACTTTAACAGCAAAAATGCCAATAGAGTTTCTTCAATTCAGTTCTTTAAATGGAATTAAACATTTAATTATTTAATTGACTGAATTTCTAAAACGCAGACAAAAATGTTCACTGAAATGTTAGTAAGTTTTAGTAAAATTGTATGTAGGCACATATTGCCGTTTACTACTATTTATTGTACATTTGGTGAAATTAACAATTAATAATGTGAAATGTTGTAGTTTTACAATGTACGGTAGTATTGTACAATAAAAAAAATAATGAAATGTAGTTCATTTAATAAAAACAATGTGGAAAAAAAACATGAATTGATCAATTTTTATTTACATATTTACTGTATTTTACTTTTTACATTGAAAATTGTGAATCTACTTTGCAACAATGGCTATTCGGTCAAAAAAAATGTTTCCTAAAAATATATACTGGCAAATGTATTTATTTACGATTTAACGCCATATAAGCAGAAATTGACATATTCATGGTAATCAACAGCATTTCACTTTTAAAACAAATTAGAATTATGATTACAATATCACTTCAATTCATTGTTTACAATAATTGAACAATTTTGTCTAAAAAAACAACAATCAATATACAAAAAACAGACATATATACCAATAACAGCAACAGTAATGATAAAACTTACATAGAATCTTTCAATTTAATATATGATAGAAATTCTAAAACTATCCAGGAGAAACTTTTTTTTAAAAGGCCCATTAATAAAATGTTCTCAAATATAATTTAAAAATGGACATTCTATTAAAATATGATGTACACAAGAAATTCTTACACAAATCAGAAACCGGTTTCTCTTTCCATTTCAATAAATATGAATGAGTGACCAATTCGACTTCTCGTATAAACAACCTGGTCATCTGTTTTCAAATTCATAATAATTAACTCCTTGATTTAGTACTTGATTTGCCTCATATAGTTAGTTAAATATGCATTCGGTCCATTTCAATTGCCATTTATTTTAAACGAAATGTACAGATTCAATACGGGTTTGAAATACTGGGGGAAAAAAACTTGCTGAAAACAGATCGTCCCTCAAGCATAATATTTAAATAAAACTGTCCATGACACAAAGTTAATGCGGTCAAAGTCCTTAATTTAAAACTTTTAAACTTAATATAAAACATCTCTGTGATAAATACACAAATTTGAGCAGTTTATTAACCCAGAATTGGCAATTGCTGATGAACTATGTCTCCAGGCATGTTAACTACATACTAAACTGTGGAATCTGACACTCAGCATAAAAAGCAAACTTTACCAGTATGTTTTAATTAAAACAAGAAGGAAAGACATTTTAAGTGTCTCAGAATTGGCATTTCTGGCTTTCACAAGTCTAAGACGCAAACCACGTTGCGTAAAGAGTGTCATTCCCTGTCTGACACATTCACAATCTTCCCCTTTATGACGACAGGGTCAAAGTGACAGATGGGCCTGAACTAAATATTAGCTTGCTGACTGGTGGAGCTTTGCTTAAATCTCAGCTAGTTCAACAGACAAACACAAAAGATTTAAACAGTACAATCTCGGGTTAATCTCCGACATCGGCGCTGCCAGTCTCAGCAAAAAAAAAAATCTCATTCATTAAAGTTAGTAGCCGGACTTGACCTGTCGAGTCACATGTCCGTCTGTGTTTTGTTTCAGGAAAGTGGGTTGCAACTGGTGGGACGTCTGAAGACACAAACCAGAACAGACTCCTCCACGTGGGGCGAGGGCTTTTCCTAGTTTGAGACAATAGAAAGCCTTGTCACCGCACACACACACGTGATCTTTTGTTGGGTATATAAAGCCGGATATTTGCACACAACTATCAGTTTAAACTGTGGTTTTCCTCAGTATTTGTCCTGTTTACCATTACAAATATCAATACAAATTTACTTGAGATGGAAAATGGCTCACGATATTAAGTCTGGTTTACTGAGAAATTCATCAAAATTGAGTTTATACTTGAACCAGGAAAAGATATCTGTAAGTATGGGAATATAATCTTGTTTTCCTTTTGAATGAAGTAGATTTGAATCTAATTTTCAGAAAATAAGTCATTTTTTTTCTTAAGTAAATGCCTCTTAACTAAAGTATATTTAGAGAACGTCACTTTTTGGAAGTGTGTACTTCTTTAAATAGACTATTGAAAGGGAAGTAGAGTGTATTTCCATTCTGGATCAGATTTGGTTTTGAAGACTTTCTGAAACAAAAATAAAGACCACCCAACGTCGACCATCAACAAACACCAGCTTTAAAACTCTGATTTAGATGTAAAACAGGATTAAGTGTGAGATCAGTTACCAGCTCAACACCTGATTCATGCAGATTACGTCACTGCCGTCACACACACATCATTTCTGGCACAGATTTAGCTGATGTTGTCACTGTAGGGTTTCTGAATTGTTCAAGTTTTTGGCTGCTGTGTTTCAGCGCCGCATGCAAACTCTCTCCACGCCAGGACAGACGGGCTAACAGCCTTTGGCATTTTCTCACTAACTCGATTTGCGCGTCTGATAAATGAAACATGACCTGATTATGTCCTGAGGGGGCGGAGACTCGGCCTGCGTGCGACATGACACCACAAAAAGAGACTTTTGATAACTCAATGGCCAATAAAACTACTCGACAGCTCAAGGTGAACGTTAATAAAACACGTAACAAAATCCTGATAATCACATCCACAAGCATTCACTGTTATATGGCCTGCTTAAGAGAAATTAGCTAAAGCTTTGAGTGTACATGTTCACTGAAACACAGAATGCACTGAAATTTGATCACACTGATTTAGTTTAAGTGCAGTTTTTTAAATAAATGATGGCATGTATCATGCAATCAGACTTTTGATTACGATTCAGTTCAAGAATCGTGAGGTATTTACATGCATCAACTACAGTTCATTTACAATTCATTTTCTAAATAATGTGATGCATCAGTGAATCAGAAATTTGGCCACAACTCTATTCAAGTACAATTTGCTAAATAGGCCTATAATAAATACTAAATGGACTAAAAATGTAAAAAAAAAAAAAAAAAAAAAAAAAAAAAAAACTTTACTTCAGTGGCTGTAAAAAAAAAAAAAAATCATGCTTTTTCAATAAGGGAAATACCTTGGTTTAGATAGAGATAAAAAATAATGCACGTTGACTCAACTCAGTAAAGTGACAGTCAGAATTGAAAACTGTCAAATTAAAAAAAAAAAATATAGCAGATGAATATAGCAGAAAAATAACTCAAATTTCCTATGTAAACATAATGCAATGAGATATGTTGATTGTTAGCTGCATGCAATGACGTAATCAAACAGCTTGACACATATGAAGACATTATTTAACTCCGGAAAAACCCATTGACCCACAGCGCAACAGTTGTCTGAAGGAGAACTACAGCATTAACTATTCAGTGGCAGACCGAACTCTAGAGGAAAGGATCCTGGAAACGGGTGATGACACATTTCCAGAGCCGTAACCTCTTGAGCAACCGTCTCTGAATGCCAAAAGTCACTCCTGAGGAGTCATTATGATCTTATGTTATCGGCACGACAGTTCAACACATTCCTTTGAGAGAATGAGCCCAAACAAGTGCTGTGTGAATAAGACCTTGTGCGAGAGTGTGTGTGTGTGTGGGGGGTGGGGGGGGGGGTGGGTGTGTGTGTGTGTGTGAGAATGAGTAATTGCTCTGGAGCGAATGAAGGTTGAATGAATGTTCTGAGTCCTCAGGGAATAAAGAAACGCACGTAAAAATCGAGCCAAAAGCACACTTACATTTTTCTGCCAGAAAATAAATAAATAAATCTTGGGGATTAATTTATAAATGGGGTTATTTTTATAAATAACTTAACACTACCCGAGTAATAAAAGTTTAATAAAAATAAACCACTAGGACATAAATTCTCATCGCTGAAAAAAAACCCTCTAAACATGAAGGTCTCAGGTTTAGATGTTAAACACCCTCTAAGTGTGCTGCACCTCCTCAATGTTAAAGCACATCAACACTATCTGTGAGCGGCAGTCACCGCTGATGAATAAATGAAGAGAGAGAGACTGCTGATGTCATCCTGACCGACTGCATGCAAACGTCCTGCTGAAACCAGACCAACCCCCTCTGGACCAACTATGCTAATTGGCCTCCTCGGGGGCTCGGTCAGGCCCGAGACATGAAGACATCGTGAAACATGACAGGGGTACGGGCGTGCCTGACAACGCTCAAGTTGGCCTGCACAACAAAAGAGGTCCAATTCAATGTAGTATGTTCATGCATGACACTGAATGATTGGCAATCTGCTTCAGACACCATCAATGCATCATCTGAATGTTCCTCGAGGGGCGATGCTGAATATTTACAAGCTCTTCTACAAGAATGAGGTCCGTCCGGAGTCTTAAGGCTTGCTAATCCACAAAACGAAGCTTTAGGTTCCCCCTGAAGGTGAATCTAACTACTAAACTACGAAAGGGACATGGTGGGATGGGAGAGAAAAAAAAAAACACCACGAGCGAAACTTGTCAAATGTACATTTTTAACCGTTTAAACAGAACCGGTGTGACCAGACTACACAGCCATGAAAAAAAGTATTAAAAAAAAACAGTTTTTCAATGCTTTCCGTTCTCACTTACAAGTTTTGCGTTTGCTTGCGAAAGCCTTACGTTTCCATCCGAGAAACTTTGTTTGTTCGCAAAACTTTTACGTTTCCATCCGAGAAACTTTGCATTTGTTCGCAAAACCTTTACATTCCATCCGAGAAACTTTGTTTGTTCGCAAAACCTTTACGTTTCCATCCGAGAAACTTTGCGTTCGCTCATAAAACCTTTGCGTTCCATCCAAGAATCTTTGCATTTGTTCGTAAAAGCTTTACGTTTCCATCCGAGAAACTTTCCGTTTGTTCGCAAAACCTTTACACTCCATCCGAGAATCTTTGCATTTGTTCGCAAAAGCTTTACTTTCCAACCAAGAAACTTTGCATTTGTTCGCAAAAGCTTTACGTTTCACCCGAGAAACTTTGCGTTCGCTCGTAAAACCTTTGCTTCTCCATCTGAGAAACTTTCTGTTTGTTTGCAAAACCTTTACGTTCCATCCGAGAACTTTGTGTTTGTTTGCAAAACCTTTACGTTCCATCCGAGAACTTTGTGTTTGTTCGCAAAACCTTTACGTTTCACCCGAGA
Organism: Rutilus rutilus; assembly: GCA_021464565.1. NCBI lineage: Eukaryota > Metazoa > Chordata > Actinopteri > Cypriniformes > Leuciscidae > Rutilus > Rutilus rutilus. The sequence goes on along the minus strand of JAJAQA010000006.1, from coordinate 41,651,334 downwards.
AACTTTGTGTTTGCTCGTAAAAAATTTTCATTTCAACCGAGAAACTTTGCGTTTGCTCTCAAAACCTTTGCGTTCCCAGAGAAATTTTGCATTAATTCGCAAAACTTTTCTTTGCAAGCGAATGCAAAGTTTGTCGGGGAACACAAATCATTTGCGAGAGAACACAAAAGCGTTAATATAAAAATGCCCCCCCCATTCCATATTTTATTCAATCACAACGTCCATTTAGGGGCTCCGAAGATATCAATCCGAAGAAACCATAATAACAAATATTTTCTTCATCTAGCCTATTTCTCATTTTCATTTAGTTTAACTTAATGTATTAAAATAACTAGGCCTAAATTAAAACTAAATTTCATTCATTAAAATAAAATCTATTCAAACTATATTAAAAAAAATAATAAAAATGACAAAAACACAATTAAACACTAAAACTTTAAAATGAAAATTAAACCAGAAAATCTAAAAGTAAAAATTAATTCAAAATAGTAATAAAAACAATAATAGCATCTCTAAAAAATTACAATGTGTCTTACATGGTAAAACCTTACAACCATAAAGACAAAGATATCCAACCGAGGCAAAACTGAACCCAAAACAAATATCATGGAAATAATTTACTTTATATACTTCAATCTTATCTTCTGAACTTAAAAACAAACAAAATTAACCTTAAGCACACAGATATTTCAAAGTATCACAGTTATAAGAAGAAACCAACCACACTTGGGCCGATGTCTTGCGTCTGATCTAATTCTGAGGATTAGTTTCGCTTGCTATTTTTAGTGATTCGCCCACAAACCATGAGCGAAACTTGTCAAATATACATTTTTAACCGTTTAAACAGAACCGGTGTGACCAGACTCCACAGCCACCAAATACTCTCACCTCAACTGGATCGGTAAGAAAGAGAACGTCTTAAGAAGTTTCTCCTAACAGGTTCCTCGAGATCTTCATTCTTATCATACTTCACATCAACGAACCTCCTAAGCCAGACTAACAAATAAGTTGTCTTTGGACATAATAAAGCACCATTCAAATACCATGAAACATGAAAATATATTGAGCAATATGCTAAACAGTTCCATCTAACACCACAGTGCTTCTTTGTAAGCATAACCATGCACTTTTTCTCATGCAAACTGGGTTTTAGACGTCAAACGAGATCCCACCCATCGAACTCTGGAATGTTTCTGCAGCCTATTCTTAGTTAACCTTTATTTAACCAGGCAAGTCACTTAAGAACAACAGCCTATTCTAGTCCTAAATCCACAATGTTCGTTAAAAATGCTAAATGTGCTTCCAGCAGAAACCCAACAGAAGATAGAGCGACGGTGCATCTTACATAACAGAATCATGTTATGACGCCTAGAGTTTGGTGCAACTTGCATAGTGACTTTTTTTTATGGTAAGTGTGTCTATTAAAGGAGTAGTTCACCCAAAAATTAGGATTTTGTCCTTAATTACTCACACTCAAGCTGATGAAGTAGTCCGTATGAGTAATGCACTCTTCTATAAGCATAGTTTAACGAGCAAAAATTAATTTAAGTCATTATTCGCAAAGCACAGGAGTCACTCATTTCCAGAGTTGGTAGCGCCAGTCCCCATTCACTTTCATTGTATGGAAAAGAGCAGCGTGAACATTGTAACAAAGCTCTCCTGTCGTGTCCCACATAAGAATGAGCATCAAAAAGCGAGCAAGAAACATGTGGGTGAGCCAATGATGAGTTCATACGGTTCATTTTTGAGTGCGCTATCCCTTTAAAACCAAGCTTTCCCACAGTGAGACACAAACACATGTCATTACCATTCAAGCACGCCTGAATTCAAAGCATACTTAAGACACGAACCTGTACTTATTCATACAGTATGCATACAGCACAGGCTCATCTAAAGGTGTGTTGTTCATTTTATCATTCATTTCGGACACTACTGCCTGATAGTATTAGTCCCCTAACAAGCATGAGAGAGAATGAGTTTGTGAAGGTAGTGGTGAAATAAGACGTTAAAGCAATGAACAATAAATGCAATCCTCTTTTCTGAGTCTAGGCCTTAAGCTGGTCAGCTGACAGATGCATCTGGCTGGCTGGGAGTTCATGACCAGGGGGCTTGAAATGTCTCTCATGTTCAACCAGCCCGAATGGACCTACCAAAACATCTCCATTTAGAAGTTAAGACACGTGCATCCATTACCGTTTACAATATAAGACCTGTGGAAGCACGTGATGCGAGTTTAACAGACTAAAATATCAGGTGAGTTAAGGATATTTTCCTGATGGACAAATGACTGCCAAACACACTAACGTTAAATAGCTTGCCATAAAACTAAAACCATACCTCTCGAATATGAGCCGGACTGCGAAGATTCCCAAGGCCAGCGGCAGCGCGGAGAGCAAGTGGCCGGCTTTCGGGTACTCCACCCCGGGCGCGGGGTCGGCCAGATCCGCCCAAGTGACATTGTGCGGAAGCCAGAAGCGCTCGTTCCAGAACCAGGCTGAGAGCGCAGCCATGTTAGAGGAAAACTAGAGATTCGGGAGAGAAGAGGACGTTTAGAAAGAAAGTATGCGGGTGGCAAACGATTCACCGCCCCCTTTCTCCCTCTCTCTCTCTCTCTCTTTCTTTCTTTCTCTCTATCTCCCTCTCTCCCTCTCTCTCTCTTCCTCTACTGTGTGTAGTTGCGTGTTAACGTATTGAAGGTGTTTCCACTCCCGTGATGCGGCTGCACGAGGAAGTGTGCGCGCGGACAGATCTCGCGCACTATACGTAATACGTAACTATATTACGAGACTAAATGCCCGTTAATAATACATATTACATGTTGTAAAGATATTATTTCTCTAGCGTAGTTTTTTTTTTAGGATATCTATCTTGTGTTTTGATCTTGTGTTCTATCTTGTGTTCTGAAACTAGTAAACGGTCCGAAATCCGAATCGATCTTTTGAACTGATTCAATTCATGATTTGGTAAAGTTTCACATATCATCAACGCACTATTTTGATGGAAAAACGTAGAGATAAACAGCTGTGTTTGACGGAACACTTCACTTAAATAAATCAGTTCTTTGAATCGATTCGTATAGAGAGCCGCGCGAACGAAGCGATTCGCTAAAATGAATCATTCTTGTCAACGCGTCGTCATGACAACTTCGCCGCTTGTTATTTGGCACCCCATTGTGGACAAAGTCCCTTTAAAACAAGCAAAAACCCTTTAAGAATTGTAATCATAAAGTATTTGTTGTAGACAAACTACGACCAGTAAAAACATGTCTGACATCAGTATTTAACGAAGTACTTCACTTAAATAAATCAGTTCTTTGAATCGATTCTTATAGAGAGCCGCGCGAACGAAGCGATTCGCTAAAATGAATCATACTTGTCGTCGTCATGACAACTTCACCGCTTGTTATTTGGCGCCCCATTGTGGATAAAGTCCCCTTTAAGACAAGCAAAGTCAATTTTTAAGAATTTTGATTTAAATTGCGTATAAATGCAGTGTCACTATCTAAATCGAGTAGCTGTAATCCCGACTATGATTTGAATAATTTATTGACTTTTCCTCTCAAACTTTTTTATCCTCTTTTTTTATATATATAAATAATTAACTTTACATTTTTCTAAATTGTTCATAGATACCCTATTACCCTTGACTAATTTATTTTTGAGCAGGTTTTCTGAGATTTTCTTAGTTGCCAAAGCAACAATTCTTAGTTTAGTTTACATTCAAGTAGCTACTGAAAATACAAAAAATAAAACAGAAATTAAATTGTATGATTCTATAGACATTTAAAAAAAAACATAACTTTTAAAATTAACATTAAAACAGAAAATAGAATTTTAAAAAACAAAATCAAAATGTTAACAATTACTATAATTTTATATCAATGATACTGAACTAACACTGGCACAAAGCAATATTTTCACTGAAAATATAAAAAAATAATTTATAACATTTTAACAGTTTATTCAGAATCAGCACATACAGTAAAATGTATTCACATTCCTTTATCAAAAGCAAATCATGCCAATAAAAATGATAAAATAAATCAAAACAAAATATGTTTCCTGGACAGGGTTTAATTTAAGACAGGAGTATGCCTTAATCTAGAATAGTTAATCATGTATAAAAAATGGCTTTCTGTAACACATTAAGTACAGATTATTACACCTGGAGAATGGAGTCCTGAACTAAAATAAACCATATTCATTCAAAACTAACTGTGCTAATCTGAATTAGCATGACAGAGGTTGCCTATAAATCATGGAATGAACCAACACAATGGTAAATAAAATATCACTTTATTTCACCCAATTCAGCCCTGTGCAAAACCTGATGGGAAGTGAAAGTCCCGTATGACTGGGTTACGAGATCAAAACATATTACAAAATGAAAACATCAAGAGAAGTCAAAGAGTGACCATTTTAATTCAGTTTAACATGGACCAATCACATTTGAACTAGAAACCCGATACAATAGTGTGGAGAGAAAAAATTAAATGTTTAAAGTGAACAGCATAAAAACATAATATATATATACCTCCTCCTGTATAAATAACATATATATAAACCTGACTCCTGGTAGGTTTAATTTGGACTAAAGCCATGACAGAGAGATTTCTGTTAATCTAGTTTAGAGGGCCATTTAGTCGAGGACTATAGGCTTAATCTCTGTCTGGGAAACCGCCCCCAAAAAGTGCAAAAGTGGCAGACAATCTTTCAAAAACTTGAACAAAGTGCAGATAATTAGAAACAGAAAATAGATTTAAAACAAACTTTGTGGGGGAAAAAAAAGTGAGGAAGAAGGCTAAATGCTACAAGTAGATTACTTGTGACTTAAATATAAAGTAGGAAAAAAATCCAGCAATAAAGTTGAAGATAAGCAGCAGCACCCAGTGGTTACATTCTGAGACACGTTTCTTTGGGAAATCGCTTTCCAAAACCTTAACTCTAGAAACATTCAAGCTCCAGAAGATCTGCTGAAATATTAAACAGCTGAAGGCAAACCTCCACCACAAAGCGCTTTGGTCGATCGGATCACAAGTGGACGATGCTAAATACAGGTGTAAACAGGCAGGGTCTAAAATGTTTTGAGCTTGTCAACTTTCAGCCACTTCCAGAGGTAGTAGAAAACACATTCAACGGGATTGCTTTATGTAGACGAACAGCCACAAAAGACCGTCTACTCTACATCTACTGACCTAATGTGTAAACATTATGGGAAGAGCTCTAGCCAGACGGGATTTAAACTGTCGACTGGAGACCCAAGTTTGGTTTGAAGATGAAAATGAACCAAGCACAATGTTCTCTCACTATTCCTGATGTCTAACACACTCACAGCGGTCTTGCATCTATCAGAGCAGAAACTAAAGTTGATGCTCTCCGTGTGTTTTGTTGTTTTTGATCATATGTAAATTGATCGTTCATATGTAAATTGCACGATTTTGTCCATTAGATCAAAAGATATATATAAAAAAAATAAAAAAATACCTTTACCCGCCCATACACCCTCCCCTCTAAAAATCAGTCATGAAAATATTTTAAGGCTAATGAAGATTAGTCCTAATGACAAATAAAGATGACATGAAAACATGAACGACTAGAAAAAAATAAGACTGCTAGATTATGATGCATCAATGTTATAGCAAAAGAAACATCTAAAAGTAATAGCTGTTGAGATAAAGCTGAAGAGTTTATGATCTCAGGTAAACTGAAGCCCGTTCTTTGACATCCTATGAGATTAATAATCAGATATCCTAGGAACATAAACATAACTCTGGATGTGCTCTTCCCTTTACAACAGCGCTGATACACGAGCATTTAAAGCACTCGTGTTCATGTTCTCATTATAATGCTATATGTACTTTATGAAATATTGGCACTGCACATATTTCATGATCACAGTGATTCCAGGAATTTTCACATGATTTCGCCGGTCTGGAAGGCGTGATGATGATAACGCTATAACCAGACCTCAGGAACCACCCAAAATGCCGCAATAACCAATCATAAAAAAAAAGAAATATATTTTTTAAGTCAAGCGATCGTTTTCATGATTGATCGTCGATGCCATTAATGAGCACTCTTGCCACATCTTCATCACACTGATCCTCTGGGTCTTGGGATTTCTCCTTCTGAAAGAAATCAACAAATCACAGAAGGTAAAGAATATAAATAACGCTGTTCATTTGTCAGTAACAGAAACAAAAAACACAAAAAAATTCAGCACATCTGTCTTTGAAATGTTTATGTCCCATCGCAATGACTTTTTTTTCCAGTAAAAGTGCAATAAAACAGATCTGAATGTTATGTTAAGTCAGAGATTTCTACAAAGATACACTACGTAGTGCAGTAACTTACCTTATCTAAGACTCCATACTGAACGTTTACCCCGATTTTCTCCTTGTCTACTTTGAAAAATAATCACACACACACACATACATATAACTTAATATAAATGTTGCACAATAAAGATGTTTTCTCATTATTATATCTGAAGGAGATTCTTACCACTTCTAGATTTCCTGTAGAGATAGTAAATCCCAACAGCAATAGCTACAGTTATAAACACCAGCAGAAGACCAACAGCAACAGATGTTCCTGACAGACCTAAACCTGGATCAGCTAAAGACAGACAGACATTAGTGTGAGTAAATCTGTCAGACTGACCTATAACAAACACAATGAAATCACATGTGAACCTCATTCAGTTAAAAGTAGATCACGGTTTTGTTCAGGGATGCCAAAAGTACCACTGATTCAGTACCAAGTCCTCAAAGTAATAAAATAAAAGATGTAACAATGCCATGCCAACTTTATTTATATTACACTGTAAGAGTGTTTTTCCTTCCAAATGACTGAATGATACTCACCAGTGACAGTAACACTGAAGCTCTTGATCCTACTGACACTGAAGCTGCTGGTCCTGCTGATGATTTGTAGTGTATATTCTCCAGTGTCTGTGTTTCTGGTGTTTGTGATGGTCAGAGATCCAAACTGATCCAGCTCCAGTCTGTCTCTGAATCTCTCTTTACACTGAACATCTTTACAGATCTTACTCTGATCTTCAGTGATTTCAGCAATGAGAGAATCATTATGATACCACTTCATCACATCATTTGGGTGTTTTACTACAGGAGTCTCTAGAGTAACATCTGCTCCTCCCTTCACGGTCTTTCTCTTCTTTTCATCTCTTCCAGCAGGAACACCTGAAACACAAACCAACAATATGAGACAAATATTTTAGGCTTTCTTCACTGTCAGGTCTGTAAAGCAACATTTATCCACATCAATTCTATACTGAATAGGCAGCCAGTGGACATATTTACAACTTTTGCGAATACATTTTGCAGCAGCATTTTGGACCAGTTGAAGGCGAGCGATTTGTGACTTGGAAATACCGCAATACAATTAAGTTTCTGTAGTCTAAACGGGAAGTAATAAAAGCATGAACAGCCATCTCTAGTGTTTTGTCAGTTAGGAAAGTGTTTAATTTTAGACAAAAGACGGAGTTGATAAAAACTAGATCCAATTACCGAAGATATTTGTTTGTCAAGTTTTAAAGGCTCATCTAAAAGGACACCCAAATTCTGAACATGTGTAGATCTGAATGCAGATCAGCTCCTCAAATCGATGCTGGTGGTCTTAAAATTATCAGTGGGGCCGAAAACTATCACCTCAGTTTTGTCTTCATTTAAAGATAAAAAGTTTTGAGCAAGCCAAGATTTACCCTCGTCTAAGCATAATAAAAGAGAAGGTAATTCAGACGGATCATTTGTCTTGATAGGTAAAAAATAAATGTGGGTGTCGTCAGCATAAAAATGGAGGGAAAAACCATGTCTTCTTAAAATAGAGCCCAATGGTAACATGTACAACGAGAAAAGGGAGGGTACCAGGATCGAGCCTTGTGGGATGCCACAGGAGAGGTGAGCGACAGAAGAGGAGAAATCTTTCAAAAACAAAAACTTTCTGTTCGATAAATAAGACTGAAACCACTTGAGGAATGGTGGAATGGTCAACAGTATCAAATGCTGCAGTTAAATCTAAAAGAACACAGAGTCAGTAGTTAAAAAAAGAAATAAAAGTAATTTAGCAATCTCAAGAGGGCCGATTCTGTGCTATGAGCAGATTTAAAACCAGACTGGAAAATCTCAAAGATACAATTACAATTTAATTGTATTAAAGGGACTGAAGTGGCTCAAACACAATTTTCCAGTCCAATTTCACAATCCAAAACCTTACATATTCTAATTTTTCGAGTTTCACCTGTAAATGGTAAAACAGAGATTGGGTGATAACTGCTCAACACAGAAGGATCCATTATTTAAAATTAAATTCAAGATTAATGATGTGATTTAAAAGCATATAACCTGCTTTTAAACAATCATTAATGACTCACCATAAACAGCAACAGTGAAGATCTTTTCACTGCTTCTGTTGATCAGTAGTTTATAACCTCCAGAGTCTTCAGTTGTGGTGTTTGTGATGGTCAGAGATCCAGTCTGATTGTCCAGCTCCAGCCTGTCTCTGAATCTCTCAGTGCCTTCATTACACTGAATATCTGTACAGATCTTACTCTGATTTGTATTGATTAGAGCGATACGAATTCCATTAAAATACCATTTAATTCCGACTCCTTGGTTTATCTTAATATTAGTGTGTAAAGTGACTGTATCTTCCTCCATCACTGACACTTCATCAGATGCACCATCAGACGCACCCTTAGACGCACCATTAGACGCACCTGGAGAAGAAATGAACAGTTAATGAAATCTCTTTTTAGATCGAAAGACACAAAAAAAACGGTGAAAATTTGTTAGTTTTTTTGTGGATAGAGAAATATGCAAACAAACAGCAGAAGAACATCACTGATTGACATCCTCTTATACAGTCTCATGGATGTTTTGTATAACTTAATACACACCACAACACACATTCTGATTCATATATTCCATATTTATTGCAAATATGCATTATACAAGTGATTATTGCATATTTGTACAGACCTCATAGCCCTGATGAATATAAGCCCTACAAAGCCATGGAAAAATGCCTTATTGCAATGTTATGTGTGAGTCATGTCCAAATATAAAAAGGGGAGATGAAACTAGACTGATATCTAAATGTATAAACTCCTGATTTTGAGCTTCTACCTAGTAGCAGAAGGGTGTGCTGGATTATACATATAAAGAACCAATCATATTGGAGAAAAAATATGTAATGCGTCATGTCACCTTTGCGTATGTAATGTATCATGTCACCTCCTATTCTATAAAAACTGCTGTATTCTTTTTGCTGGTGGGATTCTCTCTGAAATTGGTCTGAGATCTTACGTCCGGCCGTGATTAAAGCATATTCGAAGGCATTGTCTGGAGTCTGTCTAGTTAATGTTAGTGGAACACTAGAGACCTTAGGCTATTCCCAAGTGCTAGTGTTCGTAGGGGTCAGGACATTGACCGCCTCACCTGACGTCGATTAGGAGACGCGCTCAAGGATAAATATTATTGAGTGTCAATCAGGAGATGTTTAGGGACGTCGATTAGGAGATGACCCAGGTGAACTTAACCCCTTCAGACCTGAATTATGTTTTAAGTTTCTGAAAAATATAAAATGCCATTTTCCCAGCTCATGAGGCTTCTATAAATGAGACCATATAAAAAAATGAAAAGATGAAAAAAAAAAAATTTGCAATTTTTTTTTTCCATTTCAATGGACGTCAGGTCAAAACAGGTGTACTTCACAAAAATGTACCAACATAAAATTTAATAATAAACATAAAAATTGTTAGTATATACTTAAAGCTTTTTCTCAAGGTCAAAAACTTTTCAACAGTATATCATTTCAAATTTAATTTTGAGGCTTTTGTTTTACAGATTGCACATTGTTTGTAACAAACTAAATATCTTAGAATCAATCAATATGGTCATGTTAGAGTCATTTTCTTTGCGCATCTTTCTTTTTTTAGATCAAAACTTGAACATTACAACATTTCAACTTTAATTGTAAGGTTTTTGCTTTATAGATCGCACATTTGTTTATTCATAACAAAATAAACCTAGGAATCAATCAATGCATTCACGTTAGAGTAATTTGTGTGCATCTTTGAAACAATTTCTCTGTTAACGATTTTCTTGTATTTCTACAGTACATTACTGGCAGCACGGTTGCCATGCATGATGCATGTATTTCGATTTCCAGTAACTGTACTGTAAATCACTTTACAGTACACAAGATCAGTACTGTAAACTACCAAATAGTACTTTACTTAATTGTACTGTATTTCGTCATTTGTTCTGCTTTTGCTGTAATTAATTATACGGTATTGTACTGTAATATCTATATTGATTACTAATTACTAATAATGATAATATATCATAATAATATAATATGTAGTTATTAGGAGAATATAGGCTATAGTAGGAAATAATACTATGGAAGTCAATGGCTATACTGTCAACTGTCTAGTTACCGACATTCTTTAAAATATCTTCTTTTGTGTTCAGCAGAATAGAGAAACTCATACAGATTTAGAACAACATGAGGATGAGTAAGTGATGACAAATATAATTTTTGGGTGTACTATACCTATAAAGGGATAGTTCACCCAAAAATTTAAATTAGCCCATGATTTACTCACCCTCAAGCCATCCTAGGTGTGTATGACATCGTTCTTCTTTCAGACGAATACAGTTGGAGTTATATTAAAAAATGTCCTGGCTTCCAAGCTTTATAATGGCAGTGAATTGTGATTTCTGTTTTGAAAGTCCATAAAAGTGCATCCATCCATGATAAAAGTGCTCCATGCGGCTCTGGGGGGTAAATAAAGGCCTTCTGAAGCGAATCGATGCGTTTGTGTAAGAAAAATAATTCATATTCAAGTTACGCTTTAGATTTAAGTCAAATCCGTATGTTTCGTTTGGCCGGAAGCTAGTCATTTTACTTTATAAAGTTTTAAATACGGATATTTTTCTTACATCTCCATCTTCCTCATCACCTCACATAAAGTCAACATCTGAGATATTTCCATTAGCTATATGTTCAAGCACTTCAAGAACTATATATTCTGCATATGAAAAAGTTTCAAAAATGTATCGGTACTGTGATATAGATTTTTTATATAAGAAATTTCAATCAGCATTACTGGACTTCAATTACTGGAATGTGATTTCAGTAACAGGCTTTTGAACCCACTGTCCATTCTAATGGACAGACACATTTGAAAAAATCCTGATTTAAAACTTGCAATTCTACAATCGATTTTTAACTTTAATAAGTTAAATCTTTCTATTTTACATACAAACTATGAAATACTGGCAAACATATAAAAAAATGTAAATAAAACCATAGAAAATGTTGCTTGCTTCTGTGTTTGGAGTGAAGTGCTGCCATGCTTCTCTTCAATGTAGTGTTTTTTTTATTTATAATTACTACATGCAGAGCTTTACTGCCATTTGATTGGATGACAAGCGTCCAATCTAATGGACTGCAGGCTTTAAACTAGGTGAAATGCTCCAGAAGTAAAAAAAAAAAAAAGGGGGGTTGACATGTGATGTCCATTGTAATGGACGCAGGGTCTGAAAGGGTTAAGTCAGGTGCATATGGGAAAATCTATCACAATATCAATGCCTTCAGTTTTGAGGACCTGCCAATGTCAGCAGTATATGATACTATATCATATAGTTTATGTGATAAATCTCTTTTTTCCCGGACATGTTTAAGCTTTGTTTTTCTATATATTATCGATTACACACACACACACACACACACACATATATATATCTCCAATATATTATTTTGGAATTATTATTATTGCAATAAGGCATATTATTATTTTATTTTTTTAAAACACTTTTGAATGTAGATCCCTGAGATAGGATTAAAGTATATATATATATAATATAGCAATGTTTATTTTACTGCGATTTATTAATTTTAATCCTATCTCACACAGGTGATCTACACCCAAAAGTTTTTTTTTTTTTTTTTTTCAACGGGATGTTTTCTACAGTAGGCTAATGTATAATGTATATACTGTACTAAAGTAAGCTATGGCTACTTTGTAATTTGACTGATCAGAGATATTAGCAACTTTTACTCTCTAATTGACTACTATATGTTCTCTTTACTCCAAAGCAGGACGTTTGTTCACACTAGTTTTACAGCTATTTTGCGGTGAGGTACCGGCAATTATTTTGCAAGTTTCATTCAGAAAAGACCGGTGTGGTTCACCGGCAGGTAAATGTGTCTATTATTAAGTCATTTTTTATTTATCGTTGACAGGAATATGAAGAATTGTAACAAGTAAGTGTCTTACCCTTAACGAGGAATACAAACACTAGTAACAAACTAACGATAAACTTATTTTTTAGCATGTCTGCAACGATGAATGGAGACATATCCGTTTCTATTTTTTTTCCCTTGTCAGATGCGGAAATCATTTGTTCTTCTTCTTTTGTTTTAATGGCGGGCTGGTGTCGTGACCAATGCCGCCGCCAACTGTTTAATTTGTGGTATTATATGCCTTTCTCTTAATCCCTAAAAATAAATAAATAAATAAATAAATAAACAAAGCTCCTCCAGCTTCTATCCCGGGTCCCGAATACAGACTGACTCATAGGCTACAACACAAATCTGTTTTTTTTATATATTTAAATTCTATTACTGAAACCTACTATGCATGTATTATTAAAACCCTATATCATAAGCCTATTAACCTCTATTCCTAATAGATATTCCAATGCCTTATCTTTATGTCCATTATTGTTTAAATATAGTATTAATTCCCTTATCTCCTGTATACACAATCAAATATGACATGCTCTACAGTTTCTTTTTTTCTACAATATTCGCATAAATCATTTCCATGGATTCCTATTAAAGCCAATGAAGAGTTCAATCCTGTATTATAACTAATTATAATGAGTTATTATAACCTCTTCCTTCCTGTTTCTGCCACATTCATTTTTATTAATTTCTACCTGTTTTTAATTTTATATAAATGTCTTGCCTTTTTGTCCCTATCCCATATTTCTTGCCACTCTTTCTTAATATTTTTCTTAATAATGGATTTTATTTCCCCTATACCCCGTGACACTCTAATATCCTCTTCATTTCTTGTTAAAGCCTTCTTCGCCAACTCATCAGCAGCTTCATTTCAATGAATCCCTTTATGTGCTGGTACCCAACAGAATCCCACTGTCCCTCCTTTCCTTTGAATAAGATACAAGAGCATGAACATTTTATGAATCAGATCTTGATGATCAGGTAGCTAACATCTAACTACTATGTGACACTAGAGGGCGTATATGTAACAATATGTAAAAGTAAACAAACCTTTTGACCTTGCAGTTCTTTTTGTAAAGATTTTTAAAAATATATATATTTCAAAATATACAAAAATATGGCCAAAAATATGAAAAATGTAAATTTGATAAAAATTTGCTATGTAAATATATTTTTGTAACAATATATATATATTTTTTTTTTTTTGAAAATGTATCTTAAGAATATACTGATGTGAATGTATTTTCGTGGACTGAAATATATGGAGGGCAAAATATTTTTAAAAATGCATATATATATATATATATATATATATAAGAACTGACAACGTAGAAAACCTTTCTGAATGGTTAGTTGATGAATTTATGTATGTTACAGAGCAGGCTCCCGCACCACCTCCTCTTCACCACCGGAGGGAACCATCCCCGGAATATTAACGTCACTCATTGAACTCCATTTCCCATAATACCGCTTACCTGGGACTGATTGCTACACACCTGCACCTCATTTACACACACTCATATAAACCACTTCCACACACACATTCAGTACAAAGTCTTGATTCTGCACTGGCTATCATTTCTGAGAGTTAATTCCCGGGTTTGATGTCTGTTATTGACCGTGGACTGTTTATCGTTTCTGACTTTCTTCTGCCTGCCCTGACCTGGATTGTTTATTGATACCTGATTCTTGCTGCCTGCCTCGACCCTTGCCTGTTCACATGGTTTGTCTCAGCCTAGCCTGCTTTGCCCTGTCTGCTGTGTTTGACCCTGCCTGTCTTGACTACTCTTTAATAAAGCTGCAAATGGATCCCACTGTCTCTGCCTCATCACAACAATGTAGCTGATAGGCCCTATCTTACACCCAGCACAATTGACTTTGTACACCCTATTTGTACACCATATTTACACCCTATGTATCATTCCTATTTTGCACCCGACGCACAGCGGACTTTTCCCTCCACAGACGCACGTCAGTAAATTAGGGAATGAACTTGTGCTCCCGGGGGCGGTTCAGCGAAGAGAGGAGGCGTGTTCCGGCGCAAACGTTCCCTGGTGCTATTTTGCAGTTTCAGAAAACAATTCCGCCACTGACCAGGAAAAACCTAGTCTAAAGTCAGTGGCGCGTTCAGATGCTATTTTAAGGGCGCATGCTTGGCCATAATGTAGCGTGTGCACAATGCGCATACACTTTGCTTCTCTCATCTACACAGATGCAGCAGTTCACATTTTTGCAAATCATACATTATTACAAGGAAAAATATTCCACACGAGGGAAATCATTGTGGTGTCCATGAAGATGTGAAAATAATGGGCATTAATCTAGCTTACACATTTACCCAAATTATTCAGTATATATATATATATATATATTATTCATTTGGGTGGTTTTCTCCCATCCCCATACAATGTCACAATGTCACAGCACTTCTGATGAATAGCTATGCTTTATTTATTTATTTTATCTGAATATCAACATTTGTGAGATTTAGTTTTGAGATCAACTGATCTAATTGTATGTCTCTGGAAAATAGTGATCTATATGACATTATATTATGTTGAACAATGTTTTTGTGTCTATTTGTTAATGAGGGATTTGTGGAATCAATGTTTTTGGATTTGTAGAGTAAAAGTTATAGGCTAGTTAAGTAAAAAAAGATAAAATTAGACCTTTGGGGTAAGATGAGCCACCCAGAATTGGCACAGAAGGCCCCAAGTGCATTCATAGTGTCGCTATTATGACATATCTTCAATTATAATATGGTCAATTAAATATGTAAATATTCAGCTATATACAAGTCAATCTTTACCAGTGTACTTAAGCAATGTGATTTATTTTATTTTTATTTGCTTTACCCTTGAGGCTCCACAAGAGAGGCTCTGGTTGTAACATTGATCCACTGGAGGCAAGTTTGCAGAACCCAAGTGCAGTTTAATATTATTAAAAAAAAAGAACAAACATAAAACAAAAGAATGGTATAAAACTCCATTGAAAAACATGAACATGGCACTTACCAACAGTAGTTACACAACAATACTCACATGGAAAACATGAGGTCTTAAATTAGGGTGACCATATTTTAGTTTTCAGAAAAGAGGACGGGGGCGTGGTTGAGGGGTGAATGCATCAAAAAATTATTTCACAACCTTGCTATGTTATTGTACTTTAATACATAAAGTAATACATCCTTTCCCATTCAACGTTTGGCCCGCAACAATAGAATAATATAAAATCAAATAAAAATAGTTTAGCTTTTAACACCTTTTACATGACACTGTTTCTTTTCATGGCCATTGGTTCAAATAAAAGAAAAAATCTATTACACTATTTCAGTAAAAAATTATTTCAATCCTCCTGATGTTCTCTTGTATCCACGACTTTCCCGAACTCTGACCTTTCCCGTGATCGCTATGGCAACGTAGAACAAGCCGGTAACGAACTTCCGGTTTACGTTATCCTGAAGATACCGCTAACAGAGAGCCTCAACAAGCCCAAACAATTTGCTTGGATAATGAGGAGTAGAGCTTAGATCGGGCCCAAAAAATCAAGCCCGACCCTACCTGAGCCCGTTGTGTCCGAGCCCGGCCCGACACATGAGCCGAGCCCAATTTAGACCCAATCATTTTTAATACGTGGGCCGTTATAACCAGGGGCGGCGCCAGATAATTTTTTAACGTGTGCTGAGGGGGTGCTATATATATTATATATATAAATACTTTTAATAAATGAGCAAAAATTGGCCACTTAATATTTAATATTCAATTATTTTAATGATCACAATTAAAGTATTAATTTTATTAAATTGAACAAGCACAACATTCGGCATTCAATCAAATATTATTAAAGATTTATTATTAATAATGTTATTTCAACACAATATCTCGTTATTTCGACATCAAATGTGTGCCGAGTGTGCGTGCAATAAGCAAGATGTGCATTTGTAAATCCAGTGACACGCGTGCATTGATTTTTATTAATAAACTAGTGTTTTCTGTCAGTGTCTGCTGCAAAGATGAAGATGATCATAGTGTTCACTTTTCATAATCAACATAGATGGAAAAAATTACATTATAATATTTGAACAAATATGAAACTAAATGCTCTTATTTAATGGCTACAACAAATATAGTAGGCCTACATACTCTCTATTTGTACAAATTGCTGCACATTCAAGTTAATTCTCGAATTAATTTTCACATTATTGAAAACAATAAACATACCACTTAAAAATATATACAGTTGTACTGCAGTTTTTTCTAAGTAGAGTTACAAGAAACACTCTTTCTGCGTAGAGGGTCCGTTTATGTTGGAAACAGCTCCCATTCATAAAATCCTTCAGTTTTCGCGTGTTGTTTGTGCACCTGACAACGGTACACGTTGAGCCACAAGGAGCCATTGCTTATCTGTCAGCATTACTACTTGTCAGTAATCAGTTTCACCCGTTTGTACCATAGACAGTATATAAACTGTATTTATATATAACCAGTGGTGGAAATGGGCAAAATTCACTGGGCGGACTCTATTTTGAAAAAAATTTAAAATAAATAGAGGTCATGGCTTTAGATGACCTTTCAGATGTTTAAAAACCTTTATAATCTATAATAACTAAATTATATAAATTATTTATTTTATGTTTCATTTTACCCCCTGGGGTCGGCTATTGCAAATAATAAAAACAAAACGTTGTGTTTTTCATAAATTTACCCCTAAATACCCATATTTTTTTCAAAATGATAACTGCAAATCCACCTTTCACTGCCTGGAATTCAGAATTGCAGTGATCCATTTGCGTAGCTTTCGCCATTCTGTAAAGAATATACTTCAGATTTGTTGTCAAATCTAATTGTGCAGTCAATCGTAAAGCTCTTTCCCTTTTTGTGTGTTTTTCAAACAAATGCTGCCACTCAGTCTTTTATGGGGATTTATGGTATTTTTATTATTTATTTGCCAAAACAAAAACTTTTATGATCAAAGACTAGTTTTACCTACAACCACTATATGGCTCCGGAGGATTACTCAATGTGTTTTATCTCTTTTAGATTTAAGTTTAGACATTTCTAAAATCATTATTATATCAATACAATTTTGTTTTTGATGTAGCTGATTTATCTTTTTTAACAAATTATGTAAGAGAGAGCAGCTTCACCATTCTTTCTTCAAAAAGAAAAAAACTTATAATATATTCTAATTTTGTCAACAATTATAAAAATTCGGCAATAAGCTCATCATTGTGCTAAAATAGTCTAAATGTTTAGTTTTAAAAACATATTTAAAAAGCTGGTTATGTCTATTGTGATGTTTCTGCGCAAGTGCAGCAGAGTTTCGGGTTTGTTCCGATCAGAGCTCGTGAGCGGAGAGCGCATTTCTGAATATTCGCTCCGCTCGCTCATTCCGCAGGGTCGCTCGCTCAACCCAGAATGGCCTGAGCCTGGCTCGAAAATATGAGGAATATGGGCTGCCTCCGACTAAAAAAAAATTTCTAGTCGAGTTTTTCATAAAGCCATTCGTGGACAAATCGTATATTATTTTAATTACTTAAATAGGCTATATAGCCTACACAGGATAATGAGCGTCACAAAGAACCGGTAAAAGTAATGATTATGAATGTGTCTAAATTAGCAAGGAGACATTTAATTGTTTATTAATAAACTGGTGTTTTCTGTGTCGCTGCAAAGATGAAGTTGACGATGCGGACTCGCCATGAACGCCAGAGAGAAATGCACACTTCATATGGATTTTATAATCAGAGAGTAGCCTATTTCTTTTGGTTTTTAATATTTTCGTTTAAAAGTAGACATTTCAAGCTTTCTATAATAGATAGCCTATATTTCTAAAATCTGTGAGGCACAAGTTGAGTTTCGGCGCCCTCCATTCACGTGAAATGCAAGTGATCGTGCCGGCATCTTATTACATTGTATATAGGCTATTTGTTTCTTATTTATTAAATACAGGTAGCCTAATTGTTTGATAAAACATTGATCAAAATTAAGATACAATTTATACTAAACGAAAATCTTTTAAAAAGAGTCTTTCTACAAAAAAAAAAAAAAAAAACTCTTATCCATGTCATCTGTCTCGCGACCAGGGGTGCATTTCCCGAAAGCATCGTTGGCCAACTATGGTCGCAAGTTTATCGCAATGTCCATTGAACTCTATTGGTAACGACGGAACTTGCGACCATAGTTGGCCAACGATGCTTTCGGGAAACGCACCCCAGTGCCGTTGCTAGGAGGGCGCCAGCGCCTCTGCCTCGCGAGTGGATGATAGCCCTGAAGACGCCTAGCAATGGTATACCTTTAGTGGTAGCATACCTTTAGTTAAGTTATACCTCAAGAGTCTTCGTAGCGCACTAAGAGACAACGCCAGGTATGATGCGATGCGTAATTGAGATTCCAAAGCGCTCTTCTTTGGTCAGAACCATGGAGAGCGATCGTGGATCGGTCCGTCCTATGCACCGAAACTTTTTACAATGCAACAAAATATTCAAAGAGCATCAAGCTATTAAAATCTATATTATGTACTCACAGTTAATATAACAGTATATTAGTCAGTAATTTTTCTTAGGTTAAACAGTGATTGGATAACGTTTTTAATTTAACGTTTTTAATTTAAGGCCTACCACAATTGGTTTGACCCATCCAAAACTGGAATCCTGGCGCCGTGCCTGTTTTGTGCATCTCACGCATGTATTTCTGGATTAGCCTACAGTGTGCGTTTCTGGATCTGTCACTTGTTTTTGTTTTTGTTTTTTTTTTACTCGATACGTGTAACGGAAATTCGATTTCGAAACCCGAAAAGCTCTTTTCGAACAAAACAACCGGTTAATTTTAAGATGGCCATTATTTATTATTTTAGACCGGATCATTTCAGCTAATACAGCTTATGAAAGTTTCTGTTATGACATCTGTTAAAGTAACGGTTTCTATTCAGATTTTCGAACAATATTACAGTTCATCATCCAATATTATTTTTTTTTACCTCAAGCGGTCTGTTGTGAAGTTCTGTGAGTAGTAAGAAAGACGCGCACTGATAGAGAAGCATTTCCATTGGCTGCAGTCTGAAGGCATTGGCCAATAACAAAAGACGACATAGCGCAGCCAATTTTACAGAATGTCATTGATAAATATCAATATCCCTCGAAGTTTTTATTATCATGTGCTACGTTTATGTAGCTATTATATTGTAGATAAAATATAGTAATCGTTACAATGTCCACAAAAAAATAATTATAATAATAATAATATAACCTTTTTTTTTTCAACTGGAACGCCGTCCCCCCTCGAAATTCACTCCCCCCACTCCGTCCCCCCGCGTCCCCCCCCCATTTCCAGCCCTGTATATAACAGTATTTGTACCGCGACGCGAGTATCCCTTGTGTGCAAGCTTCATTGAGCGTTACGCTAAACCGGAACTGAGACACCGGCAACAGGAAGTATCGAGTGTCATGGCGACGCCCATTAAGACTCGCAGGAAAGTTGTGGATAGGCTACTTTCCTCATGTGGGCTTCTAGGTCGCTAGCACCTTTATTTGACACTGACACGTACGTGCCAGCTTTGCAGGTCATGCATTCTGCTTTACACGGATCCCGACCGAAACGAAAACACAGGAATTTTCTCTGTAAATCATCTTTGAATTTTTTTTTTTTTTTTTTTTTTTGCTGTTAGCTACTTACATCTAGCCTGACTACGTCAGACTTCGTACTTTCGCTCAATTTCAGTTCGCTTCTGTACTCAGTCTGAGATAGCAACCTATCTCCCAGTTTTCCTCCGGCCTCAAAACAGCCGGCCAATCAATGAACAGAGGGCGGGCTGAGAGCCGTGACGTATAGACGCTGATTGTACCGTGGATGCGTAATTTACTTCACATAATCTGCAAAAGTCGTTCACAGCCATGTTCACTCCGGTATTTCGCTCGATGGTTTTGTTTTCGCATCATACATGTGTTTACAGTGGAAGTTAGATGCGGCTGAGCCAGCGCATAACACACGTCATAACCAAACGTTATGTGATTGGCTTACGGGTAACCAATGATTTTAAACTTCAGACAAGCGCCCCCCCGCAAGAAAGAAAACGCTTTTCAATTATGCCAGGCCAGACTCTGTCTACGAAGCAAAGCGAAGTTGCAGAGTTTGGTATTACCAGGCTAACTTACATCTTATCTCGCACTTAACTCACGCTGCTAAAATTCTGTGAACATAAAGTCCACCTACTTTGATTTGATTGGTCATCTCAAATATTCTGACATTGACGAGCAGTGATAGACCAATGAGGCTGAGATGAACTCAAACACACAAACAGGCCTCTGTTTTCTGACGTGCTCTCTGCTTGGAGCCACTGAAGCGATCACGAATTAATGCACAGTCAATCACACATTTTTTAGGGGGGCTAGGCTGTAGTGACGCCCATGCGCTGTTCATGAGCCAGGGGACACTGTTGATAAGCAAGCGCTGCCCTGTCTCTTGCTCTCGTGGTGCTGAGGGTAATGATGACTGAGATGCAGTTTGACCAATGTTTGCGTTACGTAGCCTACATGACCGACCAACCAATGGTGGCGTGCGAGAAGACGGGACCTAAGCAATACAAAAACAGCTACTGTAGCAAGAAAAAGCCGAATCCCGGACATTATGGTTGATCTAGAAATCCCGCCCGGACGCATTTTTTGAGGTCCAAAAAGAGGACATGTCAGGGGAAAAGAGGATGTATGGTCACCCTACTTAAATACAGACTACTAATGACTAAACAAGACACACCTGTGAACGTGATAGAGAATTAACCAATGACTACTTGACACAAAAGACTAGGGAAGCACATAGCAGGATCACATAAGGACCAGGGAATCACATGACTAGACATGAAACCTGGGCTGCGTTCCAGTCCACTTTTAGACACGCACTTGCGAACTTCCCTAAGCACTTCCCCTCAGGGGATTCCCTGCCGCCATTTTGAAGTGCGTTTCACTTTGAGAAGAGAACGTGGGAAGTTTAGATGGACAGACCCTCGTTCCCTCGATTTTGACCGAGGGACCGAGTCTACTTCATATGTACTTCAGGCACCTATATGTCCCACAATGCAGTGCGATTGTGACGTCACCACAGATCTCGTCTAATCACCACCACAACAAACAACTCTATGATATATGAATTATATCTTTTTTTTTTTCTTTTTTTTTAACAACCCAAACACACCTATATACATTTGGATGCTGCATTAAACAAATTCTTAAAGGGAATTTTTTTTCAAATAATAAATCACCTCCATAGCTGATTCCAAGTGATCAAGGGCTTAGGACGTTCCAGTTCAGCCCATTGCAGTTTCCGCCAGTAGTGGACACTAAGCATCGTAAGCAATGCATGAACATTTCATCCGACTGAACGAGACGGAGGGAAGTTAGTGAGTGAAGGGAATGACAATTTTGGACTGGAATGCAGCCATAACTGAAATGAGAAATGTCATGTCAATCAAAACAAGACATGACAACTGGTTATGTTGTAAATTTTTCTTGATGGGTAGAATCCTGTTGGACTTCTGAATCTTCTTTGACTGTTTTAAATTATCAGTTTTAATAGACTGATTCAATATGAACTGTACTGAATACAGTTAAACAATTTTGTTGTTGTGTTTCTTTGCCTTCGTACTATGTAAAGCGAACTTGGGTTTGAGAAAGGCGCTATATAAAATAAATGTAGTATTATTATTATTATTATTAATATTATATACCGGTAGTAGGCTTCTGAATGTCTTTATATTCAGCACTTGTGTACTGTGAAAATACAGTAGTCCAACTGCATAAGCCAAAAAAGTCACAGTAAAAAAACTCTAAATGAAAAGCATGTTCTCAGTCACTCAGAAGAGCTGTGCAACATGCAAAATCGGTTTATGGTTTTTGTCCTTAATGTGTAGGAATAATTTATTACGCATCGAATCCCAAGCCTCTGTTGCTGATTCCAAAATGTAATTTTAGAGCTTGTAACGGAGTCTTGAGCCACTGATAGCAGACTAATGCAGTTATGAGATAGAGAGAGAGAGAGAGAGAGAGAGAGAGAGAGAGAGAGAGAGAGAGAGAGAGAGAGAGAAATATGTGGCGAAGGGATAAGGAACGGTTATGCGGTCAAAACCTGCCTGGATCTACTTTAGCTGTTCGTTTCCCTAAAAATAATTGCACACCTCAGAACGTTTGTCAACCAATCAGATTCAAGCATTCAACAGCCCTGCAGTACAAATGTTACTTACATTCTAAAATGATTAAACATTCAGTATGACAGACGTTGTCATCCATATCTTTATTCTGCCTTTTCCTGTCATCTTCAGTGTTACTCTGTAAATCAGGTTTATCTAGAGAAGTCAGACTGTGGGGTTCATAATAGCAGGGCAGGAAGAAGCTCTTACTCTACAAACTATACACACAGAAAAGACCTGGCCACTCTCACCCACAAACTATTTGTCCACCGAGAGAACAAAGCATGTTTCTGGAGAAACGCGACCACAGGACGTTTCAGTTTGACTCAGATGAGCTGCCAGTGTCGCACCTCAGCCAGAGAGATGTGAGATGAGAGACTGTTTAAACTTTTTGTTTGTTTGTTTTGCCATTCACAACAACTGAATTGAGAATTGAATTATTACAGTTATTAATTTTTTAGCAAAAATCTCTATTTTACCATGAAAAGGAGATTTATTTGACTCTTATACTTTACATATTTAATGTAGTCGTTCTTGTAAATGTTAATGATAAAAATTAAGAAATGTTTTCTACCATTAGGAACAATTTAAGTTTCAATTAGACCCAGTAAAACATTTATATAAGACATTATCTGTGTGTGTGTGTGTGTGGTTGTGGTTGTGTGAGAGAGAGAACTAGGAGGGTCTTCATGTTGTGGGAGGATTCACACACCAGAATGATATTTCCGCTACAGTTTGATTTTATTTTCAGCAGATAGTCTTTATAGATCAGACCTTTCCATAAACCGCTAGAGAAAATGTTCCACGTTACTGTTTTGTTCTGTTTGTGCTGGTGTCATCTGACTGGTAAGTTAAATATATTATTATGGCTCAATGTCATAACAAGCTGTGATCACTTTCAGTTCTTCACAGAAAAATCAAATATGTTATTCGAGTACTATTTCAGATTCAGGTCTGTGTTTGATTCTCTATTTAGGTGATCTTAGTCCCACAGTCATGCAAAATAATGGACATGACTATAGTGAATTACAGTTTCTCAGGCTTTTTTTTCCCTTTTTTTTCCACTGTTATGAACATCTTAATTTTAAAGATGAAATGAAAATAATCTGAAGTGATCTGTAAAAACGTTTTTTTTTATTAAGAAATAACAAGCAATTTGCAGTAATCATGGACAACTACTAAAGTCACGGAAATCCATTTTCTGGATGTTGTTCACAATTAAATGTTACAAATTGCAACAGAATTTGTAAATCTTAATCTGTGTAAAATCTGTCCCTGTACATCCGTCAGGAGTGTTTGGTGAATCATTATCAGTGATGGAGGGAGATTCTGTTACTCTAAACACTGATGTTACTGAAATACATGAAGACGACGACATACTGTGGAAATTTGGAGCTGAAGACTCTCTGATAGCTGAAATCAGTAGAGCTGATGGAGTCTCCTCCACATATGATGATGTTCCTGATGGGAGATTCAGAGACAGACTGAAGCTGGATCATCAAACTGGATCTCTGACCATCACAAACACCACAACTGAACATGCTGGAGTTTATCAACTAGAGATAAGGGGAGCGAAACTGTCATCAAAAACATTCAATGTTTCAGTCTATGGTGAGTATTGAGGTTATGTAATAACTGATGACAGTCCGTTGGATTACAGTTTTTCTGAATTGCTAAAACAGATTTCTTGAAACCATCACTCAATTTCTTCAAACCACATTCAGAGAATATCTAACTCTTCCAGCAAAATCAAACAACTGCCTCAAAACCATTTTATCTGCTCAGAATCAAATAATGCTTTCAGATCTTACACACAATGTAAGTGTGTAAGTATTTTAACGATCTAAAACGCAAGTATCAAGCGAAAAAAAACGAGTAACTTTGTGGGCAGGTCTTGGGCGCTGTTGCTATTATACCGGCGGGATAAATGACTCTTGCGCCTGACGCAAATCTGAAATGTGTTGGTCTGAAGTAGCTTCATTACTCATAGGTGTGGTTTGGGTGTAACATGAAATAAACCAATCAGAGCGTCATCTCACATTCCCTTTAAGAGCAGGCGCGTTTGTTCTAAAGCGGATTCCTATTATAACGGCGGATTTGCCAGACGCCAGGAGTGGTTCACAGCCGAGGAGACCGACGTTCTCGTCAGGGCCGTAAAACACATTATTAGCTTCGGTTAAACAGGCGTATGATAATTTGGGTAAATGTGTAAGCTAGATTTATGCCTATTTTTTCACATCTTCATGGACACCGCAATGATTTCCCTCGTGTGTTAATATTTTTCCTTGTAATAATGTATGATTTGCAAAAATGAAAACTGCTGCTTCTGTGTAGATGAGAGAAGCAAAATGCATGCGCGTTGTGCACACGCTACATTGATTATGGCCAAGCATGCGCCCTTAAAATAGCATATGAATAACATGCTCAACGCGCCACTGACTTGGTTCTTCCTAGTCAGTGGCGGAATTGTTTTCTAAACCTGCAAAATAGCACCAGGGAACGTTTGTGCCGGAACACGCCTCCTCTTTGCGCTGAACCGCCCCCGGGAGCGCAAGTTCATTCCCTAATTTACCGACATGTGTCTGTGGAGGGAAAAGTATGCTGTGCAAAATAGGAATGATACATGTGTCGGTGTACCAAGGCAATTGCGCTGGGTGCAAGATAGGGCCCAGCGAGTCAATATTATAAACATTATAAATATTGTTAGACACTACATCAAAAAAATAGAGAACACATAATCCAGAGCATGCAGTTACAGAAAACAAGTATATTGTAACAAAGTAAACAAATTTTGCAATTACGTAAAAAAAGTATAGTAATGACAACTTACAGTAGTAAGGTGAATAAATTGTATACGCACTGGAAGTGTAGTATTGAACTGAATATTGAACAGTAGGCCGATTGAATGTCTGTATATTCAGCACCAACTGCAAAAGCCAAAAAGGTTACAGTAAAAAACTCTAAATGAAAAGCATATTACAGTAGAGTACAGTCAGAAGAGTTGTGCAACTTCAGAATCACAGTCAGTGAGAGAGATTTATTCTGCTTCAGCATCATGTCTTCATGCTGGTCCGGCCCGATGAGTTTCTCCACATCTCAGACACTGTCGTCTCTGCAGGAAAGGGAAAAATCCCTAAAGCAGATCCAGCCTTGACAACATTCTCCACACCTGCTCTTCCTCATCCTCTTCCTCTTTGTTCACCACATACTCTTCCTCCTCTCCCTCTTATATTGTTTCCATCCATTATTGGTATCAACATTCAGTGCAACATTTTGAGTCAATTTAGGGACTCTGAACTGACTTGTATTATGTAGAGTTGGTTTGGTCACATCATTAGAAATAACTGTGAACAATTTTGAGTCGTTGTGTGTAAATGATGACAACTGTGTTGTAGTTGTGTTTAACTTTTGCCTGCCTGTGTTTAGTGTTTTGAAACATAAGTGCGTCACAGTGTAAAATGTGTTTTAGCGAGTGAGAATGTGTTTAGAGTTTTGAAAAGAGTGCATGAGATTTGCAAACAGTGTTTTAAAGGGATGGTTCGGAGTAATTTCAACCTAGGGTCCTTTGCAGGATTGTTGGCTCGAGGTCATGGTGCAAAGGACCCTAGGTTGAAATGACTCCGCACCATCCCTTTAACTACCTGAACTTGTTTAATGTTTTACAAAAAGAGTCATTTATTCGACAAATTGTTTTAGACTATTGAGAATTGGGTTAAGAGAATGGGGTTTAGTGCAGTTCAGTAAATCTGTAAGATGTGATATGGAACTGTAATGCGGTCGAAACCTGCCTGGAACTACTTTAGCTGTTCATTTCCCTTAAAATAATTGCACGCCAACCAATCAGATTCAAGCATTCAACAACCCCTGTAGTATAAATGTAATGACAGACATTGTCATCCATATGTATCTTTATTCTCTCATGTTTTCCAGCTCGTCTGCCTGTTCCTGTCATCATCAGTAACTCTTCACACTGTTCTTCATCATCATCATCATCACGCCAGAATTGTTCATTGGTGTGTTCATCAGTGGTGAATGTGAGTCATGTGACTCTCTCCTGGTACGCAGGAATCAGTGTATTGTCCAGCATCAGTGCGTCTGATCTCAGCATCAGTCTCTCTCTACCTCTGGAGGTGGAATATCAGGATAAAAACACCTACAGCTGTGTGCTGAACAATCCCATCAGCAACCAGACCACACATCTGGACATCAACACACTCTGTCACACATGTGCAGGTAACCGCCCCAGCCTCCAAATAAGCATTAGAATTTTCTGTTTTGCAAAATTATGATCATTTTCAGCACATTGACAGAGTCTGTATAATGTTCATTTTTGTTCTCCTGACAAAGTCGGCTTTGTTTTTTTGTTTTTCTTTCTTTTTTATTATTATTTAGAAGTCCACGACCACTGTTGTGGTCCTACTGAAGCTGTGATCCGATTGGCTCTCTCTGCTCTGGTGGGCGTGGCTACAGTGGCTTTTCTGCTTTATGACATCAGATCTACAAGAGTCAGATAGACATAAATTTTGTGAAATATCGTGAAGTTTTAGTCTGCAAAGTTGAACAGATATATGCAAGGATTTCAATGAAAATCGTTATCAATAAAATCAACACAAGGTTTATATTTAGGTGCAAATTGATTTATCAAGTTAATAATATATATATATATATATATATATATATATATATATATATATATATATATATATATAATTAGGCTATGTAAAAATAAACCACACTGTTTGAGGAATGAAATATGAGGCACGAGTCTATAATTTATTATGTAGAAGAAAGAGTAACAGTGGCTTTGCCAGTTTCTGCAACTTACATTTTTATTATTGGTTCTTGTTCAGGATAGATTCCCAGATTCCCAGGATGTGACGATTTTGTTCTCTCAAAAACATGGGACAGATATGAATATTGATATGATATTGATATTGATCATGATATTCCTGAATGTATCATTTGCTTTATATTGTATTTGGTTTAATCACATTCATTTTATAATAGACTCTTGTTTATGGTTTATGTAGCCTATTTTATGTAAGTTGTATTTAGATGTCTGATCAGAGTAATATTGTGATGTAATCTGTGGTGTGTGATGACCTCTAGCGGTGAGTTTGAGGAACTGTAGATTCAGCATTAAACCATCATGTATAGACTGAACGTGCTATATATATACAGGTGCTGGTCATATAATTAGAATATCATAAAAAAAAAAAAAGTTGATTTATTTCAGTAATTCCATTCAAATAGTGAAACTTGTATATTATATTCATTCATTACACACATACTGATATATTTCAAATGTTTATTTCTTTTAATTTGATGATTATAACTGACAACTAATGAAAATCCCAAATTCAATATCTCAGAAAATTTGAATATTACTTAAGATCAATACAAAAAAAGGATTTTTAGAAATGCTGGCCAACTGAAAAGTATGAGCATGTACAGCACTCAATACTTAGTTGGGGCTCCTTTTGCCTGAATTACTGCTGCAATGCGGCGTGGCATGGAGTCGATCAGTGTGTGGCACTGCTCAGGTGTTATGAGAGCCCAGGTTACTCTGATAGTGGCCTTCAGCTCTTCTGCATTGTTGGGTCTGGCGTATCACATCTTCCTCTTCACAATACCCCATAGATTTTCTATAGGGTTAATGTCAGGCGAGTTTGCTGGCCAATTAAGAACAGGGATACCATGGTTTCTTAAACCAGGTACTGGTAGCTTTGGCACTGTGTGCAGGTGCCAAGTCCTGTTGGAAAATGAAATCTGCATCTCCATAAAGTTGGTCAGCAGCAGGAGGCGTGAAGTGCTCTAAAACTTCCTGGTAGACGGCTGCGTTGACCTTGGACCTCAGAAAACACAGTGGACCAACACCAGCAGATGACATGGCACCCCAAACCATCACTGACTGTGGAAACTTCACACTGGACTTAAAGCATCTTGGATTGTGTGCCTCTCCATTCTTCCTCCAGACCAACACAATCTCATGAAAGTGCGTATCTATAGCACGAATGATGAAATGAGTTTTAGCATTCAAATGATACGCACTGCAAACCCCTTGGGTAGGATTAGGGGTGAGGAGGGCGTGCATATTACACGCCATAAAGTGCGTATCATATACACGCGAAAACTGCGTACCAAATTTACGCTAAAACTCGTTTTGGCGTATAAATGATACGAGATATTATCATTCGTGCTATAGATACGCACTTTCATGAGATCGGTCTCTCCAGACTCTGGGACCTTGGTTTCCAAATGAGATGCAAAATTTGCTCTCATCAGAAAAGAGGACTTTGGTCCAAGATTGTCAGTAACCAGACAGTTTTAGATACCATTGACTTCCATAGTAGGAAAAAATATATACTATGGAAGTCAATGAGACCAGAAACTGTCTGGTTACTGACATTCTTCTAAATATTTTCCTTTCTGTTCAGCAGAAGAAAGAAATTAATACAGGTTTGAAACAACACGAGGATGAGTATATGATGACAGAATTTTCATTTTAAAGTGGAGTATCCCTATAAATCCAGAGTCAACGCAGCGTCTACCAGGACATTTCCAGAGCACTTCATGCTTCCTTCATTCTCCAGCAGGATTTGCACCTGCCCACACTGCCAAAATAACCAAAACCTGGTTCAATGACCATGGTATCACTGTGTAATTACTGTGTGATTTCATGTAATATTCAAATTTTCTGGGATTTTGATTTCGTGGGTTTCATAAGCTGTAAGCCATAATCATCAAAATTATAACAAATAAAGGCTTGAAATATCTCACTTTGCATGTAATGAGTCTATATAATATATTAGTTTCACCTGTTAAGTTGAATTCTTGAAATAAATCAACTTTTTGATGATATTCTAATTATATGACCAGCACCTGTATATTAAATATTGTGGAAGTTTTAGCTCATGCATGAATACACACTTTTATTTATATTACTGAATATAATTACACTGTTAATTATGCATTTTTGGGGTAATTATCATATTTGTGTACATACAAGATTGTGTTGTGACTTGTGAGTGTAATGGATTCATTTTAAAGCTATAATATTACATTTAGTTTATTACAGAATAGCATAAAAAAGCAAAGTGTTCTTTAAACAATAAAATAACAATGTCAAGATTGTATGTAAATGAACAATGTTTATCATTCTCCATGTTACCTAAACTGATAAATTCACTTTTATTTGTCAATTAGTTGTTTCAAAATAGCACACTTCAAGTTAATTAATCATAAACACACTTGAAGTAGGGTGAATTCGGGTAATCTGGGACATTTTTTGCAATTTTGACTTTTGA
Organism: Rutilus rutilus; assembly: GCA_021464565.1. NCBI lineage: Eukaryota > Metazoa > Chordata > Actinopteri > Cypriniformes > Leuciscidae > Rutilus > Rutilus rutilus. Next base: position 41,621,576 of record JAJAQA010000006.1, on the reverse strand, counting down.
CCAGAGGATACATGCCACTTATGCTATTAGTGTTTTTGTGCCAAAAAATTCTGCCTGAATTTGATAATCCGGGACAGGTGTATTAGTCAAAAAAAAAAAAAAAAAAAGCCTATATTCACCATACTTTATGCATTTCTTAAACACAATATCACCAATTTTTAAAAAGCATAATGAAAAAATTACAAGTACAGAAATCTTATTAAGAAAATGTATATAATGAGTAGAAATTTCAAATTCATCACACATATAGGCTAGTCATATTTTTTCATAAAGTGTTCCACTATCAGGAAAACTAATTTCTATCTCTACCCAGAACATTTTAGGATGTTGGAGATTTTAGGTTGTTACTAGTACATCAAAAGGTCAGACAGCTGATCAATTGATGGTTAATGTTTTTTGGTGTCAGTGCAGTAAGCTAAAATAATTAAGGAAGTGAGGAATTAATGATACAATATTCATTTTTGGGTGAACTACCTTTAATATCACAAAGAGAATGCTTGAGCAGCCTAATGTTTATAAAGAATATGTGACCATGGACCACAAAACCAGTCACATGGGTCATTTTTATTTAATTGAGATTTATGCATCATCTGAAATGAAAACATAAGCTTTCTATTGATGTATGGTTTGTTAGGACAGGACAAAATTTGACAGAGATACAACTTTAAAGTTGTCCATTTATGTTCACGATTGTGCTGCATCCACTCACAAAAATAAATGTTTTATATATTTATGTTTGGAAATTTACAAAATATTATTATGGAACATGAGCTTTACTTAAAGGGATAGTTCACTTTGAAATAAAATGTTGGTATGTTTTAGCTTACCTCAAGGGCATCCAAGATGTAGGTGTCTTTTTTTTCCGCAGTAGTTTCAATTTTGATATTTTTAGGTCAAACCGTTCTTGTCTGTCAGTCATATAATGCAGGTCTATGGTCATTATCTCAAAGAGCATGCACAGAGTCCAAATTAAAACAATTCCCCGTCGTCCAAATTAAACAATTCCCCATCGTAAGTACACATTGATGGCCTAAGACACGAAACGAGCGGTTTGTGTGAGAAAACGAACAGTATTTATATCGTTTTTACCTCTTATACACAGCCATGTCCAAGTGATCTGATCTGACGTGTACGCAGACTGGTGCATATATATATACTTTTAATACTTTTAAGGTCCCTAAACAATTTTTGTTCTGAGTTCTTTTGGAAACTTAACTGGGGGTATCAGATCCCACTAAACTTCACATCTTGACTTCTAAAGTAAATATATGAAACTGTTTGCTGATTTTACCTTCTATATATATATTTCTCTTTCAGGAAATATGCCAGTTATTTATTTAAGACAAGTAAATTACCATTGTCATAATTGTCACGAAAAGCAGCAAGACTTTGTAGATAACTGTTGTGTGAAAATTAATTGTGAAAAGTATTGTGATCTGAAATATTCTTTCTTGATACATAAATGTGAGTATATGTGTAGTAGCATGCATCGATAGGTTGTCACAGTATTGTCTGGCCCCTTGATACATTTAAAGCAAAACCTTAGGTGATTATATGGTAGTGTTTCAATGGATCACAATGGATTTGTTGTTTGATTAACATTAATGACATATAGACACCCACAAAATAAATATATTTCTTTTGTGTATGGGCAACAGCAGCTATTTATAGCTGTCACTTTAAGACCGATTGCACAGATCCAATATAATGATGCACATCCTTCTCTTGTTCTCTTTCTCTTGTTCTCTTCGCTTTTCTCTCTTATTTCATGTTATCCGTGTTACATTTCATCTGCAATAACAATTTGGACTTTTATAAAGATCCATTTTACCATTAACTTTTAAATGCATCTTTATCCATTCATATGAGGAGAGTTCTCCACATGATAGACCCACGACTGCAGATCAACGAGCTTCTGCATTTCTCTCCGATACAGAAATGAAATGTGGAGAATGTTAATTGTGACAAGATGATTGACAGGCCAGTTTACTGTGACAGGATGCGACAGAGAGCAACCGTTAAAGACAATGTTGTATGATACATGATACTTGCATTTTAACTATCACATCTCTGTCACAAATGGGTTTTAATGAGCGCATCATGATGGAGATTCAAAAAAAACAAAATTAATAGTAAATCTACTAGATAACAGGTAAGAGAAACAGCATAACATAATCACGTAAACCATGAAGATGACTCAAAGGGAGCTGATGGCTTAAATACATAGGGTAAGATAATTAACAGAACTGGGAACAGGTGTGGAAATCGATTAACAACCATAGAAACTAAAAATCAGTACGTTGACATGCGTTTATAATGGGATTTTGGGAATGGGAAAATACTTTGTGAAGTTCACTCGCATGTCCTTTCTGGTTGATTTACTGTAGTCCCATTTTTGCACATTTTGTATTTCTCCTAAATTAAATAAACCTGACTCATCTCATCATCAGCTCTTTACAAGAAACTCCAGGACATGAAATAGGTGTCTGAGTCTGACAAAGGGTACATTGAACATTTGCTGTTGAGAGTGTCAACTAGAAACAAGGCTGAGAAACACTGCTTTAGTTAATCAATTATTACACAAGTTCTGTTCAGTTAATCTTGCACACAAAAAAAGGTGTGTGACGTTCCTATGGCAGTGTTAGTTGTGAAATACTCTTCTCACAGATCCATTGAAAATTTCTATTACATGCAACATCATGCAACCCGAATAAAGTTGGCCACCTTTGGTCATAATTCACAATCACACCACAGTTCTCTTTTCTACCTCCATTAGGCTCTCCAGACCCCCAGAAGCTGAAAATACAGATCAGCATTAGATGTTCAGTGCTGCTTTCTGTGTGATATGATACTGACTGTAAGAATCATTTATTAGATAATAATCAGTTCAGTTCAGTTTTTTCTCACCCAGAGGTCAGTGTGCTGTTATCAACCCATTTCCATGTTCCCTCCACATCACTGTCAGTCAGACCAATATAGACCACCAAAGTACCACCAAACATTTTCGTAACAAAATCCTGAGCAGATGAAACAGTTGCATATTTATATCATAAACAGTGTAACAGTCTGTCACATGATTTACTTGTCCTTACGGTCAGTGCCATCCACTAGGGGACACCAGCACCTATACCTTATGTATAAAAGAGGAAGTAGAAGAGTAAGAGGTAGCTTCAATTTGAGTAACCACATGGTATCGGCTGTTCTCTTAAATAATCCTGGCTTGAGAAACGTTCTGTTTGCTGCAGCTGTGAGTTTTTCTCAACTCACACACACACTCACACTCACTTGTTCTTCTCTGTTGTTTATGATGATCAGATCTGCTCCTCTCTCTGTACAGTATCTTCTGCTCTCAGTCCAGTTCTTCGACTCATTCGGCATGTGGTAAAAACTGAATTTATAGTAAGTCCATCCACCTGCAAACAGCCAGTTTAGTTGTTATTTTACACCCATTACACTCACCTGTCAGTAACTTATAACAGATAGTAAACTCATAGATTCTGTACAATGAAAGTTATTGTGAGAGCACAACCCAATTACATCATGTTTTAAAAATGTCTGCTGTATAGCAAATAACATATATTAAAGAAACTTTACCATAGCTCTGCAGATTATTTCGTAGCTGATTTCTCTCATTGGTCAGGTTTTCATTCTTGGATATTAGCTGTTGTCTCTCTTGAGTGAACGTGACACACAGCACTATGACTGCAGTCAGCAGAAGAACACACAGCAGCACCAAACACACTGCAGCTACTCTGGAGCTTCTGTTCCTCACAGAATCACTTTCTGAACACCACAGATATTATGTTTTTTTTTTTTTATTATGTTTTTTTTTTTTTTTATCAATTTAACACAGCACACATCAACGGAAAGTATTAAAAAACTAAGTGAATTATTAATCTCAGTACCTGTGCATTTAGATGATTTTCCTTGAGTTGAGTCGGTGATCTCTTTTCCAATTTTATCTTTGATAACATCATAATTTTCGTAGATCTCATCAGTGGCTTGTCCATCTTTTCTGTGCATTTTGCAGGTTGTACTCCTTTCTATATTTTCATTTACACTTTCAGACAATTTCGTCTAGATGCCAACAAACTAACTCTAGTTTCTCTCCTGCAGTGGACTGTTTTGTTCCTCATCTGTGTTTGTGTGCCCAGAATTTATGCAGAAAGGAACTGTTCTTTTGTGGAAATGTTTCAATTATTTATTCATAAAGGAACTTCAAACCACCACAGAAGTTTATTTTTCTATTCATATTTCAAGTATTTATGCAGAAAGAAACCGTTTTTTGTGAAACTTTAACTCACCACAAAAGTACACTTGTTTTTGTTTTGTTTTGTTTTTCACAGTGTGGATTGGGTTCATTTGAATAGGATTTAAATGCAGATAGCAAGGCATAATCATTCAGTGTCTTTGTTTCAATTCATCAGGGGCTTGTTCAATTGGACAGTGGGTACTGTTTGAAAACTTTTGCAGCTTTTAACGTTTATATTGTTGCTGGTACATCAAAGGTCCAGACCGCTGATCAGTTTATGGTTTTAGCAGCGGCTGCATTTACACTCTGCACATAAGTTATATGTTGATTTTCAAAGAGGTGGACTTAACATAACTACTGTCAGTAACTTTGGGACCAAATCTGTTAAGGTACATCCAAACCAAAATATCTTTTGGTGTCCCTAGTACAGTTAATTAAAAAGTATTTTTAAATAAAAAGAAATGCATCTTGTTTGTTTTAGGGATGTTTAGATTTTTATACTGGAAAATGAGTCAAAAATAATGCAGTATAAAATAGTACTTTTTCTTTACTTATATAGTTCAAATTGTACAAAAGAAAACGTCATGCCAAACTCATTTAGGGTCCATCACTGACTGTCAGCTGAATGTTTCAACAGTGACCTCATGCAGCAATCAGATCTCTCAATGAAAAGATGTGCAGAAGATGTGTTCCTTCTACTCCCTGATGGTTGAATAGACCATGGCCTTGTCCACACTAATACGTTTTCGTTTGAAAACGCATATCTTTCTCTCTGTTTTGGCCTTCCATCCTCCTTCAGTATTATCAACAGCTATCGCGTTTCTCAGGAGCGAATTACCCTTCTCCCTCCCCAGCTCCACCTCTCGTCAGTCAGGATTTGGCATTCTGATTCCCCTTTGAATCAGAATAAATTCTCAAATGATTTTGTACTTTAAAATCTTGAATTGATGATATCTGCAATACCTTTATGTTGGTTCTGTACTGTTTACCCTATATGGGGGTTATTGCTACTCTTATCCATGCTATCGGCTGCATGGATGCGCAGGGAGTTCCATACCGCCAATCCAAACTGTATGCTAACTGTCAGTCGTATTTGACCATAGTGGTCCTGACAGAACTAAATGTGTTACTACAAGCAAACTTTGAAAGTTGAGTCATCATTCATAATGATTCACTACAAAATTGCTTTCTTCTTACTGATCTCTCTCTCTATATAGATTATCAATATATTATTATCTGCATTAAAGATTGTTTCTGCCATTTAAGTGTTTATGTAATCGTTTATATAAGAGTTTCATCTGTTTTTTTAAATCAACATGGCCCTTCCAATGCCACAACTTGGCACTTACAAAACTTACATATTAGAGATATTTTGTCAGAGTGTGATTGTTCACTGATTGTGTTGCTTTATTCCCTTTATGCAGTGTTGATATCCAAATTAACAAATGTCTATTGAACTATATTTCTACCAGAAAGACTCGGGAGAATAAATACTATGATTTATTAAAACTTATAAACATAAGTTTTAATAAATCATAAAAACATAAAAACTGGATCGATTTATGAAAACAACCCAGCAAGCAATAAAGTTCTTTGGCGTAGGCCCCGTCCGTAGCTCGCAATCTGAGGGTCCGGACTCTGCATATCCTGCCTGAAGATCAAGGCAGGGGCGCAGCCGACCCCCTGTGAGGTATGGAAGGGACCATCCTGGTGGTGGTGGTGGTGGTGAGGATGGAGGGAAGGATTCGACTTGGAGGTGGTGGGGAGGATGGTGGTGAATTGGAGCGTCAGCATCTGCGATCTCAAAAATTAGCAAGTACCGATCTTTTATACCACAAGTGTTGGAATGTGATTGGATAGATAAAAGGTAAAGTGACGTAACAATTGAGTCTTCCCGGCAGAACTTTATGCTAAAGCTTTCATGGACAAAATAAAAAAAGGGAGTCTTATTTTGTCTTTCCGGGGAGTCGCAAAAGAAACAGCAAACTGGCAATTCTTCCTCACATCAGCAGAGCAGCTGTGAAAGACCAGACGTGACTCTCCCATTCTTCTCACTTTATCCTGTTTTACAGGTAATCAGTAATCTGTCAGTTACATCTCCTGAGCTACATAGATACAAAATACATTTTACATAAAAAAGAAGAAACAAATGATTTATCAATTTCAAAAGTAGCACTCCAAGTCTTAAAAGTTTTTGTCTTTGCTCCATGAACGCGAGCTGTTTATTGCTCCGACTGAATAATATCCAGTAAAGATCAGCCCCATACACGCCTGCTCGTCGTATGTGGAGGAATCCAACAACTGACTAACATTTCCTTTGCAGCTAAGACTTAGTTTCTCTGGTACGAAGACAATGCCAATTCAGAGTTGATATTTAGGAAAAAAGTTCTGGAGTTCTCCAGAACCATATCCTTATCTAACAGGAATTATATGATATGAGAAGCTGAGACCAGGAAGGAAAAAGTGCAGGGCATTTGACGTCACTGACTTCTGGAGCTCATAGTGTCAATGTTCAGAGTGTGAATTAACCAGCAAAGGAAGAGTTTGATGTCACACCCATTAACACTTTAATATATGTAGTTATTTTAGCTGACGGTAGTTTAACTTCACTTTACGGTACACCTCTGTCCATAAGGCATTTCCTAGAAACAAAAATAAATAACAACACTGTAAGCAATGCATTATATTCAATACATTGGCTAAATATGTGTAACAAAAAGGCATCAGGGTGATTGCATTTCCCTAATGTTGGAGCCATTATATCGAGTTGTAATTTTTGTTTGTGACACTAGAGGGCGCCTATGTAACAGGCGCCACAATGGATGGTCAAACAAACTTTTTGACTTTGTCATTCTTTTTTTAAGAAAAAAAGAGTTGAAATATATTTCAAAATATACACATTTTTTTCAAAGATATTTTTAGCATATTTATGAAAATGTACCTTAAGAATATTTTATATAAACATTTAAAAAAATATTTTGCCCTCCATATATTTCAGTCCACGAAAATACATAATACATTCACATCAGGATTATTATAGTTAACTAAAACATTTCCATTGCTTTTAAATAAAATGTACATTTACATTTATGCATTTAGCAGACACTTATCCAAAGTGACTTACAGAAGAAGAACAAAGCATTAATAAAACAGCCAACGATCATTATTGTACAGTAGTTTATCAACATATCCTTAGAGGCAGCCATACCTATTGTTGAATGGGCCTTTATGACTACAGGTGAAGGAAGGTTGTGCACCTCAATATGCAGAAATAGCCTCAACAACCAATTTGCTTATTCTCTGTTTGGATGCTGAGGAACCCTGCCTGGGTAAACCAAAGCACACCAGCAGCTGATCAGTTTTACACCACTGGGCATAACAGTCAAGTGCCCTAACTGGACAAAGCATGTTGAAGGGGTGGTAAAATGCCCTTTTCACAAGATGTAAAATAAGTCTCTGATGTCCCCAGAGTGTGTGTGTGTGTGTGAGGTTTCAGCTCAAAATACCCCACAGATATTTTTATATAGCATGTTAAAGTTGTCAAACTTTTTGAGGGTGACGTTCAAAAAGGGTGGCGTTTTTTTGTGTGTCCCTTTAAATGCAAATGAGCTGCTGCTCCCCGCACAGGGGGCGGAGCTTCAACAGCTTGTGTCCTGAAAACTTCAAAACTTGTAGCCTTTTATGTTCAAACCGGAGTCAGACAATGATGGAGAGACTGAAGTAGTGACAACATGTAGATTGCAAAAGGACGTTTCTTAATGGTTATTTGGTGAATTTATGTAGTTGATGTGTAGTTGATGTGTAGTTATCTTCTAGTCATTGATTAGCATATTCTGTCATGCTAATCTATAAAAACAATTCTCCTGACCATAGATTACACAGAATCTCATCTCAGCACTTCTGATGAATGGCTATGCTATTTTTATTTTGTCATTTCATCTGAATATCAACATTTGTGAGATTTAGCTTTGAGATCAATTGATCTAATTGTATGTCTCTGGAAAATAGTGATCTATATGACATTATATTATGTTGAACAACGTTTTTGTATTGATGTGTTAATGAGGGATTTGTGGACTCAATGTTTTTGGATTTGAAGAGTAAAAGTTATAGGCTAGTTAAGTAAAAAAGATCAAATTAGACCCGGCCTTGGGGTAAGATGAGTCACCCAGAATTGGCACAGAAGGTCCCAAGGGCATTCATAGTGTCGCTATGATGACAAATCTCCAATTAAAATATGGTTAATTAAATATGTAAATAGTCATATGCCTATATACAAGTCATAGTATAATCTTCACCATTTTTTAATTTTATTTATTCTTGAGGCTCTGGTTGTAACATTGATCCACTGAAGGCACGTTTGCAGAACCCAAGTGCAGTTTAAAGGGGTGTTTGATTATAATTTCACTTTTCTAACTTTAGTGTGTAATGTTGCTGTTTGAGTATAAACAAAAAATTCATCAACTAACCATTCAGAAATGTTGTCTGCATGTTGTCACTTCTTCTCGAGTCTCTCCATCTTTCTGACTCTGGTTTAAACATAAAAGGCTAAAAGTTTTATACATTTTCAGTGCATGTCGATGTGAGGTAAAAGGAAACAAGCTGCTGAAGCTCCGCCCCCTGTGCCGGGAGCAGCAGCTCATTTGCATTTAAAGGAACAGACACAAAACGGTTTGTTTTTGCTCACCCTCAACAAGTGACAACTTTAACATGATATACAAAAATATGTGTGGGGTATTTTGAACTAAAACTTTACAAACACACTCTGGGAAATTCAGAGACTTATTTTACATCTTGTGAAAAGGGCAAAAACAAGAACAAACATAAAACAAAGGAATGGTATAAAACTCCATTGAAAAACACAACCATGAACATGGCACTTACCAACAGTGGTTACATAAATCAATACTTGACAAAGACACATGGAAAACATGAGGGCTTAAATACAGACTAATAATGACTAAACAAGACACACCTGCGAACGTAATAGAGAATTAATCAATGATTACTTGACACAAAATGCTAGGGAAGCACATAGCAGCACCACATGAGGACCAGGGAATCACATGACAAGACGTGAAACATGTCATGTCAGTCAAAACAAGACATGACACTGGTTATGTTTTTAATGTGTTTTTTTCCTCCATCTGTCAGAACACAGTTTCTCATCATGGTTTAATGTGCCTGTATTAAAGAGTAAATGGTATTTTTTTCTGTTCAGAGTGTTGTAAATTCTATAGTTGAGAGATGATCAGGTGTCAAACTTTGCATTATCAATGATTCTTGATGGGTAGAATCCTGTTGGACTTCTGAATCTTCTTTGACTGTTTTTAAATATCAGTTTTAATAGACTGATTCAGTACTTTATTACTCTGTAAATCAGGTTTAACTAGAGAAGTCAGACTGTGAGGTTCATAATAGCAGGGCAGGAAGAAGCTCTTACTCTACAAATACACACAGAAAAGACCTGGCCATTCTCACCCACAAACTAGTTGTCCACCGAGAGAACAAAGCATGTTTCTGGAGAAACGCGACCACAGGACGTTTCAGTTTGACTCAGATGAGCTGCCAGTGTCGCACCTCAGCCAGAGAGATGTGAGATGAGAGACTGTTTAAACTTTTTGTTTGTTTGTTTTGCCATTCACAACAACTGAATTGAGAATTGAATTATTACAGCTATTTTTTTTTTATCAAAAATCTCAGTTTTACGATGAAAAGGAGATTTATTTGACTCTTATACTTTACATATTTAATGTAGTCACTCTTGTAAATGTTAATGATACAAATTAAGAATGTTTTCTATAGGAACAATTCAAGTTTCAATTAGACCCAGTAAAACATAAAATACATTATCTGTGTGTTTGTGTATGTGTGTGTGTGTGTGTGTGTGTGTGTGTGTGTGCGTGTGCGTGTGTGTGGTTGTGTGAGAGAGAGAACTAGGAGGGTCTTCATGTTGTGGGAGGATTCACACACCAGAATGATATTTCCGCTACAGTTTGATTTTCTTTTCAGCAGACAGTCTTTATAGATCAGATTTCCATAAACCGCTGAAGAAAATGTTCCACGTTACTGTTTTGTTCTGTTTGTGCTGGTGTCATCTGACTGGTAAGTTACATTTTTATGGCTCAATGTCATAACAAGCTGTGATCACTTTCAGTTCTTCACAGAAAAATCAAATATGTTATTCGGGTACTATTTCAGATTCAACTCTGTGTTTGATTCTCTATTTAGGTGATCTTAGTCCCACAGTCATGGAAAGTAATGGACATGACTAAAGTGAATTACAATTTCTCTGACTTTGTCTTTTTTTGCACTGTTATGAACATCTTAATTTTAAAGATGAAATGAAAATCATCTGAAGTGATCTGTAAAAACATTTTTTTTTTCTTTTTTTTTTTCTTAAATTAAGAAAGAACAAGCAATTTGCAGTAATCATGGACAACTACTAAAGTCACGGAAATCCATTTTCTGGATGTTCTTCACAATTAAATGTTACAAATTGCAACAGAATTTGTAAACCTTAATCTGTGTAAAATCTGTCCCTGTACATCCATCAGGAGTGTTTGGTGAGTCAGTGTCAGTGATGGAGGGAGATTCTGTCACTCTACACACTGATGTTACTAAAATACATGAAGACGATGAGATACTGTGGACATTTGGAGCTGAAAACTCTCTGATAGCTGAAATCAGTAGAGCTGATGAAATCTTCCCCACATATGATGATGATAGATAGATGGGAGATTCAGAGCCAGACTGAAGCTGGAAGATCAAACTGGATCTCTGACCATCACAAACATCACAACTGAACATACTGGAGTTTATAAACTAGAGATAAGGGGAATGACACTGTCATCCAAAACATTCAATGTTTCAGTCTATGGTGAGTATTGAGGTTATGTAATAACTGATGACAGTCCGTTGAATTACAGTTTTTCTGAATTGCTAAAACACATTTCTTGAAACCATCACTCAATTTCTCAAAACCTTAAACACAAAACCAAATTTTCAAACCACATTCAGAGAATCTCTGACTCTTCCGGAAGTCAATTGCGCAAGATAGGGCGAGTCAATATTATAAACACTACAGATCATTTGTTAGACATACATCAAAAATAGAGAACACATAATACAGAGCATGCAGTTACAGAAAACAAGTATATTGTAAAAAAGTAAACAAATTTTGCAATTACGTAAAAAAGTATAGTAACAACTTACAGTAGTAAGGTGAATAAATTGTATACTGTATCCACTGGAACTGTATTATTGAACTGAATGTTGAATAGTAGGCCGATCGAATGTCTGTATATTCAGCACCGACTGCAAAAGCCAAAATGGTTATGGTAAAAAACTCATAATGAAAAGCATATTACAGTAGAGTACACTCAGAAGAGTTGTGCAACTGCAGAATCACAGTCAGTGAGAGATTTATTCTGCTTCAGCATCATGTCTTCATGCTGGTCCAGCCGGAGGAGTTTCTCCACATCTCAGACACTGTCGTCTCTGCAGGAAAGGGAAAAATCCCTAAAGCAGATCCAGCCTTGACAACATTCTCCACACCTGCTCGTCCTCATCCTCTTCCTCTTTGTTCACCACATACTCTTCCTCCTCTCCCTCTTATATTGTTTCCATCCATCATTGGAATCAACATTCAATGCAACATTTTGAGTACATTTTGGGACTCTGAACTGACTTGTATTATGTAGAGTTGGTTTGGTCACAACATTAGAAATAACTGTGAACAATTGTGAGTCGTTGTGTGTAAATGATGACAACTGTGTTGTAGTTGTGTTTAACTTTGCCTGCCTGTGTTTAGTGTTTTGAAACATAAGTGCGTCACAGTGTAAAATGTGTTTTAGCGAGTGAGAATGTGTTTAGAGTTTTGAAAAGAGTGCATGAGATTTGCAAACAGTGTTTTAAAGGGATGGTTCGGAGTAATTTCAACCTAGGGTCCTTTGCAGGATTGTTGGCTCGAGGTCATGGTGCAAAGGACCTAGGTTGAAATGACTCCGCACCATCCCTTTAACTACCTGAACTTGTTTAATGTTTTACAAAAAAGAGTCATTTATTCAACAAATTGTTTTAGACCATTGAGAATTGGGTTAAGAGAATGGGGTTTAGTGCAGTTCAGTAAATCTGTAAGATGTGATATGGAACTGTAATGCGGTCGAAACCTGCCTGGAACTACTTTAGCTGTTCATTTCCCTTAAAATAATTGCACGCCAACCAATCAGATTCAAGCATTCAACAGCCCCGTAGTATAAATGTAACTTACATTCTAAAATGATTAAACATATGACAGACATTGTCATCCATATGTATCTTTATTCTCTGATGTTTTCCAGCTCGTCTCCCTGTTCCTGTCATCAGCAGACTCTTCACACTGTTCATCATCATCATCATCATCATGTTCATTGGTGTGTTCAGTGTTGAATGTGCGTGATGTGACTCTCTCCTGGTATAAAGGAATCAGTGTATTGTCCAGCATCAGTGCGTCTGATCTCAGCATCAGTCTCTCTCTACCTCTGGAGGTGGAATATCAGGATAAAAACACCTACAGCTGTGTGCTGAACAATCCCATCAGCAACCAGACCACACATCTGGACATCAACACACTCTGTCACACATGTGCAGGTACCACAGCACTGATGATATTATTGACCCACAGCCAGCCTCCAAATAAGCATCAGAATTTTCTGTTTTGCAAAATTATGATCATTTTAATCTTGTTGAAAATTCTATTTTATAATTTTTTTTTTTTTTTTCTGTTGTATTTTTTTTTTTATTTAGAAGTCCATGACCACTGTTGTGGTCCTACACTCAAAAACATGCTGGGTTGTTTCTGTAAACATATTGTTGGGTTGATTGTGCTGGGTCAAAATGTTGGGTTGTTTGGGGTACTGTAAACACATTATTGGGTTGTTCATGCTGGGTCAAATGAGTTGTAAGGGGGTTATTCACAAATAAACAGCTGGTTGGGTTATTTTGACCCAGCAACTGGTTTATTCTTTGGAACTTTCTGGATCTTCACTTCAGACTGGAGGAGCACGCCACTCGGAGCAGGCAGTGTTTTATGGTAAGTTAATATTAATGTTTACCTATATTTTAAAAAAGTTGTGGTAACAGCAAGCTAGTTTCACTGTTCAACATACAGTCTATGATATGGAAGTGTAAGGGGTAACGTATTTATTCTGTGAAACGTAAATAGCCACAGCTTGCCGGTTAGATTTTTTGACAAAATGCCGCATCGTTAAATCCTTAATTGTAAACCAGCAAGGCCTAGCCTATATCAGCAGCCTTTTTGAAATATGCCGTTTAAATAGTAAATTCATCACGTAATTATCGTATTCATTGTGGACGTTGTATATTTAAAAGTGAGGAAAGCGTTTTGAATGAAATCCGTAATCGCAGTATGTTTTTAGTCCCTCACAGGGCTCGCACGCAAAATCTGCGGGAAATTAGTCTCGAGGCTAATGTAACGTTTGTGTGTGGAAAGTCTGCTGGCATATTGTAGTAATACTCGCAAGAAGAAGCGACTGGGGTAAGTTCCAGCATAGTCTCCTCCTGCGTGTGTCTTCTGTAATGTCTCTGTCGGAACCAGGATTGTTCCGAAAAAAATTAACTGAGGAATAACATCACAGTAGCCTATGCGGCGTCACATTCTGGTTAGTAGTGTAACGGAATTACCGCCTGGAATATTGTCAAATTGACAGGCGCCAGTTTTGAGAAGAAAATTATTAAGAATGATCGTCAATTTAAAACTTAAAAAATGTAGACTTACATTATACCCTAGCCTACCATGCATGTCATCTTTCATTTTATTGTGTAACATTATCTAAGCGTGGCGATCATCAGCGCTGCCAGTCAGGAGATTAACGAGCAGCTTTGCTGGTTTGTGAGTTTTAATGTTAAAGACACTATCAACATTACAGTAATATTTTGACTTTTATTGCCTAAATGTTGACAATATTAGTCCAAAGTACTCTTTTATTACTATAATTCAGTTTGCAAATACTGAATTTAAATAGACATTTTGTTTGTTTGCCACATTTAGTCATATTTGGTAATGTTTGCAATAAAAAAAAAATTATACTTCCACAAAAAAAGCTTAACTTGCATGTTAGTTATATTGCAACACTCTAATTGATTGTGTGTAATCAACAGGTGGGGACCAACATGGTTGAATATTCACAAAATGGGATGACTGGAGCATTGCTGCATATTCTGTGCCTCAAGGATGAGACGAGGGGGACATGTCAGACCTTTGCCATTGTTCCAGGCCACACCATTGAGACTGAGTTTCAAAGCTATTTTTATTATTTTGATGTTAAATACACAAAGCAGTGTTTCCCCGCCTGGGAGTTTCTCCAGCATGCCTTGTATCAAATTAATGGAAAAGAGTCCTCCTCTGTAAAATTTGAGGACAACAGTTGTTTTTTCAGGCCCACGTGATATTTAGTCGCATTTTAAATGTTTGTTGCTGTTCTTAATAAATCAACATATCTTAATAATTGAAATCGTAATCGTATAAGTTCAAATGAGTTGCTTAATGACGTTTAAAGGTGCATTGTGTAATATTTACGAGGATCTGTTGACAGAAATGCAATATCATATACATAACTATGCTTTCAGTGGTGTATAAAGACCTTACTTAATGAACATTGTTTTTATTACCTTAGACATGTATTAAATGTTTTTTTTAATAATTAAACGAGATTTAAATCAAATTTACACTGGTCTCTCTGGTTTATTGTATTACAGAGACAATCATTATTTTACATTCGTAATATAACAAATATTTGTTACTAATTTTATTAAGGCAATGAGACATGAAATAACCCAGTATAAGTAGGACTTAACCCAGCAAGAGGGTTAATTCCACCCACTGGTTGGGTCAAATGAATGACCCAGAAATATGGGTTAAATGGTAAAACCCAGCACTTGGGTCAAACCAACCCAGCGCGTGTTCTGTCCAATAGTGACCCAGCGGTGTGGTTAAGGTTGGGTTATTTTTTAACCCAGCAGTTTTTAGAGTGTACTGAAGCTGTGATCCGATTGGTTCTCTGTGCTCTGGTGGGCGTGGCTTCAGTGGCTTTTCTACTTTATGACATCAGATCTACAAGAGGAGACAGGAAACTGACAGACACATCATGAATATTGTGAAATATCGTGGAGTTTTAGTGTGCAAAGTTGAAAAGATATATGCAAGGATTTAAATGAAAATAGTTATCAAGAAAATCAACAAGAGGTTTATATTTAGGTGCAAATTGATTTATAAAGTTTATAATACATATATATATATATATATATATATATATGCTTACATAGCCTATTTTATATGAGTTGTATTTAGATGTCTGATCTGAGTAGTGTCAGAGTAGATCTTAAAGTGTAATCTGTGATGTGTGATGACCTCTAGCGGTGAGTTTCAGGAACTGTAGATTCATCATTGGGCACAAAACATTCAGCCAGTAAGAAAAGAAAACCTGTAGGATATACTGTATATATATATATAATTTTAACATAAACATTTTATGTAATGTTTATGAAAATAATTGAACACGTTTGTAGGTCTATATTGTCTCATTCATCATTGTAACCTTGTTTAACCTCCTCAGACCCGAGCTTTGGTTTGGCGTGCATTTTAGATTTCTTCTAGCTTTTTGGGGTTAGGAGGGGACCAATATATATAATAACCAGAATTTATCTTTGAACATGAAGCACTTTTTGAAAAAAATGATGTCCACATATGTGGACACTGGGTCTGAATTCACAGAAAAAAATCAATACACCATTGTGTAACAAAGTGCAAATCTCTTTTATTTACAGCCTGTGCCTGAACATTTTTCGTTGTTACTCTTGTATAACTTCTGAACATACATACATACATCTTCCGCTTATCTGGGGCCGGATCGCGGGGGCAGCAGTCTAAGCAGAGATGCCCAGACTTCCCTCTCTCTAGACACTTCGTCCGGCTCTTCCAGGGGGACACCGAGGCGTTCCCAGGCCAGCCGGGAGACATAGTCTCTCCAGCGTGTCCTAGGTCTTCCCCGGGGTCTCCTCCCGGTGGGACGTGCCCGGAACACCTCCCCAGGAAGGCGTCCAGGAGGCATCCGGAACAGATGCCCGAGCCACCTCAGCTGGCCCCTCTCGATGTGGAGGAGCAGCGGCTCTACTCTGAGCTTCTCCGGAGTGACCGAGCTTCTCACCCTATCTCTATGGGATCGCCCAGCCACCCTGCGGAGAAAGCTCATTTCGGCCACTTGTATCCGGGATCTTGTCTTTTCGGTCATGACCCACAGCTCAGCCCAGGTGAGTTGGAAAATTTATCCGGGGCCCCACCCTGGAGCCAGGCCCGGGGTGGGGCTCGTATGAGAGCGCCTGGTGGCCAGGCCTCCCCCATGGTGTCCGGCCGGGCTCAGCCCGAAGAAGCGACGTGGGGCTGCCCTCCCGTGGGCTCACCACCCGTAGGTGGGACTGTAAGGGGCCGGTGCTTAGAGGATCGGGCGGCAGTCGAAGGCGGGGGCTTCGACGACCTGATCCCTGGACCCTGGAGGGGTGCTGGATAGCGCTCTGACTGGGGACTCCATCGTTCTACTTGGGGACTTCAACGCCCACGTGGGCAGCGACAGTGACACCTGGAGGGGCGTGATTGGGAGGAATGGCCCCCCTGATCTGAACCCGAGCGGGCTAGTCACAGTTTGTCCATAAGGAACACCATGTTCAAGCATAAGGGTGTCCATCAGTGCACGTGGCACCAGGACACCCTAGGCCGGAGGTCAATGATCGACTTTGTGACTTTGTGGACGTTTCATCTGGCCTCTGGCTGTATATCTTGGACACTCGGTGAAGAGAGGGGCGGAGCTGTCAACTGATCACCACTTCTGAACATTGATATGGAAAAACAAAATTTATATCCAAATAAAAAACATATCCAAAAAAAAAAATAGAAAATTTGCTTTTTTTTTGTAACACTCCAAAACTTCAACTTCTCCAAACTAGGAATGTTATTTTTATTTGTGTGTGTGTGCACGCTTGATCGCAGTGAGCAAGAATGTGTGTGTGTGTGTGTGTGTGCGCACGCGATCGTGAATGGGCAAGAGAGAGTGTCTGTGTGTGCGATCGCGAGTGATCAAGAGAGAGTGTGTGTGTGTGTGTGTGTGTGTGTGTGTGTGTGTGTGTGTGTGTGTGTGCGCGCGCGCACGCGACCGTGAATGGGCAAGAGAGAGTGTCTGTGTGTGCGATCGCGAGTGATCAAGAGAGTGTGTGTGTGTGTGTGTGTGCGCGCGCACGCGATCGTGAATGGGCAAGAGAGAGTGTTTGTGTGTGCGATCGCGAGTGATCAAGAGAGTGTGTGTATGTTCGCGCACGCGATCGTGAATGGGCAAGAGAGAGTGTCTGTGTGTGCGATCGCGAGTGATCAAGAGAGAGAGAGAGTGTGTGTGTGTGTGTGTGTGTGTGTGTGTGTGTGTGTGTGTGTGTGTGTGTGTGCACGCGCGCCACGAAGCTCGCAAGTTGTGCAACTACAAATTGTCATTTTTTTTGCTAAAATTCTTATACAGTTTCATCGAAGTTAAGTCCCAATGTCCACATATGTGGACATCAAGTTTAGCAGCCTAGTAAATCTTTCCTGTTACAAAAGTTTGTCAAATGTGCATGCCATTTTAATCATACAACACTATTATGCATAACTTAACAAGAATCAACGATGAAATGTTATTACATTTTTTACCTTGTGGGCGTTTTGGTCTGATGTGGCTGCGTGACATTTCGCCTCTTTTCTCCGCCATCTTGAAATTATTTATGTTACATTTTTTTTTCTCCTGACACCACCAGATGGCAGTATAAGTGCCCATGTTTGTGAAAAACCAGTTCCAGTTACACAGAATTAAGTATTAAGCTGCACACAGCCAAAAATGTGGTGTCCACGTATGTGGACACGGGGACTGAGGAGGTTAAGTAGATTTCCTGTATATTTATTTTGGGACTGATAGTGGTTAATAAAGTAATAAAGTAATAAAATAATGGTATGAGAGAGTGCCAGTGGTAATATCACTGTGTTCCTGTCGGTCAGTGTTAGAGGATCTGTGTAACAACAGTTAGTCTGCCCTTGATCAGGCTAGTTTCCCAGCATAAGTTGCCAGAGTAACTGAGTTTGAACTATTTTAAGTTTGCTTTATGAAACAGAATCAACTGACAATAAGTCTGACTAACCAAAATAAGCCTGGCTTGTGTTATAATCTTGCTTCATGGAAGAGCCCTCGGGTCTGCATTAAAAATGTCATTTGAAAGGCTCTATGTTTTGTTTTTTAAAAAGTGAATGTCCTTTTCATTTATGTTTTCACTTTGAAATGACATACATGCCAGGGTTATTGTTGTTAACTAAAACATTATTATTTTAAATGAAATGAACGTTTACTGTAATAAAACAATAATAAATAAAATGTTCCAGGTAGTTGTCAATGCAACATGTATACATTTAATTTAGAAGTACTAAAATATTTTGTATTATTAAAATAAAATAAACATATATAGGCTAACTATATAAACAACATTTTTCATACAAGAAAAAAAGAAAAATGACAAAAACACAAATTTATTAAGATGGAAAATCTAAAAATAATTTAAATATAATTCAAAATATTAATAGCAACTCTAATAGTATATGTTATTTGTACTATTCCATAATGATAATCAATGATAGTATATACTATAGGCCTACTATATACTATGATCCTAAAATAACACTGGCACATGATGACCAAGCAATCCTTTCAATCAAAATACAATTTGCATAAAAATTAATTATGATCATTTATAGCACTGAAACAGTTTATTTAAATGCAAAACATATTGTGTTATATTGATTAATTGTGAGCTGAATCAAAATAAAAATCGATTATTGTGATAAAACATTTTTGTTTTAAAGTTGAAGTATTTTTGAATGAGGTTTATGTAGTCTATGATGACTGACACAAAAACATCCATATGGATTCTTAGGGAATGTGTAAATTAAAAACATTTTATTACTGATGTTAAAGTCGCTTCAACAGAAACACACATACCATCAACTAATAACCTGAGCTCCGGCTTGTCTTATGAATCGAGTGTTTCCATCTTCCTGATTATCACAAAGCATTGGTCGCATAATTCTAGCAAGAAGAATAAATGTTACCAGTAGATTATATGTGATTTAAAATGCAAATCAAGTCATAAAAAAAATAAAAAAAATATGTCTTGTACTGTAGCAAATAAGCTCCACCTGGAGGACTTTATACGCTTAAACTATCAAATACTTAAATCACATAATTTGGGATGTTTAGATGATCACATTACTGTTTTCTGTGCTTTCAGTAACAGATGATTAAATAATCCATAGCTTTCCATAAAAAGGAAAGTGCTTACCATTAATCATTGTGACATGATGTAGAGGAACCCAGTTTGACCCCGTAAAGAACGACCATAAGTCAAATCTGAAGTTCATTTAGAGTTTATTGAAGACAGTTCTCCACACTTCCAGTAGAAAATAGTATAAAGTAAGACCCCTCCTAAAATAACTTAATACACAGATGAAAACAGTTCTTATAGGCACATGGATGATCAGCTGACATCATTTCTACAGGTTCAGATACATTAACAGTACAATATCTGAACATAGAGTTTGGTTCTTCACACAAATGTGGACAATATCTTAGTTCAATATCAGTTCTCATGTAACTATCATAAGAGTAACAGGTGTTGTTTACACACTATAAGATAAAAAAAGGCAATATTATTTCTTAGTCACAGAAAAAAAAAAAGAAAAAAAAATTCACTGGAACAGAACAATACATCCACACAGAGTGAACTTGAGCTCATATAGACCCCTTTTCAGTTGGTAAACATGGTGACTTTTTTGTGGGCGGAGCTTAGGTGGAGGCGGAACGATCCCTCCGGCCGCTTTACTAACGTTAGTTTGCAAGTTTTGTTAACTTGTTTTTTTAATAATGACTGGAGAAAATCCGATTTTATCTTAATGTGCAACTGTCCAGGACCGCGATTGTTATTTGCAAAAGTTAATTTTAACGGACATCCCAGATTGGCTGACCCGGCATACACGCTCATTAAATGGATGGATGATCTGACAGGATTAACGTCAACGCTACCTCCGGTTGAGTGGCCTGACTTCTACACCGACCCGATAGAGAAACTGAGGGCAAATAAAGAGATGCCTATAACTGTACTAAATGGTCACGTTACGTGCAAGACTTGTGTAGTAGCCTACGATCCGCAGTTCTGCCTAGCCAGCGCCAAGGCCAGACAGAAGACGACCATGTAAAGAGTGACATTACGGTGCAATTTTAATGATGTGAATATTTTCTAGAAATAAAAATTCCAGATACAGCATATTCATTTTTTAACTATGTATTTGATTAGACTTTCTTACCAGGTTCTTCAAAAAGTCTAGTCACAATCAATCAAAACAACAATCATAGATGATTCACAAATAATCACAATCATTTAGAAAACATTATGCGATAAAATTTCAAATTGGAGCCTGTACTCCGTCGATTCTTGCACCCAACAACACAACAAGATGACAATTAATAACAATTATAATAATTTAAGCTCCTTATTATGTAGCCGAATCTGTGCTGGTTTGTATTGGCAGCCTCCAATTTTCCCTTTGTTTTGCCTCCAGCTAGCGCTGTGACGTAACTGTGACGTCGGCTCGAAATTGGTCTATAAAAACACACTGATACTGATATGATTCACCATCACATTTTAACATTATAATGACCAGTGCTGTCAACTCGAGAGAATACATATGGCACTTTAACATGTAGTGCATTAGTAACCTTCACATCGTCTCATACAGCTAACATGAGAACAGCTAAAGAAACAGATTAGCACAACACATTAAACTCTAGCCAAGAGGCTCGTAAAATAATGGTAGCCAGCAGCCAATCACACGCCTCGAAACGTGCAGAAGATGTGATTCACTTCTCGTGAAAGAGAGCTTGATTTAACTCTCTTCTGCCCAAGATTAAGAGATTAAAGAATATAAAGTACATAAGTGCATTTAAACAGCAAGAAGAAACTAGCTTGCTATAACTGTGCAAGGGAAAGTTGTGAAGTTAGTTTAAATAGTAAAAAAAAATTATATATTATTTACAAAAAATATGATTCCCTATTCATTTTATAATAACAGAGTACTGGATTGTACACCCACATAATTGGTTTACAGCTCACGTTCCCATTAGAGGTTTTTCCAGTGGAAATGGTCGAGATAGATTAAGCCTGATGTGTGGGATCCTCTCAGATCACTGGATCATTGTCTTCTTGTTCTGTAAGAAAACAATGAATCACAGAAAATAAAGACAGAGAAATGAACAGACAGTCATTTAAAAGTTATAAAAACTCAGGAAATCACCACGTGTGTCATCTATTCGTGAACAAGACTATTCCAACTACTTTGGAAAATAACTACAAACACAATAAACACAATTTTTTCACAATACAAGCAATGTTTTCCTCTCACTACAGTATCTGTTGGTGATACTTACCCTTTCTTGGAGCTCCTGTGGCGATAGTACATCACACCAGCAACAGCAGCAGCTGCAGTTAACAGCAGAACAGCAACAGCCATAACTATTACAACAAACCTAGAACCTAGATCAGCTAAAGACAGACCGTCAGTGAATCTGTCAGACTGACCTAAAACAAACACAATGAGATATCAGAAGGTCTGAGAGAGTACATGTGAATCTCATTCAGTTTAAAGTAGATCACCGTTTCACACAGTGATGTCAGAAGTAGAGATGCTTCAGGACCAAGTCGTCAAGATATTAAAATAAAAAATATATATAATGATAGCCCTACCGTCTTTTTTACATTCCTCTGTAAGTGTTATCCTTTCAAATGCCCACATTACTCACCAGTGACAGCAACACTGAAGCTCCTAGAGATGCTGAATCTGCTGCTGCTGATCTGTAGTGTATAATCTCCAGAGTCTTCAGTTCTGGTGTTCATGATGATCAGAGATCCAGTCTGATGATCCATCTTCAGTCTGTCTCTGAATCTCTCTTCACACTGAACATCTGTACAGGTCTGACTCTGATCTTCAGTGATTTCAGCGATGAGAACGTCATTAAAATACCACATCACATCATTCGATTTTATTTCACCAGGTTCTAAAATGACAGATTCTCCCTCTTTCACTGACTTTCTCGTCACTTCTCGTTCAGCAGCAGGAACACCTGAAACACAAACCAACAGATGCTGGAGGATCTTTTTGGGGAAGAAACTCTATAACAAGAACAAACTATGAAATGATTGTGAATTAAAATTTCCTAGATCTTAAGAAAATCTGTAGAAATAACATTAAACAATAAAATATAGTCAAATGAATTCTAAGAAATGTCTTTATTCATAAAGACTTTTTTTTTTATTAGAAATTCCAACTGGAATTGCTGGATTAAAAATATATAATTTACTGCATTATATATTTTCACTAAGCACTTATTGAAAAAAAAAAATCTAAAATATTTTGTGATCATATGACACAAATTGACAAATTATTTAACATTTTCTTGACTGTCAGTCTGAAAGCAACATTTGTCCATATTTTGTGCTGTACTATATTTTGTACTGCACAATGCATGTACTTATTTTAAATCAAATCCCCATCACTTTGAACCTCTGTGAACTAAACAGAACAAAAATAAAACTAATGGCTCACTAATGGACAGACAAATCAGTTTAAAATAATTCTGTACTTTTATTTTTTTGCAGGTACTTTTAAATAGAAGAAGCACCTCTGCATAATAAACACGTTAATGCTGTGATTTAAATGCATGTAACCTGAATTGAAACCTTCGTAAATGACTCACCATGAACATGCACACTGAAGTATTTGTCACTGTTGATCATGGATTGCTGATAAACTCCAGAGTCTGTGTTTCTGATGTCCATGATGGTCAGAGATCCAGTCTGATAATCCAGCTCCAGTCTGTCTCTGAATCTCTCATTACCTTCATCACACTGAACATCTGTACAGATATAACGGAGATCTCCACTGATTTGAGCGATGCGAATGCCATTAAAATACCACATAATTCCGTCTTGTGGGTTTATGGTAATACCAGCACGTAAAGTGACTGAATCTCCCTCCATCACTGACAGTCTGTCACCATCATATGCACCTGAAGAAGAGATAGGCTAAACAAGTTAGGCTAATTATACATTTCTTGTTGGATAGTAGGACTAGGAATGTTCTGTGAAAATGTTTTTTTTTTTACATTGTGAGTAGAGAAATATGTCTGGATTCATAACGTTAACATGTCAAAAACAGCAGAAGAACATAATTGATTTACACATTTACTCCTCAGACAAACATACATGGGTACGGGGCTAAAGGCGCACCGGGGTTAAAGGACCCCTTGATTTAATTTTCCTCAAACAATAGATGGCACATATACTTGCCAAAGCACTTTCCAAAACATCTGCTTTTCAAGCTGCATGTGGAAATTTGTCTGATCCTTAATGCAGTTTTTAAGTTTATTCTGCGCTAATTTGATCTGATATTTCATGTTTTTTTTGTTTGCTTTTTTTATGTTGTAGATTTAATTAGCAAATGAGAATTGCTCAAATTATTTACCATATTTTGAGATAAATGTCTTAATGATTTTCAGTTTTGTTCAAGGTAATCAAAGCAACAGTTTTTCAATAACGGAAGAATATGTCAAAGTATGATATTTGGGGTAAAAGGCGCTCCTGCTGTTGGGGTGAAAGGCACAATAATTAATGTAAAATATATGATAATAAACAGCTTGCTGACTTTTCCATTTGTTTTCATGACATGGTTCGATATATGGTAAATATCGTATATATAAGCTGGATGTCCACCTTAAAGATATTTAATATATTTATAAATAATATTAATATAATTTCATATTTATAATGAAACAATTATATTTAACCATGAAATTGATCATATCATATAATAAAATAGAATTTAATGTTACTACTGTAAATTTATATTAAGTTAATATGGGATCTCATCCAATGCTTTTACAATACTTTTGTTATTTAATGTAATTTTTTCGATTTTTTGTAATATTAACATGTTAATGACAGTAAGTTTATTTAACAAAAATGAATTTTAACTTTGCTAAAGTGATTATTTTGAACAAGTATTAACTTAATACATTATTAACACCATATTATTTTTACCTGAAGTATTTGTATCAGTAATGTGTGTCTTTTGCCCCATCATGCTGGTTTTACCCCGTCTGACTGTTGGGGAAACTTATTATCTCGTTTAACATAATACACCGCATACACACACCCTGATTCGTATATTACATATTGCACTTACATTATACAGCCAAGTAATAGTGTTCATTGCATACTTTTACAGACTCAAATGATGTGCTGCACTTCGACGACAAAACGCTAATAAATTACTTCAAACTCCTAAGAAATGCAGTGATATGATTTTACCTTTTCTACCAAGCTTATAAAAACTTCTGTTTCTGCCGCACTTAATTTAAAACACGTCTATTGTTTCTCCATTTGAATCTGGTGATGTATTACTCACTGTTTTACCTCACAGAAACTTCTGGCTGAATTCGTTGGTTGCTTGGTAACAGACCTGAGACCTGATTACCGAACTCGATGAAGCGATTTAAGATTTCCTAACTAGAAGATACATTAAGACAGTCAGGATAAGAATCCTAAATCGACTAAAGATTTGCTTCAGTAATACGAATTTGTGAAAAACATGTCAGATCTCAATTTATGACTCAAGATAGAACGTTTTCGCCCTCTGATGAAAATTCACAGGACTGGAAAAGTAGCTTAGCTAACTTTACCTTTGTCCACCAAATTAAGACTATTATACATTTCGAGTTTTTATTCAGAGTTATATACTGGTTTTATTTAACAAATTCCCTCACATTTGCGTTTCAACTTTCATTCGACACAGACTGCTCTCACGAGCAGGTTCTCCAGCTGGTAAAACGTGTCTAAAATGACTTAGCCTAGTCATCATTTGTTTGCATTGTTGACATGAAGACGAAATGTAATATAATTTTAAAAAAAGCGTCTTACCGTGCACGAGGGATGCAAACACTGCGAGCACACAAACCAAAAACTTATTTTTCACCATATTTTCTCCGGTGAATGACGTGCCATCATCGTTCCCTCTTCGCTCCTCTTCCGCGTGGTGGACCAATCAAATTGGATATGGCTCTGCACAGGTGTATCCTATCAGAGCCCGTCTACGGAGAGCCTTGGCACTTCCTATAGAGCTGGTAAGTCCCGCCCCTTCCGCTAATCCCCCTGGACCTCTAGGTTGAAAAATCGTCAATGCAAGTGAATGGGAGAAAATAATTATTTTCTGGTCCCGTTTGAATTTTGCCATGAATGTGAACATATGTTGTCTGTGAATTTTTTATATAACTTTTCGTGTAAAGAATGCTACAATTTAGCGTGTAGAAGTTTGATACGGGTAGACTTTGTGTGTGAGCACTTTGTGGACTACAACTCTTCGCTGCTTTCGGCGCGTTTGAAACGTCAACACCACTAGCACACGGCTCTAGCTCACGGATCCCGCTAAACATGGCTGTGCCTTTGGTGCACTTCACCGCCTTCTTTCAGGGAGAGGACAGAATCGTTGAGGTTGACGAAAACCACGGGTAAGTCAACTTTATGGGGTGACGTCACATAGGCGACATGTCTTTTGTCGTTATGTCTTTTCCACAGCTGCTAGCTGAAGAATCATACCATATACTGTCAAACTCGTAACATGAAGAGTTATATAAAAAATTCACAGACAACATATGTTCACATTCATGGCACAATTCAAACGGGACCAGAAAATAATTATTTTCTCCCATTCACTTGCATTGACGGTTTTTCAACTTTGAGGTCCAGCGGGGTTTTGCGGAAGGGGCGGGACTTACCAGCTCTATTAGCCCCATAGAGCTGGTAAGTCCCGCCCATCCGTAATACCCCAACCTCTAGGTTGAAAAATCGTCAATGCAAGTGAATGGGAGAAAATTTTAATTTTCTGGTCCCGTTTGAATTGTGCCATGAATGTGAACATATGTTGTCTGTGAATTTTTAATATAATTTTTCATGTTACGAGTTTGACAGTATAATGTATGATTCTTCGGCTAGCAATTGTGGAAAAGACATAACGAGAAAGACTACATGTCGCCTATGTGACGTCACCCCATAAAGTTGACTTACCCGTGGTTTTCGCCAACCCCAACGATTCTGTCCTCTCCCTGAAAGAAGGCGGTAAAGTGCACCAAAGACACAGTCATGTTTAGCGGGATCTGTGAGCTAGTGTCCGTGTGCGAGTGGTGATGTTTCAAACGCGTCGAAAGCAGCGAAGAGTTGTAGTCCACAAAGTGCTCTCACACAAAGTCTAACCGTATCAAACTTCTACCCGCTAAATTATAGAATTCTTTACACAAAAAATTATATTAAAAATTCACAGACTACAAATGTTCACATTCATGGCACAATTCAAACGGGACCAGAAAATAATTATTTTCTCCCATTCACTTGCATTGACGATTTTTCAACCTAGAGGTCCAGTGGGGTTAGCGGGACTACCAGCTCTATTCGGTTGTTAAGTCGTGACGTAACCACTCTCAGATAATACTGCTTCCGGGTCCAAAGTCCAGGTCCTCTCTACCTACCTACCGCTTTCGCTAGTGTTTTAGTTATTATTGAGTGTTTTTACAATGCCGCAGTGCTGTGTCCCGTGTCCCGAGCAAACTCACTTCAACCTCGTAAATCTTCTTTTTCATTGATGCCTGGACTCTACCCTTAATTATGCCACCTGAGTGATGAGCTATACTAACCACTCTGTTGGTGTTAAAGGAATTTAAACCCTTTTTGACCGCCAAGGGTGCCTCACTAAGAAGGACGTGATCGTAAATAAATTTACAGGTTCCGCCATTGTTATTTCTGGACGAGCGGAGCGCTTGGACCCGGAAAAGGCTCAATGTCACGCGTGATGTCAGACTTAACAATCGGATAGTATCGATCTTGGTTGCAGTTCCATTAGAATTCAACTGGAGGTGATCGCGGGCGAGTGCAGACTTAATGGGAGTCTATGGGGCTAGACGGCTAAATTTGTCTCTTTCACCCGATTGCCGTTGAGAAATCTCAGATTTGATTGTAGGTTTTGCAAGTTCAACATGGGTTTTAGGTCAAAAATTGAATGAACGAGTACTTATGTCCTTTCGATTTCTTACAGGTTGAGTTGTTGTTGCCCATAACACGCTAGCATTCTGCTAATGAACGCTGATTGGTCAGTGAAGGAATGATTACGACCAGAGATACCGCTTGATGGCATCGTGGCATCCGAAGCTGGACCAGAAACAAACAAAAACTCTTCTAGCACGTGTATTTACCTGTGTCAGCTGTGTTGTGTGTTTACCTGTGTCAGCTGTGTTGTCGATGCCTCGAGAAAAAAAAAGAAAGTGCAGAGCGCGAAAGCACCAACGCGACTGAAGGATTGCCGTAAAGCATACTAGTATCTCTGGTCGTACGATGTGTATGACGTCATTTACATTTTAAAAGACTTTTTAAAGCAAATAAGTGACTCTAAAAAAAATCTAACACCCAGCAGTGTGTAATTTCTTTGCATCTCCTTTCGAATACAACATTCAAATTACTAGACAAAAAATGATATCCTGAGAAAAGTGTATTTTGAGGGGTATAGCTCCATAGCCCTCCATTCATTCTGCACTCGTCCTGCGAGCGCCCCCGCATGGACAGAGACGTGTTACTGCAGCCAGTCCAGAAACCGGAAGTAACCAGAGAGTGCCAATTCTCTTCCTATTAGACATTCTCTGATCCTATGCTGAAATCTCCAAATACCCACACTTTCGGTCTTTTCACTTGACCACCTGTCTACTTGCATGACGTATTTCCTCTATTTGGCCCAAGTGTTCAAGTAGGCGTAAAGACTGCAAGTGTTTTGATTAGTGATGGAAAGCCGAGGCTTTCTGAACCATTTGAGGTTTTCATCAAATTTTGCAAATGCGCCTTAGTCACATCTGGGCCCTATACCATGAAGCCGGTTTAGGTGGCTAGCCAGCTATGTTTCAGTTCAGTTTAGTTTAGCAAAGAAACATAGGCCTATAGGTGACGTAACTTATTCCCAGTGTCTGTTGCAATGACTTCACCTTTTCTTCCAAATCCTGTGACATCTCAGCGCAAATTGTTTGACGAGCACTTCGTAAAGAAAGAGTTTTTAGCCAGACAAAATGAAAGATACAGATTTTCCGCGGAAGGAATGTCTTATCTTTGCGAACTTCTTGAGCCGCACATAAAGAATTTAACGTGTCAAATTCATGCACTTACTGTACCGCAAATATTGCGTTTTCTTGCAAGGGGTAGCCTACATTCTTGCACGCTGGGTGACGCACAGAAGCTAGGGGAAAACACGGTTTGTCGAACCATTCGCAAGGTGGTCCTCGCTCTGCAGGAGTAAATGAATAGTTTCATTAATAGTGTTCCCCGGACATTTATCGACCATTTCCATAAAAGAGGGCTTTTATAAAATTGCCAGTAAGATATATTGATAGGGTGACATCACATGAACACAAATTTTTTTTTTTTTTCAAAAAGCAAATTTCACAAATGTACTATACAATATAATACATGTTAAGAATTATTTTAAATCTTTATTATTATTCTGTTAAACTTATGATAGGATTCCCTAGAGTCATTGAAACATGTATGCAGTCTATTGCTCCAATCTCCACGGCTCTAGGGAACATGAGGCAGATTATGTTAATAGGAAGTCCTATCACAGCCTTAATGTTCAGGTAGAGATGATGTGAATATGTGAGAGGATTATTTTCTGTGAGATGAATCTTTAAATTAATAGTAACATTAACAGATATAACAATGATCTACTAAACATTTCATCTGCAGACGACTTGTGGTGGTCATGAACGTATGATCACAAGTTTGGATGCCAAATGGCCTGGCTCCAGTGCATGACTCACGAATTTTCTGTGAGTCTGTATTGTGTCAGCGCTTTGAGGAAAGCAAGTTAAATTTGGTACAGTACAAAACACTGTTAATTTGAACTGAGATAGAAAAACCTACACAATAACCCCCTATCATAACCCTCAGACAGGGCCACAGCACCACATCGATGTGGCCCTCAGTAAAACCAGAGTGAAGATAGAGATGACCTTTGGCCTCCTAAAGGCACGTTTCAACTGTGTTCGGCCCTTAAGAGTCACCAGAGCGGGCATCACAGATAGTGGCTGCATGTGCCATTCTGCACAATATAGCCACCAGTAGAAAGGAGCGAGAAACACCACAAAACCAGCTTCTCCCCGATGAAACTGACCCGATCACACTTGACCACCCAGCTGGTGCAGATGTAGATGCAATCACCATACAATATTACACTTAATAAAAGCACATTGAAACTGCAGATAGGTCTCAAACTGTTTTATTGGTTTTGTGGGATGAGAGGGAGAAAGAGAGCAAGAGAAAGTTGCATTAATAAATATTCATACTAAAGTGTTACTTGGTTAAATAAGTTCACATACTGAGATCAGTTTTATCCAGCTGTTTGATCTCCAATTTTTTTTTTTGAGCCTCCTCAGCTCACAGTCCAGCTCCTTTAGTGTGCAGTCTAGTTCGAGACTCTTTTAGTGTGCAGTCTAGTTCGAGACTCTTTTAGTGTGCAGTCTAGTTCGAGACTCTTTTAGTGTGCAGTCTAGTTCGAGACTCCTTTAGTGTGCAGTCTAGTTCGAGACTCCTTTAGTGTGCAGTCTAGTTCGAGACTCCTTTAGTGTGCAGTCTAGTTCGAGACTCCTTTAGTGCGCAGTCTAGTTCGAGACTCCTTTAGTGCGCAGTCTAGTTCGAGACTCCTTTAGTGTGCAGTCTAGTTCGAGACTCCTTTAGTGTGCAGTCTAGTTCGAGACTCCTTTAGTGTGCAGTCTAGTTCGAGACTCTTTTAGTGTGCAGTCTAGTTCGAGACTCCTTTAGTGTGCAGTCTAGTTCGAGACTCCTTTAGTGTGCAGTCTAGTTCGAGACTCCTTTAGTGTGCAGTCTAGTTCGAGACTCCTTTAGTGTGCAGTCTAGTTCGAGACTCCTTTAGTGTGCAGTCTAGTTCGAGACTCCTTTAGTGTGCAGTCTAGTTCTTTAGTGTGCAGTCTAGTTCGAGACTCCTTTAGTGTGCAGTCTAGTTCTTTAGTGTGCAGTCTAGTTCTTTAGTGTGCAGTCTAGTTCGAGACTCCTTTAGTGTGCAGTCTAGTTCGAGACTCCTTTAGTGTGCAGTCTAGTTCTTTAGTGTGCAGTCTAGTTCAAGTCTCCTTTAGTGTGCAGTCTAGTTCAAGACTCCTTTAGTACAGGGCCCTGACTGAGTCTGTTTCCACCTGAAACACAATTCCACCACAAACATGATCATTACAAGTTTTCTGGAGGCTCATCAAATCACAAAAAGTTCCTTGACTTCCTACAAACACAGGACTGACTAATTTTTGTCAAGGGTTTTAAATCCTTACACATTTCTTCTGAAGGCCATTTAGGTAGAGGCCTCAGTTTCTGGGGCAGGTTGTGTAAAATCCTACAATAAAAGAGATGTGTAAGGGCCAGTCCCTTTTTATGCCACACATTCAAATGTTTGCCATATAAAAAGCCCAGTGCATTCACATCAGAAACTGTCTGAGAACACACAGACAGAGTGTCTTCATCATTTCCTCCACCATGATAAATACAAATAGGCCAATATAAAGCATAACTGTTGTAAAGCAGGTTATGTTTGGTGTTCTGTCTGCTGCATACTGACCTCTGTGTGCGAGACTGTGTGTATGTGTGTTGGCTTCAACAGGGACACTGTATTTCCCTCGACTGCAGAACATACAGTCAGCCATATTTAAAACTTAAAAAAAGTAGTAATGTATTGCACACGTACCCAGTGTTACTTGCTTAGAGGAGCCAGCACCAGGGTCAGATTGTACAGCACCTGTAATCCCATCCATAATCGGCCGTCCCTTATTGCTACTCAGAGCCAACTCCTCCGCCACAGTGTATTCTGGTTTTCTGAATTTAACTCTTTATTTCTGTTTGCTGTAAACAAGTGTTTGTGATAAAATATTCACAAAAGTAATAAAAGGTTGTGGTAAATACTCACCACTTTGAATTATCTTTTTATATTTTGTCTTTATCTGCTGCCAAGAACATTTGGAGTTGCGGTTGCATCTAAAAATCAATGAATATTAATCTTTCTTAGTACATACATGCACATTTTTTATATATTATAAATATAGGCTATAAGCTATATTACACATATAAGCTACACATACATACATATATACATACATAATTTTACATAAATATAGAACGTATTTGTTTAACTTACACATTAGCAATCTTTCTCCAACAGTCTTATCTTGCTTTGGCAGCAGAGACCGTATCGTTTCGAGCTTGAAATACATATTTAAATTCATCGTAATTATTAATGATTATCTCTTGCTCCTCCGCGGAAAAATATATTGCTCTCGCTCTACCCGCGATTGGTTGTTCAGTGTCGACGTCACTCTTTTATGTGCACGCGCGCGTGGAGTAATCATAGCTTAAGGATCAAAGCCTGAGTTGACAGAGAAAGTTGATGAGCTGCATCATGGTACCAATAAAGCCTGATTGCATCGGTTTGGTTTTGTCAACTCAAAACTAATCCTGTAACCCCGAGTTTGTTCAGCTACCTTCATGGTACAGGCCCCTGATCTACAAGAGGAGTCAGATAGACACATCATAAATATTGTGCAATATTGTGGAGTTTTAGTCTGCAAAGTTGAAAAGATATATACAAGGATTTAAATGAAAATAGTTATCAATAAAATCAACAACAGTTTTACATTTAGGTGCAAATTGATTTATAAAGTTTATAATATATATATATATATATATATATATATATATATATATATATATATATATAATAAAAAATATATATATATATATATTTAATGCTTATATAGCCTATTTAATATAAGTTGTATTTAGATGTCTGATCTGAGTAGTGTCAGAGTAAATATTGTGGTGTAATCTGTGATGTGTGATGACCTCTAGCGGTGAGTTTGAGGAACTGTAGATTCAGCCAGTAAGAAAAGAAAACCTGTAGGATATACTGTGTGTATGTATATGTATGTGTATATGTGTGTGTATATATATATATATATATATATATATATATATATATATATATATATATATACATACATACAACTTTAACATAAATAAGTCACAATAAGACTGACTATAATAATAAATAAGCCTGATAAGCCTGGCTTGTGTTATTATCTTGTTTTATTGAACAGCCCTCGGGTGCATCAACTGTAATGTAATTTAAAGGCTCTATGTTTTGTATTTTAAAAAGTGAATGTCCTTTTCATTTATGTTTTCACTTTGAAATGACATACATGCCAGGGTTATTGTTGCTAACTAAAACATTATTATTTGAAATAAAATGAATGTTTACTGTAATAAAACAATAATAAATATTTTTTTCCCAGGTAGTTGCAAATGCAACATGTATACATTTAATTTGAAATATATTGTATTATTATTATTATAAAATAAACATAACTATATATATATAAAAAGAATTCATACAAGAAAAAAAGAAAAATGACAAAAACAAATGTATTAAAACTTTAAGATGGAAAATCTAAAAATAATTTAAAAATAATTCAAAATATGAATAGCAACTCTAATAGTATATGTTATTTGTTATATTCCATAAGATTAATCAATGACACTATATATACTATATATAAGAATAATCAGTGATACTATAGGCCTACTATATATGATCCTAAAATAACACTGGCACATGATTACCAAGCAATCCTTTCAATTAAAATTAAATTTGCATAAAAATTAATGATGATAATTTATTGCACTGAAACAGTTTATTTAAAAGCAAAACATATTGTGTTATAATTGTGAGCTGAATCAAAATCGATTGTAGTGATAAAACATTTTTGTCTTTTATAAGGGAATGAAGTTTATGTAGTCTATGATGATTGACTTAAAAACATCAATATGGATTCTTAGGGAATGTGTAAATTAAAAACATTTTGTTACTGATGTTAAAGTCGCTTCAACAGAAACACACATACCATCAACTAATAACCTGAGCTCCGGCTTGTCTTATGAATCGAGTGTTTCCATCTTCCTGATTATCACAAAGCATTGGTCGCATAATTCTAGCAAGAAGAATAAATGTTACCAGTAGATTATATGTGATTTAAATGCAAATCAAGTTGTAAAAAAAAAAAATGTCTTGTACTATAGCAAATAAGCTCCACCTGGAGGACTTTATACGCTTAAACTATCAAATACTTAAATCACATCATTTGGGACGTTTAGATGATCACATTACTATTTTCTGTGCTTTCAGTAACAGATGATTAAATATTCCATAGCTTTCCATAAAAAGGAAAGTGCTTATCATTAATCATTGTGACATGATGTAGGCCAGGGGAACCAGTTTGACCCCGTAAAGAACAACCGATCCATTCAATGAAGACCAGAAGTCAAATCTGAAGTTCATTTAGTTTATTGAAGACAGTTCTCCACACTTCCAGATAGTAAATTAGGACCCATCCTCAAAATAACTTCAGACACGGATGAAAACAGTTCTTATAGGCACATGGATGATCAGCTGGCATCATTTCTACAGGTTCTGATACATTACAGTTTTTCTCGATTGCTTAAACACTATAACCAGGCTTTTGAACTAAAATTTATCAGGAGGAGGAGGAGGAGGAGGAGGAGGAGGAGGACAAAGGGCAAGACGACAAGCAGTCTCAGATGAAATTCAAGCCACTCTAGTTGCCCATGTCTTAGTCAATGGTATGACTATGAGGGAGGCTCGGCTACGAGTAAGGCCAAATTTGAGTCGCTTTACCGTCACCTCGAGAACCTTCAGGGAGGTGTGGTGGCAAACAAAATTCTATCACTGAATAAAAGACAAACATTTCCAATAGTCTTTGATAAGGTGTATTTTCTTGCAAGAAAAGGTAAGCTTTTGTACAGTCACACAGAGCGGCTGCAGAGTGTGACAGTGAAGGAAGGGCATCCTTTCTCCTTTATAGTCTTGTGGGGAACCACAAGCAACATAACTTAACAGTTTTGGAATTTATTGCACCAGTGTGTTAGACTATGTTGTAGTGTGTGTGATTTTGAGGGCTTGTGTGTGATTTTGAGGGCTTGTGTGTGTGTGTCTGAGGGCAAAGTTGGGTTTTTTAGCAAGAGTGAATGGTTTTGAGTGTAGAGCTTCATTTTGACCTGAAAATAGGATGTTTGGGGAATTGGGTGAGACATTATGGATTTGTGTTTACAGTTTTGAGAATATGAGGCATAGTTTCAAGAAACGTGTTTAAGCAATCGAGAAAAACTGTAACAGTACAATATCTGAACATATTGTTTGGTTCTTCACACAAATGTGGACAATATCTTTGAGACCGTTCTCATAAGAGTCTCATAACTATCATAAGAGGAACAGGTGAGTGTGTTTACTCTCATAAGACAAAAAAAGGCAATATTCTTTCTTAGAGTCACAGAAAATCACTGGAACAGAAGAATACATCCACAGAGAGTGAACCTGAGCTTATATAAAACACGCTGATACTGATACACCATCACATTTTAACATTATAATGACCAGTGCTGTCAACTCGAGAGAATACATATGGCACTTATACATGTAGTGCATTAGTAACCTTCACATTGTCTCATACAGCTAACATGAGAACAGCTAAATAAACATAAATTAGCACAACACATTAAACTCTAGCCTATGGGCTCATACAATGTTAGCCAGCAGCCAATCACACGCCTCGAAACGTGCAGAAGATGTGATTCACTTCTCGTGAAAGAGACTTAAAGGGACACCAGGCAACGTTTTAGTGTTAATTAATCATCTTCGTAAGTCGGTATATGGTTAAATGACTCATTACAGGGCGAATGAAGACTCTCTCGCCCGCCCCTGCCTGTAGGAAGACTATCCCGCTTGCAAGTTCGGTGTATCCTACCCACGTCCTTCAGTCTCACAGTCTCAGACATCGCGAGAAGCAGGATCAGTTTACGGCAAGCATCCCCAGCACAGAGGCAGGCTAACGAAACCCGGCTAGCGATTGTTGCAAACGTGTGTATAATGGCAGAGCCGGGGAAGAAGCAGCGAAAACCCTTGACGGAAGATGCAAAGAAAAGGAGCTTCAGACCGAGCGAG
Organism: Rutilus rutilus; assembly: GCA_021464565.1. Taxonomy (NCBI): domain Eukaryota; kingdom Metazoa; phylum Chordata; class Actinopteri; order Cypriniformes; family Leuciscidae; genus Rutilus; species Rutilus rutilus. The sequence continues at coordinate 41,586,057 of JAJAQA010000006.1, read as the reverse complement.
GGCTCGCACACGTATCAACATTGGTCAAGCTTTTTCAGAGAGCTGAAAGACAGAGAAGGCTCCAAGTCAGATGCAGACCTCGCATTCTTGCTTTTGCGCTTGTAAGTAACACTTTGATATTTTATTTTAATCTAATATAACTTTAGACAAATATTAGCCTCCGATATATATTTTTTTATTCTCATGCCCACTCTCCCAAAAAAACAAAACACGAAAGCAGTAGTTCGCCTCGTTCATATCGTTCGTTCCCGGTAAAAATACTAGTATGCATGACAACACAATAAATAAATAAAAAACTCGCCATCAGTTGGAAAGAAAATATTACTTTACTTACCTCGGTAGACATAACTGGTTTTGAAATAGCCGGTTCCTCTGCTCAGCTGGGTTGACAGCTGATCAGCTGGGTTGCTCGTGGCGAGGGGGGAGGAACAACAGTTCGTTTTTACGACAGTGTGTTTGAAGCATTTACTACCAGACACTAGGGGGAGCTTCGTAGAGAAAAAAACTCTCAGGCTTGCCTGGTGTCCCTTTAACTCTCTTCTGCCCAAGATTAAGAGATTAAAGAATATAAAGTACATAAGTGCATTTAAACAGCAAGAAGAAACTAGCTTGCTATATCTGTGCAATGGAAAGTTGTGAAGTTAGTTTAAATAGTTTTGTTATTTTATATATATTATTATATATTATTTAGGAAAACTATGATTCCCTATTCATTTTATAATAAAAGAGTACTGGATTGTAAACCTACATAATTGTTTTACAGCTAATAAAAATATAAACATTAAAATAGTTACTATATTATTAAAATATTAAAATAGTTTACTATTTTAAAATAGTAAAAATTATGTTTTACCTACATAATAGTTTTACAGCTCAAAAACACAAGCTCAGTTTCCCATTAGAGGTTGTGTTAATGGAAATGGTCGAGGTAGATTATCCCTGTTGTGGGGTGTCGTCTCACGAAATCCGTTTCCTTGTTCTGTCAGAAAACAATGAATCACAGAAGATAAAGACAGAGAAATGAACAGTGTCATTTAAAAGTTATAAAAACTCAGGAAATCAGCACATTCGTCATCCATTCGTGAACATGACTCCGTTAGAAACATTCGTTGGAAAAGTCAGAATTTTCTACAAGGATATTACACTAGTACAGTATCAGTATCTTCACTCAGTCCTTGACTTCACTCATTAGCTCTGCTTTGGAAAATAATTACAAACACAATAAACACTATTTTTTGCACAATACAAGCAATGTTTTCCTCTCACTATAGTATCTGTTGGTGATACTTGCCGTTTCTGGAGCTCCTGCAGCGACAGTAAATCACACCAGCAGCTGCAGTTAACAGCAGAACAGCAACAGCCATAACTATTACAACAAACCTAGAACCTGGATCAGCGAAAGACAGACCGTCAGTGAATCAGTCAGACTGATCTAGAACAAACACAATGAGATATCAGAAGGTCTGAGAGAGAACATGTGAATCTCATTCAGTTTAAAGCAGATCACCGTTTCACACAGTGATGTCAGAAGTAGAGATGCTTCAGGACCAAGTCGTCAAGATATTAAAATAAAAATATATGATAGGCCTACTGTAAGTGTTATCCTTTCAAATGCCCACATTACTCACCAGTGACAGCAACACTGAAGATCTTCACAATGCTGAATCTGCTTCTGTTGATCAGTAGTGTATATTCTCCAGAGTCTTCAGTTCTGATGTTCATGATGGTCAGAGATCCAGTCTGATTATCCAGCTTCAGTCTGCCTCTGAGTCTCTCAGTTTTGTTATTACACTGAACATCTGTACAGGTCTGACTCTGATCTCCAGTGAATTCAGCGATGAGAGTTTCATTAAAATACCACATCATCACATCATTCGTTTTTATTTCACCGGGATCTAAAGTAACAGATTCTCCCTCCTTTCTCGTCACTTCTCGTTCAGCAGCAGGAACACCTGAAACACAAACCAACAGATGCTGGAGGATCTTTTTGGGGAAGAAACTCTATAACAAGAACAAACTATGAAATGATTGTGCATGTTCATTTCCTAGATCTTGAAAAAATCTGTAGAAATAACATTAAACAATAAAATATAGTCAAGTGAATTGTAAGAAATTGTAAGTCTATCTTCATTCATAAAGACTTTTTTTTTTAAATTAGAAATGTCAACTGGAATTGCTGGATTAAGTAAGGGATAATGTAGAGCGACGCCTCGCTCTACATTATCCTGCTTATTACATGGGTACCCACCAAATAAATCAATAATTTGACAAAATATTGATTTAAAAAGGAGTTTATTGATTTAAAAATGATTGTATTGCTTCCGCTAAAGAAAATAGTCCATTCCGTCTCTACGGTTAGAATCCTGTGTCCATAGCAACGCTCTGTTTTTCATGGCAACGGTGTGTTATCAATAAATAACACACCGCATTCTACATTATAATTCAACCAAGCCATGTAATAAATATAAATAAATGACTGCATTATATTTTCACTAAGCACTTATTGGAATTTTTTTTTAAATATTTTGTGATCATATGACACAAATTGACAAATTCTTTTACATTTTCTTGACTGTCAGTCTGAAAGCAACATTTATCCATATTTTGTGCTAATAAACACAATGCATGTACTTATTTTAAATCAAATCCCCATCACTGTGAACCTCGGTGAACTAATAAACAATGAGTATGAAATAACAGAGCAATTTAAACAGAGGATAAGGAAAGGTGGTCGGAAATGCTACGATGAGTCACGGTCATAATAAACACATTAATGATGTGATTTAAATGCATGTAACCTGAATTGAAACATTTGTAAATGACTCACCATGAACAGACACATTGAAGTATGTGTCACTGTTGTGGCGGGATTGCTGATATTCTCCAGAGTCTTCAGTTGTGGTGTTCATGATGGTCAGAGATCCAGTCTGATTATCCAGCTTCAGTCTGTCTGTGAATCTCTCAGTGCCTTCATTACACTGAACATCTGTACAGATATAACTGAGATCTCCACTGATTTGAGCGATGCGGGTGCCATTAAAATACCACATAATTTCTTCTGCTGGCTTTATGGTAATATTAGTATGTAGAGTGACTGAATCTCCCTCCATCACTGACACTGACACTCTGTCACCATCATATGGACCTGAAGAAGAGATAAACAACTTAATTATAAATTTCTTGTTGGATAGTAGGACTAGGAATGTTCTGTGAAAAAGTTGTTTTCTTTTTACATTGTGAGTAGAGAAATATGTCTGGATTCATAATGAGAAATAATTACTGTTAAGAAGACAGCCAATAAGCGTGCTCTTCACTGCGTGACGTCAGTCAGTTTATGCCTGCTGAAGACAGATGTGAGTAAAGTTTTCTGAGGCTGAGGAAACAGTAGCGATCGTTAATCATAAAGTGGACATTCCCTTTCGTGAGTCATTGAAAATATGTAAGTTCAATTTGCTGTATTCACTAGGTGACTATATTTATGTTAGACAAGTAATTTATGACTTATTGGTCTGTTATCGCTTGCTTGTTAACTCGCACGAGCAGAGTATACAGTAGCAATTCCTGTGTACAAGTTCATTTTCTGTATTGCTGCCTTAAGGCCAATTTATACTTCTGCGTCGAGTGTACGCCGTAGTGTACGTCGTAGGCTACGCACGTAGGCGACGCCGTCGTGAGCATTTATACTTCTGCGAATGTCTGTGTTGCTCTGCAGTTACACCGCCGAAACGCTAGTTGGCGCGGGTGGGTTTTAATGTTCCACTGTGTTTACATTCCTCGCGGCTGTTTTGAGTTTAGGTTTCTACGAGCAATGGCGACTGAAGGAGTCATACAGATGGCTGTATTTCCGCACTTCTTCAAGCAATCTCTCGGTCACTTGGTCTATTTCCATGGCTCTTCACTGATCTTCGGAATTTAAAAATGGCGGGCGGGCGGTGCAGAAGATCATTCCGGAAATGCGTAGGTGGAAACGCGATGCTATCCAGCCGACCAATCACAGATCTTGCGGTCCGCGTCGCCGCGACGCGTAGTTACATTTTTGAGGAGGTGCGCGTCAGGGTACGGCGAAGGGTACGACGTATGGTACACGTCAATGCGTATGCTACGCCGTACCTTCTACGCGCACCCGACGCAGAAGTATAAATTGGCCTTTACTAAGTTTAATTCTTCATTCAGTGATTTTACGTGATGTTTGTAGGTTGTAAACTTATAGTATTTGATATTGTATATTAGTGGATTGTTAATTACTTGTCGATCGTCACATTACCGTGCTGAGTGATGATTGTTTCTTGCCAATTGTGGAAAGTTATTGTTATTACTGTCTTCTCATTGTTATCTTTGTTATTCACAGACCACATCTATATAAATGTCCACCATATGAGACTTTTGAGCAATAAATGCCCTGTGGTCTGACTGTGCTGTCATTTCTGAATAATTGTATTCAATTCTGGGAACTGAATCCTGCCTCAGGTGTCCTGACCGACGCACCATTGCGAACACGCACCCACCTGAACTAGTGCACATATAGAACAAAATCCTTTTCACATGGTCCTTTGAGCCGGATAAGAGTGTTTACACTGGACCCAGGATGTCAGAACCCCAGAGTATAGAATATCAGATCCAAGGTGCACGGCCTAGACGTTCAGTTCGTCAGCCAGCATACCTCCAAGACTTCGAAGTTCAGTATCCAGCGAACACTCAAGTAACTGTACCTTTCAGACAGATAGCACAGCAGACACAAGGGCGAGAAGATAAACAATGGGACGATACCCCAATTGCTCGTCTGCAAACATCCCTAGATTACAGATTAGAAGAAGGAGCTGAAAGTAGAACACCTGATTCTTTAGAGGTAAAGAGTCCACAAACAGAGCCATGGTTTCTTAAAGACCAGTGGAGTGCACAAGATGACTATAGCCATTCCTTACCTTTGGAACTTCACAAGACAGTGCATGACCTTGAGAAAGAGAATAGAGAGCTTCGTCAATCTCAATTAGGGAGGAGATCAGACGACTGACAGAAATCCAACAAGGTATGCAAGACATGTTCATGAGGAGTCAGTCAAGTCAAAGGTCATCTCCCATTGCTAAACAACAGTATATAGCCCAAACATCTCCGGTGCCCTCACCTAGAACCATTTACATGGAGTCAGAAAGACCTGTGCCAAAACCAGCAACCCGTGCTCATCCAGTACCAGCACCACGCAGAATTCCCACTCCGAAGAGTACAAACCCTTATAGTACAGACAGTAATGACCATCATGCTCCTCCTTCAGTTCAACATCAGTACGATGACACCCCTTCTACTGGTAGAGTAGCAGCCCAGGTTCCATCCAGTACACATAACCCCTACAGACATTACTCGGGTCGACAGCAGCCAGAGGTGGATAGCTCAGCCCCTACTCCCTCCATGCCCTCTGCGCATTATTCCGTCCAGCCCAACTGGTTGCCAGAAAACCCTCCAATGTGGCAGATGAATGTGAATAGACAGGAGACAACCTACAGGGGTCCTCAGCCAACTATACCGTATTTTTCCCGGCGAGATCCAGGTGAATTCACCCGCCTTAAGTTAGCCTTGGGTAATCTGTTGCCAGAGGATGCAACGGAACTCTTTAAGTACCAGGTTCTAGTTGATCACTTAAAGTTAATGGAAGCCCGCTTGATAGCAGATTCATTCTTGAACTCTCTTACTCCATATTCAGACACTATGGCAGCACTCACTGAGAGGTATGGGCGACCTCACCAACTAAAATAGAATAGCTGCTGTAATGGACTCCCCAGACGTCCATTCTGGAGATACTGCAGGCTTTGAACGCTTTGCGCTACAAATCCAGGCACTGGTAGGTCTCCTGAATACACTGGGCACAGAAGGAGAAGTTGAATTACGGTGTGGATCACATGTGGCTCGACTCCTGACTAAACTACCTCCAGAGTTGCGGTCATCCTTTAGAAGGCACATGAGTTATGAACCAGGTGTTGTGTACACACTCCTTGACTTTGCTAAGTGGCTCAAGTTTGAGTCATGGTGTCAGGACCATGAAAGCATTGGTGGAGACAAAGCTCACAGAGTCAAACAAAGAACAGACTTCCGCAGGGATTCCAAGTTGAAATATCAACCAACCACAATACTCCATGGTGCAGATCAACCATCAGTATCGGTGCTGACACAGCCAGCTAAAGCCATAAATAAAAGCAACGCCTTCTGCCCTTACTGTGATGGCAAAGACCACTACCTGAGCCAGTGTACGTTCTTCCAAACACTTACCAAAGACCAAGTGACTGACTGGATAAAATCGAATAATAGATGTTGGAAGTGTGGACGCTCCCATCGAGCTGCGCAGTGCACTTTGAAGAAGCTGTGTCGTTTGTGCAATGGTAAGCACTTGCAAATCCTCCACGATGTGAATAAGCCAACAAAGGAAGGCACCTGTCTTGTCAGCTCTACCAATACACCACTGTACATGGACAGGCCTGAAGGGTCCAATCGGGTCCTTCTTAAGGTCATTAGAGTCATCCTGCAACACAAGGGTCAGAGCTTAGACACATATGCCGTGCTCGATGACGGTTCAGAGCGTACAATCCTTCTGTCGTCTGCAGCTCAAAGACTAGGTCTCACAGGGCAGTCAGAGGACTTAGCATTGAGGACTATAAGGCAGGACATCACAGTGCTTCATGGTACAGCAGTTTCCTTCAGGATCTCAACACCCTCTCAACCTAATAAGAGCTATCTCATCGAGAGAGCCTTTACAGCCGACCCATTGAGCCTAGCAGAACATTCTTATCCGGTTGCAGCCCTTCAACAGAAATACAGCCACTTGCGAGGTCTACCACTTCAGCCCATCCATAAAGCCAGCCCACTGCTGTTGATTGGAGCAGACCATCCTCACCTAATAACCCCTATAGAACCAGTCCGCCTTGGTCCACCGGGGGGTCCGGCAGCCATTAAAACACGGCTAGGCTGGACTCTGCAAGGTCCAGCACGAGTTCTTGAAGAGAAATTGAAGTCTCAGCAGTGTCTGCATATCACTATTAATCCTTCAATGGTGGAGCTTTTTCAGAATGTCGAAATACTTTGGCAGGCTGACGTCCTCCCCATTAGATCCGAAGGGCTGGTCACAAGGTCAAAACAAGATCAAGAAGCTCTTACCCTTCTACAGACTCAGACCACAAGAGTATTGGTTGATGGAGTTAGCCGATATGCTACACCACTCCTACGCAAGAGAGACATGGCTCTTCTTCAGGCTTCTAAAGAGGCTGTACTGCCAAACCTAAGGAGTACAGAGAAGCGTCTGGAAAGGGACTCAATTAAAGCTGCTGCATACAAGGAAGAAATAAGGAAACTTGAAATCTCTGGCTATGCATGCAAACTTTCCCCTGAAGAAGTCAACAATGAGGGTGAGTCATGGTTCATTCCTCACCATATGGTTCAACATAATGGAAAGAATCGTGTAGTTTTTAACTGTTCCTTCCAGTTTAGAGGCCACAGCTTGAATGACTACCTACTGCCTGGACCAGCGTTAGGCCCATCCTTATTGGGCGTACTGTTACGCTTTCGTGAGCACAGAGTGGCAATAAGTGGTGACATCAAAGGGATGTTTCACCAGGTCCGCCTTCTTCCTGAAGACAAACATCTCCTCCGCTTGTGTGGCGGGACCTCGACAGAACCAAACCTCCTGATGTTTACGAGTGGCAGGTGTTACCCTTTGGCACCACCTGTAGCCCGTGCTGTGCCATTTATGCCCTTCAACGGCACATCATGGACCACAGCAAGCCCAATGATGATGTCAGAGCCACGGTAGAGAAAAACTTCTATGTGGACAACTGTTTGCAGAGCCTACCATCACCTGAGGAAGCAAAACAACTGGTGGATAAACTCCGCCAACTTCTGTCCAGTGGTGGTTTCGATATTCGTCAGTGGGCAAGTAATGTCCCAAGTGTGGTTGAGCACCTGCCAGCAGACGCACGATCCAACAGCACAGAATTGTGGTTGTCACAAGACCGGACTGACATACAGGAATCCACACTGGGTTTAAAGTGGTACTGCCAATTAGACACCCTTGGGTATAAAACCCGACCAGTGAAGCCTGGACCACGTACCCTTCGTCATATCTACAGAGTACTCGCCACTCAGTACGACCCCCTTGGTTTCATCATCCCATTTACCACACAAGCTAAAGTTTTGGTACAAAAGTTGTGGGATAAGCAGAGAGAATGGGATGACCCCAATCTACCGGATGACCTCTTGAAATCCTGGAATGAATGGGAAGAACAACTCCCTACCTTAGCCAGCATTTCACTGCCTCGTTGTTTTGTATCTTCAGACACTGACCAGTTCCAGGTTACCAGACAGATACACATCTTCTGTGATGCCTCTGAGCAGGCTTATGGGTCCGTCTCGTATCTGCGAACAGAAAATGATACAGGTCAAGTCCAGCTTGCCTTCATCATGGCCAGATCTAAAGTTGCTCCTAAGCGGAGACAAACCATACCCCGATTGGAGTTATGCGCAGCCCTGAATGGTGCTCAGCTAGCCAAACTGCCTGAGACTGAACTCACTGTGGGAATCAGCAGAGTGTTTATGTGGACAGATTCCACAACGGTACTTTCCTGGATCAAATCAGAATCTTACAGATTTAAAGTATTCGTCGGAACAAGGATAGCGGAGATCCAAGACCTTACTGCAGGGTGTACGTGGCGGTACGTGGACTCTGATAGGAATCCAGCAGATGACCTGACCCGAGGTAAAACCCTCAAAGACCTGTCAGTGAACAACAGATCAGAGTCAAGGACCAGCATTCCTCCTTGAACCTGAGTCAGCATGGCCACTAACTCCTAGTATCCAACCTCCGGAGGATAAAGTAGAGCACCGTAAGGGAATTTTTTGTGGCATTTCAACAGAAATTATTCTCCCGAGCATTCCTGATCCTGCCACCTACAGTTCCTGGAAGGAGCTAGTAGAGGCAACAGTCCAGAACCTTAAAGCTACCGAACAGCCGTCAGCGGCAGATTATCAAGCTGCAGAATTACTCATCCTCCAGAAATCCCAGAGTGACAGTTTTCCTGATGAGTACAGATCACTTAAAGCTGGAAAGCATGTACAGTCAACCAGTCGGCTACTTACCCTTGCACCAGAATTCGATGAGTCCAGCCAGCTCATCAGAGTTGGTGGTCGCCTGCGAAGGGCTGAAGGACTGGAATCATCAGTAATCCACCCTGTAGTTCTACATCCTCATCATTTCAGCACTAAATTACTAATTCAGGATTATGACAGCAAACTCTGCCACCCAGGACCCAAGAGAGTTTTTGCAGAAATGAGGAGAAACTTTTGGGTATTGAGAGGACGCGAAGCCATACGCAAGCAGCAGCATCTATGCAAGGAGTGTCAAAAGTGGAAGAGCAAGCCAGTTGTTCCCAAAATGGCAGATCTACCACCGGTCCGCTTGAGACTACATAAACCACCTTTCTACAGTACTGGGATGGACTGTTTCGGCCCATTTCAAATTAAAATCGGCCGACGCTGTGAGAAGAGGTGGGGAGTAATCTTTAAATGCCTAACTACAAGAAGTATACATCTGGATCTTCTCACTTCTATAGATACAGACTCATTCTTGATGGCCTTAAGGAGGTTTGTAGCCCGGCGGGGCACACCATTTGAGTTAATCTCAGACCAGGGCACCAATTTCCGTGGAGGAGAAAGAGAGCTGCAAGAAGCCTTTTCTTCTCTCAGCCCTCACCTACAACAACAGCTGGCCAAAAGGAAAATATCCTTCCGCTTCAACCCACCAAATGCTCCACACTTTGGCGGGGCCTGGGAAAGAGAGATTCGGTCAGTGAAAAATGCCCTACGCACTACCATTGGCTCCCAGGTTGTGACCGAAGAGGTTCTCCTGACAGTCCTCATTGAAGTTGAAGGCATTCTAAACAGCAAGCCACTAGGATACACCTCAAGTAATATAGCTGACATTGATCCTGTTACGCCTAACTACCTGCTCATGGGGCGGCCAGATAGTTCCTTGCCACCAGTGGTCTATCCAGACACTGAACTCATGGGGCGGCGGAGGTGGAGGCAAAGTCAGGTACTGGCTGATCAGTTTTGGTCAAGCTTCGTCCGCTACTACCTACCTACACTACAGTCTCGTAACAAGTGGCATTCTGAGGTCAGGAACATCTCCAATGGAGATGTAGTTATGGTTGTAGACCCACAGGTTCCACGTGCATTGTGGTTAGTGGGCAAAGTTATGAAAACCTTTCCTGGTTCAGATGGCTGTATCAGAGCAGCTGAGATCCAAATCAATGATAAGATCTACACCCGACCTGTTGCTCGTTTGATTCCCCTTCCTTCTTTCTCAGACGAGGATTTACCTGTCAAAGACTTAACCCCCACAAACTGATTAAGCCTGTAAATGAACAAATATGCTCAGCATATTTGGGGGCGGCAGTGTTAAGAAGACAGCCAATAAGCGTGCTCTTCACTGCGTGACGTCAGTCAGTTTATGCCTGCTGAAGACAGATGTGAGTAAAGTTTTCTGAGGCTGAGGAAACAGTAGCGATCGTTAATCATAAAGTGGACATTCCCTTTCGTGAGTCATTGAAAATATGTAAGTTCAATTTGCTGTATTTACTAGGTGACTATATTTATGTTAGACAAGTAATTTATGTCTTATTGGTCTGTTATCGCTTGCTTGTTAACTCGCATGAGCAGAGTATACAGTAGCAATTCCTGTGTACAAGTTCATTTTCTGTATTGCTGCCTTACTAAGTTTAATTCTTCATTCAGTGATTTTACGTGATGTTTGTAGGTTGTAAACTTATAGTATTTGATATTGTATATTAGTGGATTGTTAATTACTTGTCGATCGTCACATTACCGTGCTGAGTGAAATTAGAATGACCTTTAGCCTACTTTCCTTCCGTGCGCTTCATGTGCCATCTAGTGACACTGCATAGTACTACAGTAATGTTTTTCAGTACATATACTTTGAGAAAATGATTGTTTCTTGCCAATTGTGGAAAGTTATTGTTATTACTGTCTTCTCATTGTTATCTTTGTTATTCACAGACCACATCTATATAAATGTCCACCATATGAGACTTTTGAGCAATAAATGCCCTGTGGTCTGACTGTGCTGTCATTTCTGAATAATTGTATTCAATTCTGGGAACTGAATCCTGCCTCAGGTGTCCTGACCGACGCACCATTGCGAACACGCACCCACCTGAACTAGTGCACATATAGAACGAAATCCTTTTCACAATTACAGTTTTAGTAGAGAAATTCTACTAAAATAGAAAGTCTATTTTAGACTGGTTGACATGTCTAAAACAGCAGAAGAACATAATTTATAACACATTTACTCCTCAGACAAACATACATGAGTAGGGTACGGGGCTAAAGGTGCACCATGGTAAAAGGACCCTTTGATTTCATTTTCCTCTAAAACACAAGACGGCACAAATACTTGACACAGCACTTTCTAAAACATCTGCTTTTCAAGCTACATGTGGAAATTTGTCTGATCCTTAACGCAATCATGGGCAGAAACGCAAAGTTTATTATGTGTTTTTAATTTTTTATGTTGTAGATTCAAGTAGCAAATGAGAATTGCTAAAATTATTGACCATATTTTGAGACAAATGTCTTCTTAATGATATTCAGTTTTTCAATAAAAAGAATATGTAGGCTAAAAGTACGATATTTGGGGTGAAAGGCATAATAATTAATGCAAAATATATGAAAATAAACAGCTTGCTGACTTTTCCATTTGTTGTCATGACATGGTTCGATTCAGATGGTAAATATTGTATATTAAGCGGATCATCAAGATAATCACCACATTTATAATGAAACAATTATATTTAAAAATATGATATTCATCATATCATATAATAAAATATAATTTAATGTTACTACTGTAAATTTATATTAAATTAATATGGGATCTCATCCAATACACCCCATATAACACACACCCTGATTCGTATACACTTACATTATACAGCCAAGTAGTGTTAATTGCATACTTTTACAGACTCAAATGATGTGCTGCACTTTGACGACAAAACACAAATAAATTACTTAAAACTCCTAAGAAATACAGTGATATGCTTTCACATTTTCTACCAATCTTTTAAAAACGTATCTTTCTGCAGCACTTAATTTAAAGAACGTCTATTGTTTCTCCATTTTAATCTAGCGTTTTACCTCACAGAAACTGCTTGCTGAACTCGTTGGTTGCTTGGTAACCTGCATTACCGAACTCGATGAAGCGATTTAAGATTTCCTAACTAGAAGATATTTTTTAAGACAGTCAAGATAAGAATCCTAAATCGACTTGGTTGAGTAACACGAATTTGTGAAAAACAGGTCAGATCTCAATTTAAGACTCAAGATTGAACGTTTTCGCCCCCTGATGAAAATGGAAAAAGTAGCCAGCTAACTTACTTTACCTTTGTCCACCAAATTATACATTTCGAGTTTTTACTCAGAGTTATACTGGTTTTATTGAACTAATTCCCTCACATTTTTGCGTTTCATCTTTCATTCGGCACAGACTGCTCTTAGCAGGTTCCCCAGCAGGTAAAACGTTTCTAAAATTACTTAGTCATCATTTGTTTGCATTGTTGACATGAAGATGACAATATATATATATATATATATATATATATATATATATATATATATATATATATATATATATATATATATATATATATATATATAATAAAAAATAAGCGTCTTACCGTGCACGAAGGATGCAAACACTGCGAGCACACAAACCAAAAACATATTTTTCACCATATTTTCTCCTGTGACTGATGCGCCATCATCTCAACGCTTCCTTGTTCCCTCCTCGCTCCTCTTCCGCGTGGTGAACCAATCAAATTGATATGGCTCTGCACAGGTGTATCCATAGGGTGTATCCTATGCTGAAATCTCCAAATACCCACACTTGCGGTCTTTTCACTTGACCACTTGTCTACTTGCATGACGTATTTCCTCTATTTGGCCCAAGTGTTCAAGTAGGCGTAAAGACTGCAAGGCTGCGATCGAAACCGCATTGAGGTAAGTTAGCCTACTTAATTGCAATGAGTAGCCTACTTACTTAACGAGCGCTAAAAGAGTAGGTAGGCACTTTATAGCCAGATCTCGTTGAGTATGAATGCGAACCGGACATCTGCCATGTTGACGTTATCATGTGACCTACGACGCGTTTATTACGAAATCGTAATAAAACGAATTGTCATCTCTTGAATATGTTTTTTTTTTTTTTTTAAACATTTTCATCCACAAGCAAAAGTGGCTACTGCTTCATGTTTTCCTCTTTTTCTTGTTGAATTTAACTCTCGTTTCATCCCTCAGGCCTAGGCCTATAAATAACAAAAAATGCTATTTTAAATGAATTACAATGAATTATTTAAGAAAATATATAGCCTACTGAGATATTCAACCTTGTAGGTTATTTTTTCCTGTGTAAAAAATCTCATATTTTGTATGCAAACCCATAATATATATGCATGTATGTATATATGTATGTATATGTATATGTATGTATATGTAGGCTATATGTATATGTATGTATATATATATATATATATATATATATATATATATATATACAGTCATGGTCAAAATTGATGGCACCCCTGATAAATATGATAAAAAATGGCTGTAAAAAATAAATCTGCATTGTTTATCCTTTTGATCTTTCATTAAAAAAATTCACAAAAATCTAACCTTTCATTGAAGTAAAAGAACTGAAAGTGGGGGTAAATTACATTATAAAATAAATGTTTTTCTCCAAAACACGCTGGCCATAATTGTTGGCACCCTGTTATTAAATACTTTCTGCAACCTCCTTTTGCCAAGATAACAGCTCTGAGTCTTCTCCTATAATGCCTGATGAGTTTGGAGAACACCTGACAAGAGATCAGAGATCATTCCTCCATACAGAATCTCTCCAGATCCTTCAGATTCACAAGTTCACGTTGATGCTTCTTCTCTTCAGTTCACCCCACTCATTTTCTATATGGTTCAGTTTAGGGGACTGGGACGGTCATGGCAGAAGCTTCATTTTGTGCTCAGTAACCCATTTTTGTGTTGATTTTGATGTTTGTTTTGGACCGTTGTCCTGATGGAAGATCCAACCACGGCCCATTATAAGATTTCTAGCAGAGGCCGTCAGGTTTGGATTTTTTATCTGTTTGTATTTGCTATATAGAATCCATAATACCATGTATCTGAACATGTCCAGGACCTCCAGCAAATAAATAGGCCCACAACATATAAGATCCAGCAGTATATTTAACCGTAGGCATGGGGGACTCTTCATCCCTGTTTGCACCAAACACATCTGCTGGGTTTGCTGCCAAAAAGCCCTTTTTTTAGTTTGATCTGACCACAGAATCCGGTCCCTTTTGAAGATCCAGTCGTGTCTGACAACTGAATATGCTGGAGTTTATTTTTGGAGGAGCGAGGAGGATTTTTCTTGAAACCCTCCCAAACAACATGTGGTGATGCAGGGGTTGTTTTTTTTTTTTTTTTTTTTTTTGTCTTTCTGACCCCCAAGACTCAAGTAATCTCTGCAATTCTCCATCTGTGATCCTTGAAGAGTCTTTGGCCACTCAAACCATCCATTAAGACAATATAGACACACATCCTCTTCCAGGCAGATTTGTAACATCTTTAGTTGATTGGAACTTCTTAATTATTGCCCTGATGGTCAAAATGGGGATTTTCAATTATTTAGATATTTTCTTACAGCCACTTTCTATTTTGTGAAGCTCAACAATCTTTGGCTGCACATCAGAACTATATTCTTTGGTTTTACTCATTGTGATGGATGATTAAGGGAATTTGGCCTTTGTGTTTCCTCATATTTAAACTCCTGTGAAACAAGAAGTCATAGCTGGACAATGTCATGTTCCTAGTTACCCTGGTTACTTAAAAATGTAAATATTAATGGGAATATACTTGTAATGATGTGGAGGACGCAGTAAGATCCAAATGCAGCTTTATTAGAATAATCAACAGGCAGGGTAAATCAGGGGCAGACAGAACAATGGAGATAATCTCAGAGCAGAAACAGAAAACAGGCAAGGGTCGAGGCAGGCGGCAGGAATCACAGTCCAATGAACAATCCGGGTCAAGACAGGCAGCAGAAGAATCAGAAGTCGGTATAAACAATCCAAGGTCAGTAACAGTTCAGCAAACACAGGGAAACCGCTCAGAAATTGTACGCCGGGGCAATGCAATACTTCACAGAGAAGTGGAGTGTGGAAGTGGCTTTTATGTGTGTGTGAATGAGGTGCAGGTGTGTGTAATCAGTGCAGTGCAGGTGTATGAAGTAATCAGTCCAGGTAGATGCAGGATGGGAAATGTAGTCTGTGAGTGAATATGATAGTCCGGTGTGGAGTGCCCTCTGGTGGCTCTCAAGGGCACTCCAGCTGGTGACCGTTACAATACTTCAGAGATATTTTTCTCATAAAAAATTCTAGGGGTGCCAACAATTATGGCCAGCGTGTTTTGGAGAAAAACATTTATTTCATAATGTGATTTACCCCCCAATTTCAATTCTTTTACTTCAATGAAAGGTTAGATTTTTTGTGAATTTTTTGAAGGAAAGATCAAAAGGATAAACAATGCAGATTTATTTTTTACAGCCATTTTTTATCATATTTATCAGGGGTGTCATCAATTTTGACCATGACTGTATACCTCATAACATCAGTAACTCGACAGCCCTACCTAGAATGGTTTTCCTCAGCGTTTGTAATGTCTGCAAAAAGGGTAGCTGTGCGAAAATTCGTCTTTGGAGGAAAACTGTTGATTTTGTACTCAAAAAATTTAAGTAGGCCTACATTTACATTTACATTTAGTCATTTAGCAGACGCTTTTATCCAAAGCGACTTACAGATTAGGACTAAGTTAAGCGAGTCATCATGAAGAGGCAAAAACAACGCAAGAAGTGCTCAAAATACGAAGTTCAGGCATTATTCAGAGTAGCATAAGCCCGATAAGTGAGGTTTTTAAAGGGAAAGGGAAAGGGAAGGGGAAGGTTTTTTATTTTATTTTTTATTTTTTTATTTTTTTATGAAGAGGTTAAGTGCTCACGGAAGAGATGGGTTTTTTAGTTGTCTTTTGAATGTTGTCAGAGATTCAGCATTCCGGATGAGGGTGGGGAGAGCGTTCCACCAGCATGGAACTGTGAATGAGAATGTTCTGGAAAGAGATTTTGTGGCTTTCTGTGATGGAACCACGAGACGTCGCTCGTTGGCCGATCGTAGGCTTCTGGTAGGGGTGTAGACTCGTAGGAGTGAGTGAAAGTAGGAGGGAGCTGAGCCTGTGATAGATCTGTAAGCAAGCGTCAATGCCTTGAACTTGATGCGAGCAGCGAGAGGTAGCCAGTGCAGAGAGATGAACAGAGGAGTGACGTGGGCCCTTTTGGGCTCGTTGAAGACAAGACGAGCTGCAGCATTCTGAATCATTTTAGATTAGATTAGATTAGATTCAACTTTATTGTCATTACACAAGTACAGATACAAGGCAACGAAATGCAGTTTAGGTCTAACCAGAAGTGCAATAGCAGCAAGTGCAGGATATACAGTGGTTCCATAAGTGCAGAACATGGATATGTACTGAATAAATATAGAGTTGAATACTATTATAAACAAAAATTTACAGATAGATTGTCCTATGAATATAATATACAGATAACTATTACTGTGAACAGAGTTTACAGCTAGATATGTACTGAATATAATAATATACAGATGGCTATTACTATAAACAGAATGTTTACAGATAGATATGTACTGAATATAATATACAGATGGCTGTTACTATAAACAGAATTTTACAGATAGATATGTACTATGAATATATATACAGATGGCTGTTACTATAAACAGAATGTGAGCATAATATACAGATGGCTATTACTATAAACAGAATTTAACAAATAGATATATGTATAAGTTAGGCTAATGAGCAGTATAACAATGGATTTAAAGTAGTGCAAATAAAGTTTGGACAGAAGCTATCCGAGTGAAAGTGCAGTGGAAAGTAATTGCATATTACAGTTAAGGTACGATATTGCAATGTATATATAAACAGTCGGTACTGTAATAAACAGTCGGCAGTGCAAATTGAGCATATTCCAGTCAAGGTAGTAGTGCAAGATGCATATGTATATGTAAACAGTTGTTACTGTAATAACAGTCAGCAGTGCAAATGAACATTATAGTATTGCAAATAACAAAATGGAGGCAGGTGTGAGGAGGGAGAGGAGAGTCAATCAGTATATAAGGGGAGTGGGATCAATGAGGGTTAGAGTTTAATAAAGAGACAGCTCTGGGGAAAAAACTGTTCTTTAGTCTGCTGGTCCTGGTCCGGAGGCACCTGAAACGCCTGCCGGAGGGCAGGAGAGAAAACAGTCTGTGGGCTGGGTGAGAGGAGTCCTTAAGGATGCTGCGAGCTCGATGCAGACAGCGTTTCCTCTGGATGTGCTCGATGGCAGGTAGTGGAGTCCCAGTGATGCGCTGGGCGGTTTTCACCACCCGCTGCAGTGCCTTGCGCTCTGCAACAGAACAGCTCCCATACCACACTGTAGCACAGTTGGTCAGGATGCTTTCTATTGCACAGCGATAGAAGTTCACCAGGATAGTGGAGGAAAGCTGATTCTTCCTCAGTGTCCTCAGGAAGAAAAGGCGCTGGTGAGCCTTCTTGACCAGGCTGGAGGTGTTGGTTGTCCAGGTCATGTCCGCCGAGATGTGGATCCCCAGGAACTTGAAACTGGAGACACGCTCAACAGCCATTCCATTGATGTGGATGGTGTCGTGTGTGCCTCTTGACACTTTCCTGAAGTCCACGATGAGCTCCTTTGTTTTGGTGGTGTTGAGGAGCTGGTTATTTTCGGTGCACCATGTGGCCAGGTGCTTGATCTCCTCCCTATAGGCAGTCTCATCGTTGTTGCTGATGAGACCAATCACCGTAGTGTCGTCCGCAAACTTGACGATGGAATTAGATCCGTACACAGGCTTGCAGTCGGAGGTGAAGAGGGAGTAGAGGAACGGGCTTAGCACACAGCCCTGTGGTACACCAGTGTTGAGTGTGATGGATGTGGAGCAGTTGGAGCCTGATCGAACATTCTGGGGTCTGTTGGTCAAGAAGTCCAAAATCCAGTTGCACATGGAGGTGTTGAAGCCCAGGTCTCCAAGTTTGGCTATTAACTTAGTTGGGATGACAGTGTTGAATGCTGAGCTGAAGTCAACAAACAGCATGCGTGCATAAGTGTTCTTATTGTCCAGATGTGTGAGCACAGAGTGCAGTGCCATGGAGACTGCATCCTCTGTGCTCCTATTGCTACGGTAGGCAAACTGGTGTGAGTCCAATGTGGATGGTAGAGAGTCTTTTAGGTGTGCCAGGACCAGCCGCTCAAAGCACTTCATTACGATGGGTGTGAGTGCTACAGGGCGGTAGTCATTAAGGCACTTCGGGCTGGAGTGTTTTGGCACTGGCACAATGGAAGTGCATTTAAAGCATGTTGGTACAGCTGCTTGGGCAAGAGACAGGTTGAAAATGTCTGTAAAAACCCCAGCGAGCTGCTCCGCACATGCCCTGAGTACGCGTCCAGGGATGTTGTCTGGTCCAGCAGCCTTGTGCGCGCTGATCCTGCTCAGTGCATTGCAGACATCTGTGGAGGAGAGTGTGATCGGTGGGTGGTCAGCTGAGGATTTGAGCTTGGTGGCAGTTTCTCTGTTGTCTCTTTCAAAGCGAGCATAAAAGTCATTTAGCTCGTTCAGGAAGTTGACATCAGTGGCTGCGGGGGTGGAGTGAGAGGGTTTGTAGTCACTGATGGCCTGAATGCCCTGCCACATGCGCCGAGGGTCAGCGTTGGAAAAGTGTCCCTCTATCTTAAGCTTGTAGCAGTGCTTGGCCTCTTTGATGCCCCTTTTCAGATTTGCTCTGGATGTGCTATAGGCTTGTGCATCTCCTGATCTGAAGGCAGTATTGCGTGTCTTCAATAGGAGTCGCACTTCCCTGTTCATCCATGGCTTCTGATTTGGGTATGTGGTAATCTGCTTCTGGGTTGTAACACTGTCAATGGTGGTATTAATATAATCCAGTATATTAATCATTTAGAGGTTTAGTTGCACATGATGGAAGTCCGACCAGAAGAGCATTGCAGTAGTCAAGCCTAGAAATGACCAGGGCCTGAACGAGAAGTTGTGTTGCGTGCTCAGTTAGGAAAGGCCTGATCTTCCTGATGTTGTGCAGAACTGGTGTAACAGCAGAACTGGTGTATTTAGAAAAAATCACTTGCGCGCTCTCGCCGAACTTCACCAACTTACTGCTTGTCCCGAATGTGATCTGAAACTCCTCTCTATTTATATATTTCTCCAGTTGCTGCGTCGCCGAGCAATTAAAGCAATAAAGCGAAAATGGCCCAAATCGAAACTGCTACAAGCCAATACTTAAGTTCAATTAAACTGCAATAATAGCCTAATAATAATTTCCACTCGCGGCTGTTAGTTACAGTATTAACGCGTCTAGATAAAATACAGATTAGTGAGAAGGTAAAAATGCAAAATGAACAGAGAATCGAAAACAGCCTTA
The DNA here is from genome assembly GCA_021464565.1 of Rutilus rutilus. Lineage (NCBI taxonomy): Eukaryota > Metazoa > Chordata > Actinopteri > Cypriniformes > Leuciscidae > Rutilus > Rutilus rutilus. The sequence goes on along the minus strand of JAJAQA010000006.1, from coordinate 41,566,449 downwards.
CCTTGAGTCAAATACCACACTGAATAACAGCAGAACTGGTGTATTTAGAAAAAATCACTTGCGCGCTCTCGCCGAACTTCACCAACTGACTGCTTGGTTGATGCTAAAACACATCAAATTTATAAATTGTAAACAGTATCATTAATATTAAAAATTAATATTACCCCAGAATGAATTGCATTGCTATCCCACCCCAAAACATACAATAATAACAACAATAAATGCTGACCAATACTTAATTATATTACTTTTTACTGAAAATGATATAATTCAAGAAAACAAACAAAATGTAATGTATGTCATATTACATAGCTATGCATGATTGAATACACTCTAGATGTGTATATGAACATATCTACATTTTCATTCATATTTATATCTGCACATTATTTTGTGTAGTGATAGCCTACTTTAAAACATATAAATGTACATTATGTACATGTTTATTTATAAATTTGATGTGTCTAAATATTTTTTTTTTAGGTTTTCTAAAAACATTTTTTTACATTTTTGGGGTTTTAATTAATTCAATTAAAACATCATTTATGACCTTTGTGTTGTACAATTTTGATATTTACCTTGATATTTTTGAGTGCTCTTTTTTAAAAACAGTGTTGTTTATTACTTTCTAATCATTCTATTTTCTATAGCATGTACGCTAGTATGCATTTAATCAAACTCGATGCAATTCACTTCAAATAAATAAATCTATTTGTACTATTAGTACATTAGCACATTGCAGTAGAAACATAAACGATACATCATGTTAAAAACAGATGCATCGGTCACATAAGTAGTCAAACACTCATGTATAAAGCAATATAGGATATGTTTTTTTTCTTTTTTTTCAGGTTGCTTAAATGGCTTATGGGTAAAGAAACCCATTTCACCTCGGTTTTTTTTTGTCTGCTCTCTCGCCCACACTGGTGGGTGGCTGAAAGTCCCTTTCGTACTGTAGAGCAGCATGTATGTATTGTCGTTTACAGGTTTGTGGAGTGCTTCACAATAGTTATGAAGTACAAAACAAGCATAAATAACAAAAGAGAGCCTTTAAACATCCTTCATGTTAGGACTGTAAACATATATCAGCACATAGTCCAAATGCATTCCCTGTTTTTCAGAGCGTTCCCTCATCACTCAGGTATTACACGGTACATGCTTGTGAGTACGTTCACGGGCGCTCTCAGTCTTGTCGTCTCTCTTTCCAGAAACGAAGGTGGTATTTTGCTGAGATGGACCAGAGTCGATCTGGACATCCAAAAGTTCTCTCGCCATTCCTCAGGAACAACAACTTTATAGACAAGCATGTCCCACCAGGCACTAGTTCTTCCTGGTCTAACCCAAAACCACGTTACAAGTAGGGCTTCCGCCGCTTAAAGCAAGTGTTGTTGCTGATTGCTCAAATCATAGCTTGCCTCTTAGGCATGAAGGCAGACGCAATATTATAAAATACTGAATTTAACTGCACAATGGCTGCTAAAAATTACAACAAAGCCAGCAAAGCTTGCAGTTCAGTCTCCATGTTTTTGTTTACACAGCCGTCAAGGACACAGGAATGAGGGCAGCCATGCCGTCGTTTCCGAAAGTCTCAGTTTTGGTCCTTTTACACTGAAATGCAACCCCAGAGATTTTTAACTAAAACAGGGTCTTGAGTGTTCCCAAAAGTCTCAGTTTTCGAGGGTCGAAAAGTTACGCACTAGTGTAAACAGGGCCTGACTGCCAGGTCTCCCTGAAGATAGGGTTGGATCCTGGGCCACAGCTAAAGCAGTCCTGATGCGTCAGGCTTGAAGAGGGGAAGTCTAAAGGCCCGTTCTCATCAAGGATGATCAAAGATATAGTTCTAAAAATCATTCTCAATTTTAAATAGCAGAGTTCACACCACAGCTATGTCATTTGTCATTATATCATTGGGATGACTTTCAGAACGATTTTTTTTCCCAGCTGTTGAACGATAAAACACTGACAGCCAATCAGAATCTTAAGAGAAGTTAATCACCTAGGTCAAGAAAAATCCACTGTTTGACAGTCAAGCCCCTTTTCAAGAAAATGCATATGAAAAACAATCATACCCTCTGAATAAATGGCAAAAAGTATTATCTCAGATATCCAGCGCTCATTTCGACAACATCTTGCTTCCTTTGAGGTTGCGTTGAAAAAGACCAGGTGGTGTTTTTATTCCACTATATTGAATACGTCAGCTAAATTCACTAGCCGTGTTTCCATTACCCTTCAAATTGCGCAAACTGAAATTGCGAATTGAAAATACACCCAATGGAAACACGTCAATTTCGCAAAAACTCCCATTTATTTAAAAAAAGTTTTTGTGCACTCGCATTAGGTGGTTTTTCAGGCAATTCGAAAATGAAATATTTCACAAACCTGCAATGGAAACAGTTTTTGCGCATTTACAGGTCACCTGACTTAGAAGGCGCTGTGTGTTTGGACAGAATACGAGACTGGAATGACTGGAATGGCTTATCGCGAGAGGAAAAAATCAACTTTTAGTCGCATAACATCGGTTAATGGAAACGCCATCATATCGCAATAGTTTTTTGTCGACATTTAGAAAAAATCGCAAGAGTTTTGCACAAATCTGTAATGGAAACGTGCCTACTGTTAGATTATTAGATCACTAGCTTCACTCAAAGCATAGCATGCTGAGGACATCTGCCGGTTAAAGTGTGTGAATGCAACAAGAACAGCAAAAACATGTTCAATGACGTTGTACACACTTTAAAACCGCAGAGCGCGAGCTTAGAATAAACATACGTTATCGTTCTTGGTGTGAACGGGCCTTAATTGCTGCTGGACCACCTCCCAAGATGCCTTGCGTTTGCCTCCCAACCCCCTCTTCAGTTCCACATGGGGGGCATTGTGTTTGTTGCGGTTTTACCCTATAGATAATTTTTAAAAGGTAGGCTAATTTACAATAAACATTCTAAATGTGTTGTATCTTAGCATAGTGTAGGACATTTATGCTGTGTAATATTAAATTTAATGTCTAATATTTTCTATTCAAAATTAGGCTCAAAGAGTGAGGCTCAGCCAAATCAGACAGTTACAGGCTGACAGTAAAGGAAAGGTAAGAGCAGAGAACGTCTAATGAGGGGAGAAGTGCCACTCAATAAACTTCCGGTTGCAGTTCCACTCTTGTTCCATATGAGGGCGCTCACATGACGAGTGCAGAATGAATGGAGGTCTATGGAGCTAAACCGCTCAAAATCCACTTTACTTAGGATATAATTTTTTGTCTAGTAATTGGAATGTTGTTTTCGAAAGGGGATGCAAAGAAATTACACACTGCTGGGTGTTAGATTTTTTAGAGTCACTTATTTGCTTTAAAAAGTCTTTCTAAATGTCAATGACGTCAGAATGCTGACGTCATTAGCAGAATGCTAGCGTGTTATGGGCAACAACAACTCAACCTGTAAGAAATCGAAAAGAAATAAGTACTCGTTCATTCAACTTTCGATCTATAACCCATGTTGAACTTGCAAAACCTACAATCAAATCTGAGATTTCTCAACGGCAATCGGGTGAAAGAGACAAATTTAGCCGTCTAGCCCCATTGACTCCCATTCATTTTGCACTCATGGCGAGCGCCCCCAGTGGAGCTCTGATTGGAACTACAACCAATAGGACTTAATAGGGCGTTGGAGTGAACAGGCTTTCCGTAGACGGGCTTTGGTAAGAGTAAGATACTGAGGACACACACTGATAGTCCATACATTGGCTTCAAACTGATAGGCAAACACATCGAGATTATGCAACCTACCATACAAGCAGGATATCCCACTTCATTTTATTATTATTACTATTATTTTATAATTTTTTTACTCCACCTCCCCAGAAGTTCCTTTTTTTGGATGATATTCTTGTCTCCTCGCAGCAATGCGCTTTTTTCAAAGTTTCTCATTAATGTTTAATGGCTGTAGATTAAAGGGTAAATATGGTAATTTCCTGTTCAGTTCAGAGTGTTCAGATTATCAGCTGTTGGTACTTTATTTAAAATATATATTTTTTTTTTTTCACAGTTTTGTGTCAGAGTGTGAGTGTGAGTCAGAGTGTCAGAGTGTGAGGTTAATAAAAGTAGGACATGAGGAAGCTCTCTACCTACGAACTAAAACACACATCGACCCAATGGCCACATACAAACCATTTGTCAGATCAAACCACATTTCTGTAGAAAACCGACCTCAGCAGGTTTCAGTCTGACTGAATGACGAGCTGCTGGTGTCTAACCTCAACAAGACTGGCAATGAGAAATGGTATATAAGTTTAATCTGGTCTTTTATTTGTACGTTTTACTATTTAGAACAACTGAGAATTATTACAAATTTAAAATAAAATAAAAATGTACCATGAAATTTTAGGAGGATTTATACAATATTTCATTCCTACTTTACATTTTTAAAATTCCTTTCAAACATAATCAATATTAAATGATAAAAATATTATTATTATTATTATTATTATTATTTTGCCCATTAAGAACAGTTAAGTCTCAGAAAAACATATGTAGATAACTATACATACTTTCAGTGTGTGTGTGTGTGTGTGTGTGTGTGTGTGTGTGTGTGAACTAGGAGGGTCTTCCAACCGGGGAGGATTCACACCAGATGAACAGTTCTGCTGGGTTTGTTTAAATCAGCGGATAGTGTTTTTAGGTCAGACCGTTCACTAAACTGTTAAAGAAAATGTTTCACACGTTTGTTTTGTTGTGTTTGTGCTGGTGGCGTCTGATTGGTAAGTTAAAACAGCATTTTTATGGCTTAATGTCGTAATGTTACAGATTCAGGTCTGTGTTTGATATCTTTGTTTAAGTGCACATGGTCTCACAGGAATATAATGAAAATTAGTATAGTGAATTTCAATTTCTCAAACTTAATTTTAATGTTTTTTTTTAAGATTGAAGCATTTTTCTCAGAATATCTTAATTTTAAAGATTATTGCAGAAACATCCATTTAATTAGTTATTTAGCAGATGGTATGACATACATATGGAAATCTGTATAAAAATTAGCAATAATCATGAACAACAACAAAAGTCATGAAATTCTTAGTTCACATACAAACATTACAGGCTTTGTAAAACAACAAGAGCATTAATGTGACAAGCATGTTCATCAGGTGTGTGTGGTGAGTCAGTGTCAGTGATGGAGGGAGAATCAGTCACTTTACACACAGATGTTAATAAAATACGTGAAAACGATGACATACTGTGGAAATTTGGAGCTGAAGAGTCTCTGATAGCTATGATCAGTGGAGCTGCTGGAGTCTTCCCCACATATGATGATGTTCCTGATGGGAGATTCAGAGACAGACTGAAGCTGGACGATCAAACTGGATCTCTGACCATCACAAACACCACAACTGAACATGCTGGAGTTTATAAACTACTGATTAGGGGAACAAAACTGATATCAAAAACATTCAGTGTTTCCGTCTATGGTGAGTTGAGAGGTTATTTGTAACTTAAAGATTAAACAGATGACAATCTGTTGTTATTAATTTTTATAATCCACATTTCTGTTTATTCTCTCATGTTTTCCAGCTCGTCTGCCTGTTCCTGTCATCAACAGAGACTGTTCATCATCATCATCGTCATCAAATTGTTCATTGGTGTGTTCATCAGTGGTGAATGTGAGTCATGTGACTCTCTCCTGGTACAAAGGAATCAGTGTATTGTCCAGCATCAGTGCGTCTGATCTCAGCATCAGTCTCTCTCTACCTCTGGAGGTGGAATATCAGGATAAAAACACCTACAGCTGTGTGCTGAACAATCCCATCAGCAACCAGACCACACATCTGGACATCAACACACTCTGTCACACATGTGCAGGTACCACAGCACTGATGATAATATTGACCCCCTGCCTCCAAATAAGCACCATTTTCTGGTTTGCAAAATTATGATCATTTTCATCTTGTTGAAAATTCTATTTTATCATTGTTTTTTTGTTTGTTTTTTTCTGTTGTATTTCTTTTTTTTATTTAGAAGTCCACGATCACTGTTGTGGTCCTACTGAAGCTGTGATCCGATTGGCTCTCTGTGCTCTGGTGGGCGTGGCTACTGTGGCTTTTCTGCTTTATGACATCAGATCTACAAGAGGAGACAAGAAACTGATAGACACATCATGAATATTGATAAATATCGTGGAGTTTGTCTGCAAAGTTGAAAAGATATATGCAAGGATTTAAATGAAAATAGTTATCAATAAAATAAGGTTTATAAAAAAAAAAATATATATATATATATATATATATATATATATATATATATATTTAATGCTTATATAGCCTATTTTATATAAGTTGTATTTAGATGTCTGATCTGAGTAGTGTCAGTAAATATTGTGGTGTAATCTGTGATGTGTGATGACCTCTAGCGGTGAGTTTGAGGAACTGTAGATTCAGCATTGGGCACAAAACATTCAGCCAGTAAGAAAAGAAAACATATATAACATAAATAAGTCACAATAAGACCAAAATAAGCCTGGCTTGTTTTCTAATCTTGTTTTATGGAACAGCCCTCGGGTCTGCATTAACTGTAATGTCATTTAAAGGCTCTATGTTTTGTTTTTAAAAAGTGAATGTCCTTTTCATTTATGTTTTCACTTTGAAATGACATACATGCCAGGGTTATTGTTGTTAACTAAAACATTGTTATTTGAAATAAATTTCAACGTTTACTGCAATAAAACAATAATAAATATTTTTTCCCAGGTATAGTTGTCAATGCAACATGTATACATTTAATTTGAAATATTGAAATATATTGTATTATTATAAAATAAACATATATAAATAACTCTATAAAAAAATTCATACAAGAAAAAAAGAAAAATGACAAAAACACAAATTTATTAAGATGGAAAATCTAAAAATAATTTAAAAATAATTCAAAATATTAATAGCAACTCTAATAGTTTGTTATATTCCATAATGATAATCAATGATACTATATACTATAGGCCTACTATACATGATCCTAAAATAACACTGGCACATGATTACCAAACAATCCTTTCAATTACAATTCAATTTGCATAAAAAATAATTATGATCATTTATCGCACTGAAACAGTTTATTTAAATGCAAAACATATTGTGTTATATTGATTAATTGTAAGCTGAATCAAAATAAAAATCGATTGTAGTTGATACATTTTTTTTGTCTTTTATAAGGGAATAAAGTTTATGTACTCTATGATGATTGACATAAAAACATCAATATGGGTGCTTAGGTATTTGTAAATTAAAAACATTTTGTTACTGATGTTAAAGTGGCTTCAACAGAAACACATATACCATCAACTAATAACCTGAGCTCCGGTTTGTCTTATGAATCGAGTGTTTCCATCTTCCTGATTATCACAAAGCATTGGTCGCATAATTCTAGCAAGAAGACTAAATGCTACCAGTAGATTATATGTGATTTAAATGCAATTCAAGTCGTAAAAAATGTCTTGTATGGCAAATAAGCACCACCTGGAGGACTTTATACGCTTAAACTATCAAATACTTAAATCACATAATTTGGGATGTTTAGATGATCACATTATTATTTTCTGTGCTTTTAGTAACAGATGATTTAATATTCCATAAAAAGGAAAGTGCTTATCATTAATCATTGAGACATGATGTAGGGGAAAAGAACGACAGATCTGTTCAATGAAGACCAGAAGTCAAGTCTGAAGTTAATTTGGTTTCGTTTACTGTTCTCCACACTTTCAAAGACAGTAAATAGTATAGAGTAAGACCTTAATCCTTAAAATAACTTAATACACAGATAAAAACAGTTCTTATAGGCACGGATAAAAACAGTTCTTATAGGCACATGGATGATCAGCTGGCATCATTTCTACAGGTTCTGATACATTAACAGTACAATATCTGAACACTGAGTTTGGTTCTTCACACAATATCTTTGACAGTTCTCATGTAACTATCATAAGAGTAACAGGCGAGTGTGTTCACACACTATAAGATAAAAAAGGCAATATTCTTTCTTAGAGTCACAGAAAATCACTGTAACAGAACCATACATCCATACAGAGAGAACCTGAGCTTATATAAAAACACACTGATTCACCATCACATTTTAACGTTTAACATTTTATAATGACCAGTGCTGTCAACTCGAGAGAATACATATATTTATAATTATAAATTATAAATGTAGTGTATTATTAACCTTCACACTGTCTCATACAGCTAACATGAGAACAAACATAAATTAGCACAACACATTAAACTCTAGCCTTTAGAGGCTCGTACAATGATGGTAGCCAACAGCCAATCACACGCCTCGAAACGTGCAGAAGATGTGATTCACTTCTCGTGAAAGAGACCGCTAGATTTAACTCTATTCTGCCCAAGATTCAGAGATTAAAGAATATAAAGTACATAAGTGCATTTAAACAGCAAGAAGAAACCATCTTGCTATATCTGTGCAAGGGAAAGTTGTGAAGTATATGTATGCTCACATATACAGTCATTTTAAACTAAATGCTTGATAATTGTTAAAAATAAAATAAGAATTGTTAAATTGGCCCGGTTTCACAGACAGGACTTAGAATAAGCCAGGATTAAGCCTTAGTTCAGTTAAAACAGCTCAAACATACATTTTAGTCTGGGACTAGTTTTAAACCTTGGTGAAAATAGGCAATTGTCAACTTTTACAAACTAAACTGAAACACACCTGGCTATCCACATAAACAGACTTCATGGCACAGACCCTGAGCTCTTGATTCATTTGATTGCTTGATGATCAAATGAATTAATTTCAAAACGACAAGTGCATATTTCCTCTCTGGAAGCCGGGCTGAATGAGTAAATACTGTTACTGAGTTCCTGACACGGGTCAGACCCTCAATCCCCCCTCACATACCCAATACAGACATTACCTGTACCAGAAATACCAGAATACATGCAGCAGATTTAGGAAAACTATGATTACCTATTCATTTCATAATAAAAGAGGAGAGGATTGTAAACCTACACTTTCATAATAGTTTTACAGCTCAAAAACACACGCTCATTTTCCCATTAGAGGTTTTGATAATGAAAGTGGTTGAGGTAGATTATCCCTGATGTGGCGTGTCCTCTCACAGCATCCGTTTCCTTGTTCTGTAAGAAAACAATGAATCACAGAAGATAAAGACAGAGAAATTAACAGACATTGTATTTTAAAAGTTATAAAAACATTCATCATCTATTCATGAACAAGACCTTTGTACAGTATCAGTATCTTCTAGTACAATCTCTTGCATGTTTTTCTCCCTGCTTTGGGAAATAATTACAAACACAATAAACACTAATTTTTCACAATACAAGTTTTCCTCTCACTATAGTATCTGTAGGTGATACTTGCCATTTCTCCTGCGGTGACAGTAAATCACACCAGCACCAGCACCAACAACTGCAACTAACAGCAGACCAGCAATAGCCATTCCTGCTCCAACTAACCAAGAACCTAGATCAGCGAAAGACAGACAGTCAGTGAATCAGTCAGATTGATCTAGAACAAACACAATGAGATATCAGAAGGTCTGAGAGAGAACATGTGAATCTCATTCAGTTTAAAGTAGATCACCGTTTCACACAGTGATGTCAGAAGTAGAGATGCTTCAGGACCAAGTCGTCAAGATATTAAAATAAAAATATATAATGATTGGCCTACCGTCTTCTTTACATTCCTCTGTAAGTGTTATCCTTTCAAATGCCCACATTACTCACCAGTGACAGAAACACTGAAGATCTTCACAATCCTGAATCTGCTTCTGTTGATCATTAGTGTATATTCTCCAGAGTCTGTGGTTCTGATGTTCATGATGGTCAGAGATCCAGTCTGATGATCCAGCTTCAGTCTGTCTCTGAATCTCTCAGTTTTGTTATTACACTGAACATCTGTACAGATAGGACGGAGATCGCCAGTGAATTCAGCGATGGGAGTTTCATTAAAATACCACATCATCACATCATTCGATTTTATTTCACCAGGATCTAAAGTGACAGATTTTCCCTCTTTCACAGTCTCTCTCCTCATTTGATCTCGTTCAGCAGCAGGAACACCTGAAACACAAACCAACAGATGCTGGAGGATCTTTTTGGGGAAGAAACTCTATAACAAGAACAAACTATGATTGTGCATGTTAATTTCCTAGATCTGGAGAAAATCTGTAGAAATAACATTAAACAATAAAATAATGTCAAATGAATTGTACGAAATGTCTCTTTATTCATAAAGACTTTTTTAAATTAGAAACTTCAACTGAAACTGCTCGATTAAAAATAAATAAATGACTGCATTATATTTTCACTAAACACTAACTGGAAAAAAATCTAAAAAATTTTGTGATCATATGACACAAATTGACAAATTATTTTACATTTTCTTGACTGTCAGTCTGAAAGCAACATTTATCCATATTTTGTGCTAATAAACACAATGTATGTATATTGTATGTACTTACTTTATATCAAATCCCCATCACTAATAAACAATGCGTATGAAATAACAGAGGAGTTTAAACAGATGATAAGAAAGGGTGGTCGGAAACGCTACGATGAGAAAATGCCCAGAACAAAGATAATACTAACGGCTCACTAATGTATGGAAGCTTGTTTCCGCCACAGAATAAAACATTTTAAAAGATAATTGCAACTTTTTATCTCAAAATTGCGAGTTTACATCTCGCAATTCTGACTTTATTTCTCAGAATTGCGAGATATAAAGTCAGAATTGCGTGAAATAAAGTCGCAGTTGCGTGTTATAAAGTCAGAATTGTGAGATATTAACTATTCTGAGGTAAAAAAATAAATAAAAAATTCCTTAGAATTGGACAATATCTCACAATTGTGAGTTTATATCTCACAATATTGAGAAAAGATGTCAGAATTGTGAACTATAAACTCGCAATAATGTGTTATAAAGTCAGAATTGCGAGATGTAAACTCGCAGTTGTGAGATAAAAAGCCGCAATTATCTTTTAAAATGTTTTATTCTGTGGCGGAAACAAGCTTTCATACTAATGGACAGACAAATCAGTTTAAAATAATTCTGTACTTTTTTTGTACTTTTAAATAGAAAAAGCAACTCTGAAAGTCACGGTCATAATAAACACATTAATGATGTGATTTAAATGCATGTAACCTGAATTGAAACATTCGTAAATGACTCACCATGAACAGACACATTGAAGTATGTGTCACTGTTGTGGCGGGATTGCTGATATTCTCCAGAGTCTTCAGTTGTGATGTTCATGATGGTCAGAGATCCAGTCTGATTATCCAGCTTCAGCCTGCCTCTGAATCTCTCTTTACACTGAACATCTGTACAGATATAACTGAGATTTCCACTGATTTGAGCGATGCGGGTGTCATTATAATACCACATAATTCTGTCTTGTTGTGGGTTTGTGGTATTAGTATATAGAGTGACTGAATCTCCCTCCATCACTGACACTGACACTCTGTCACCATCATATGCACCTGAAGAAGAGATAAACAACTTAATTATAAATCTCTTGTTGGATAGTAGGACTAGTAATGTTCTGTGAAAATGTTTTTTTATTTTTACATTGTGAGTAGAAAATATGTCTGGATTCATAATGTTAACATGTCTAAAACAGCAGAAGAACATCATTTACTAACACATTTACTCCTCAGACAGACAGACATTAGTAGGGTACGGGGCTAAAGGCGCACCGGGGTAAAAGGACCCTTTGATTTCATTTTCCTCTAAAACAATAGACGGCACAAAAACTTGCCACAGCACTTCCCAAAACATTCGCTTTTCAAGCTGCATGTGGACATTTGTCTGATCCTTAACGCAATCACAGGGCAGAAACGCAAAGTTTATTCTGTGCTAATCTGATCTAATATTTCATGTTGTAGAATTAATTAGCAAATTATAATTGCTCAAATTATTTACCATATTTTGAGATAAATGTCTTAATGATTTTCAGTTTTGTTCAAGGTAATCAAAGCAACAGTTTTTCAATAACGGAAGAATATGTCAAAGTATGATATCTGTGGTAAAAGGCGCTCCTGCTGTTGGGGCAAAAGGCACAATAATTAATGTAAAATATATGACAAACAGCTTGCTGACTTTTCCATTTGTTTTCATGACATGGTTCGATTCAGATGGTAAATATCGTATATATAAGCTGGATGTCCACCTTAAAGACATTTAATATATTTATAAATAATATTAATATAATAATTTCATATTTATAATGAAACAATTATATTTAAACATATGAAATTAATCATATCATATAATAAAATATAATTTAATGTTACTACTGTACATTTATATTAAATTAATATGGGATTTCATCCAATGCTTTTACAATATTTTTGTTATTTTTAATGTAATTTTTTATATATTTATTAATATTAACATTTTAATGACAGTAAGTTTATTTAACAAAAAATAATTTTATTTATCAAAATAAACATAAAATAGAACAAACTTTGCTAAAGTGATTATTTTGAACAAGTATTAACTTAAATACAATATTAACACCATATTATTTTTATCTGAAGTATTTGTATCAGTACTGTGTCTCTTTTGCCCCATCATGCTGGTTTTACCCCGTCTGACTGTTGGGGAAACTTAATATCTCGTTTAACCCTTAGACTAATCACTGTTAAAAAAGGATAACACAGACTGACCCCAAACTTTTAAAGAGCGATTGCATAAAAACTATATATATATATATATATATATATATATATATATATATATATATATATATATATATATATATATTTTTTTTTTTTTACTTCTCAACTATACATTTTTGCTGTGTTTTTGTGGAAATTTTGAAGTTTTTTACCTATTTACTGCGCAATTACATAACTAGGCCATAAATTGTCTCATGAAAAATGATAAAAAAATAAAAAAATAAAAAAAATCACTTAAATGATGATCTTAATTAAATCTAAATAGTTTTTGGACATTTCTCTATGTGTTAGGGATAGAATACTGACATCTGCTGGTTTGTGGTAAAACTTTAGAAATTATAATTAAAGAAAGTGCAATGACCACATATATCCAATAGAGGGCCATAGAGACTCATTCATTTTCACTTCATTTTTCTTGATGCTTCAACTTCTCCTCACAACTTTATGACATATATTTTGTGAATATATATTTAAACATTTTGAAATACATAAAAAATATGTAGTTTTGTCAGAGTTATAATTTGTTGTTGTTTTCTGATATATTTTGAATTATCTGCTTTTGCAAATTATTATACATTTGCAGAAACATTACAAGTCACCACTATGACACGACTGTAATGTGTCTGTGTGTGAACAAGCGTGTTCCATGTTGCATATGTGACATTTTTCAGATTTATGCCAGTTTACTTGATTTTATTTGCCAATTTCTATAAAAATGCTCTCTGTTGCAGTGAAATACGTGCGTGCGTGCGTGTGTGAGATAGAAAGTTCGTTCCACTTTGGGTTTATGCTCTAGGACCAGACCTTGATTTAAATGTAAAAGTTTTTAGGTTTATGCCAGTTTTGTTTATTTCATTTGCCAATTTCTGTAAAAATGCTCTCTGTTGCAGTCACATACATTTGTGTGTTTGTGTGTATGAGAAAGAAAGTTCGTTCTACTTTTTATTTATTCTCTAGGACCAGACCTTGGTTTATTTGTAGAAATTTTCAGATTTATAATGGATTTACTTTTATTTTTTTGACAAACAAAATAAAAAAAGCCATTTTTTTCCATTTTCAAACACCTTAAACGGTAAAACAATTTTTACACACCTTTAGAACAACCAAATCAAGCCGTTTTTTTGTGCATGTTTAGATAGATTATTTAGGAAAAGTCACAGAGTTTCATGCCCCTGAGATGAAGGTAACACTTTTTAAAAAAATGAAGGAAAAGTCCAGTGGGGTCAGCCTGACCCCAAACAGTGATACATAGGCTAATACACCGCATACAACACACACACCCTGATTCGTATATTACATATTGCACTTACATTATACAGCCAAGTAAGTATTGAACTATTTTGTCTGTTCCCGGTAATCCGAGCCGTTGACCTCTGAAGCAGCACCAACACCCGTCATGAACTCTTAGTGTTCATTGCATAGGCTACTTTTACAGACTCAAATGATGTGCTGCACTTCGACGACAAAACGCTAATAAATTACTTCAAACTCCTAAAAAAAATGCAGTGATTTGATTTTACCTTTTCTACCAAGCTTAGCCTATAAAAAGTTAAAAACTTATCTTTTTGCAGCACTTAAAAAACACGTCTATTGTTTCTCCATTTTAATCTAGCGTTTTACCTCACATAAACTGCTTGCTGAACTCGTTGGTTGCTTGGTAACAGACCTGAGAGCTGATTACCGAACTCGATGAAGCGATTTAAGATTTCCTAACTAGAAGATATTTTTTAAGACAGTCAGGATAAGATTCCTAAATCGACTAAAGATTTGCTTCAGTATTACGAATTTGTGAAAAACACGTCAGATCTCAATTTAAGACTCAAGATAGAACGTTTTCGCCCCCTGATGAAAATTCACAGGACTGGAAAAGTAGCTTAGCTAACTTTACCTTTGTTCACCAAATTATGACTATTATACATTTCGAGTTTTTATTCAGTGTCATATACTGGTTTTATTTATCAAATTCCCTCACATTTGCGTTTCAACTTTCATTCGGCACAGTACTGGTCTCACTGAGCAGGTTCTCCAGCTGGTAAAACGTGTCTAAAATGACTTAGCCTAGTCATCATTTGTTTGCATTGTTGACATGAAGATGAAATGTAAAATATATATATAATAATAATAATAATAATAAAAAGCGTCTTACTGTGCACGAGGGATGCAAACACTGCGAGCACACAAACCAAAAACTTATTTTTCACCATATTTTCTCCGGTGAGTGACGTGCCATCATCTCATTCATAACGCTTCCTCGTTCCCTCTTCGCTCCTCTTCCGCGTGCTGGACCAATCAAATTGATAGGCTATGGCTCTGCACAGGTGTGTCCTATGCTGAAATCTCCGGTCTTTTCACTTTAGCACCTGTCTACTTGCATGACGTATTTCCTCTATTTGGCCCAAGTGTTCAAGTAGGCGTAAAGACTGCAAGTGTTTTGATTAGTGATGGAAAGCCGAGGCTTTCTGAACCATTTGAGGTTTTCATCAAATTTTGCAAATGCGCCTTAGTCACATCTGGTGGTCAGACTTGTTTTCCATAACAAATCACCGCAGAGCAGAAAAAGCACGTGACCAAACAAAACTTCGGAAGTCCATGACATACAAGTGTGGGATCAATACAGTTATATGGTTCTATCTAATCTCATCGACATTAATGTGTGCCAATGAGACCACAGCTCGTGTCATGTGTAGCCTATAGTCAACGGATTCACATATTGATCAAACATATATAAAATATGCTACATGTGATCATAATTATAGCAATTGAAACTGAATTTTTTTTTATATATATTTTGGGTGTTCTGTTTAAAAAAAAAAAAAAAAAAATTCATTGTATAGGGAAGTGTAGTGTTAAATAATTAATGCCTTAATTCCGTTTTTATGCATCAGATAAGTGATGGCAGTCTGACACTGAAGCTTTGATATGTGCTTCAAACCATCAACAATTCCACTAGATTAGGAAAGGCACCAGCCTCCGAGGACAAGGCTTCGAACTATAGGTGACCGCGCCTTTTGTTCAGTAGCACCCGGTCTGTGGAATGCTCTCCCTGTCCATCTAAGGGCCCCTCAGACTGTGGACTCTTTTAAAAAAGGCCTTAAAACCCATCTTTTTAGAAAAGCCTTTTATGGCTAAAAGTGTTATTTTAATGTTTCTGTTTTTACTCTGTTTTGCATTGTAGCACTTTGAGGTCATTGAATTGATGTAAAGTGCGTTATAAATAAAATGTATTATTATTATTATTATTATTATTATTATTATTATAGATTTATTTCACTCGTCTCAAAAGCTCCCTGTCCACTATCTGGGATAATTTAGATGCGCCATTGGCACTTAACCAGGCGAGGTCGCTGTTACTGAAGCTTCGAGTAATGAACCCATTTTCAAAACAATTATTCTAAGTGGTTGGTTCCATGGTTGTTTATACCATAGACAGTATATAAACTGGACACAGCGACCCCATTAGATTCAACCAAGGGGGCAGGGATTTGTATTATTTTGAAGCACCCCCGGACGCCGCCATTGGCTAACGGAACCCCACCTGCAGTTAGCATCCCATTGACTCCCATTCATTTTGGCGTCACTTTGACAGCGAATAACTTCACATCTGAGGCGTTTAAAGACTCCATTTGTCCATTATTTATTTCTAAAGAAACACGAAAATGTATAAAAGGCTCCATTACCTTGTAGCTTACGTTATGGCCCTGTAGAAGCAGTTTTTGTAAAAGTAGGCTAACGATTGCGTCACAGCCACGCGACTCTCTGTCGCACAGTAGGAAATTACCGTATGGACAGGAAGAGAAGCTCGCGGGCAATCGGGAGGACGTCGAGGCAAAATGACAAAGTAATTAATCAGAACACCTACAAAAAGTTTCTCCTGCTCCAAGATCATGGACAGCTCCTACTCACGCTCTCCGTCTCTGCGAGTTTCGGAAGGTAATGATTCAGATTGATCTTGGCACAGCCACTAGAAGACAGACGGTTTGCTCACGTCACATCTACGTCGTCAAGCTCAGTTTGAGTCTGCGCAGTACGCTGGACCCCCAGGAAGTAAAAGTTTCTAATGGGCTTCACTTTGTCTCCGTTGAATCCAATGGGGTCGCTGTGTCCATTTCTTTTACTGTCTATGGATTCAACGGAGGCAAGTGAAGTCAATTAGAAGCACAAACTTCCTGATGGTCCAGCGTACTGCGCAGACTCACACTGAGCTTGACGACGTAGATGTGACGTGAGCAACCCGTCTGTCTTCTAGTAGCTGTGCCAAGAGAAATCTG
The DNA here is from genome assembly GCA_021464565.1 of Rutilus rutilus. Lineage (NCBI taxonomy): Eukaryota > Metazoa > Chordata > Actinopteri > Cypriniformes > Leuciscidae > Rutilus > Rutilus rutilus. The sequence continues at coordinate 41,549,485 of JAJAQA010000006.1, read as the reverse complement.
AATCATTCCCTTCCAAAACTTGCAGAGACAGAGAGTGTGAGTAGGAGGTGTCCATGAGCTAGGAGCAGGAGAAACTTTTGCTAAGTATTCTGATTAATTACTTTGCCATTTTGCCTCCACGTCCCCCCGATTGCGAGCGAGCTTCTCCTCCTGTCCATACGGTAATCTCTCTACTGTGCGACAGAGAGTCGCGTTGGTATGACGCAATCGTTAGCCTATTTTTACAAAAACTGCTTCTACAGGGCCATAACGTAAGATACAAGGTAATGGAGGCTTTTATACATTTTCGTGTTTCTTTAGAAATAAATAATGGACAAATGGAGTCTTTAAACGCCTCAGATGTAAAGTTATTCGCTGTCAAAGTGACGCCAAAATGAATGGGAGTCAATGGGATGCTAACAGCAGGTGATGGTCTGATAGCCAATGGCGGCGCCCGGGGAAGCTTCAACATAATATGAAACGCTGCCCCCCTGGTTTATACATATACTAGGTAAGCTTTTAAGTGCATGTATTTACTTTAAATATTTCTTCATAATATTTATTAATATTTATGAATATTATGAATATTTTTTTATTATTTATATAACGAAGAGAACGAAGAAGTGAGCTTAATTCAAAGTCAAAATAAGGATAAGACAGAATGTTATTTGCAAATTTTTGTTTGTGAATGAAGAATTTTCCGTTTAGAATAAAGAAATTAACAACATACTCTAGGGGTTTATTTTTATCGTCATTATAAAGCTGTCCCGACCTATGACGTTCGAAGCTTCAAACGTCATCAGTCACGTGGTATTGTTATTTCGATACAAGCATTGGCACAGATACTGCTTTGAAAACTGCGTCGGCGCTTTAGAGCCCCTCTATCAACCATCCCATCACTAGTTTTGATTACTGGATGGGACACACTTATAGTCTTGCAAAAAAAATTAAGCTTTACAGAGCTTTTATTTATTATATTTTCAATACTTTGCATTTTTAAATAAACTTCTACATGTCTGCTCAGTAGTCGCTATATATTATTACCAGAAGACACAAATTTAAAATTGTGGTGCTTCTAATTAAGTGATAAAAACAGTTGCAGATGTTGTACAGTAGGCCTACACATACCATACTCATCTTTGCACCAATAAAATGTGCAACACCTTATGTTTTTTACTATCAAATTATATGTATCTAATTCATTTAAAATACTGTGGAATGTCTCATCTCGCAATTTCAGGGCACATGAGTTCCCGAACATAATGCATGATGGCATACGCTTAGACCGATCCGAAGCGGTATTTGGGATAGTGTGGGTTTAGTGTGAATTCAGGGCACTGCACTTTGGTATTTTTAAGACATGGGACAGTCTTTCGCACTTAGTTCCTGTCACGTGCTCTCAAGTGACCAAGACCACAAGTGTGGGTTTTTGGACAAGGCAATAGATTCAAAAGCAGAGTGCGCCATCAGCTCTTTAATCACTCTTGCGGTACTTCGATGTAATAGCTAATTTAAGTGGAACTAGCCTTTTGATACACACTCTGAACCACTGAATCGAAACAAATGACTCGTGAAGGTTTTGAAGCTTCAGGCAGTGTTTTGAAATCGCCAATCACTCCTTTTCAGGTTAACTGATCCTCTTCAGTCTGTGGAGGTCAGACGTCTGCGAGTGAAAACACACTGCTGCTTTACAGATGCTTTACTTTGCTTGATTTTAAGCAATCTATTTTATAAAGCGCTAGCCTAAACAAACGTGTCAACTTTACTAGAGTACCGAATTCCAGAGCTCGTGCAAACAAATCCATTTTGCTATTATTTTAAGAATGCTTGCTATTATCTTGTTTTAGAGAGGAAAGCGTGCAGCACATATTTACATATTCATTCAAACTTCGCTCTCAGTGTGGGCATCATATGTTCGCTAACAGTATATTTGGCTGTTCACAAACCATATTCATATATTTCAAATCCTAAAAGATTCCTCTGATCCATGGCTAAAATCTGAAGTCTTTGAACATTAGTTTGACATGTTCACCGACAGCCGATTAATGACCGTTGCGATCAAATTTTACCTCAGATGAAATTCTGGCAGTGTCAGAAGATTTGACTCTCAGTCCTTCAGTGTGACTCTCCTACGACAACCGTCAATTTGTCTTCTTTTTTCAAGAAAAGCCATGACCAAAATTAACGTTAGAGATTTCTTTGTAGCCCCCATTTCAATGGCTTCTTGGCTTACAGCAAGGATCATGCTCGTACAGTCTGACAAGCAACAATAGTAAAGGACTATTATAAATCGCGCAGTGTGAACTCGACTGACCTTATGGGCCGCGATCATGCAGAGCCCATGCTCATTGAGACAAACTTTCTTTAAAGATAGCAATCCTGCTCCTCATGCTCCCTCACTGTCTTCCTCTCAGGAGCCTCAGTGGAAGGAAGAGCAGAGTCGAGGGTCCGAGTTAGCTCACGTCGGCCTCAATCCTGCGTGATGTCAGGCCTGGTTTGGACGCCAAACCTATTCGTGTCCTCACCAAAACCAGTATTCACATGCACACACACCCACAAGAAGACCTCTTGGGGAGTAAATTCCACCTGCACAGCACCTCACCTTCACTGTATGGTGACTACACACATTTGTAGCCTAACGTACAAAAGAACATTTGTAATGTTGGTTTCCTTTGTGTTGCGCTACTCATATTTATATCTGCACATTAAAATAGCTCCAGGTGTGATCTGTTTGTGTAGTGATACTTTAACACATATAAATGTACTTTATGTACATGTTCATTTATAAATTTGATGTGTAAATATTTTTTGGGGTTTTAATTAATTCAATTAAAACATCATTTATGACCTTTGTGTTGTACAATTTTGATATTTACCTTGATATTTTTGAGTGCTCTTTTTTTAAAAACATAGTGTTGTTTATTACTTTCTAATCATTCTATTTTCTATAGCATGTACGCTAGTATGCATTTAATCAAACTCAATGCAACTCACTTCAAATAAATCTATTTGTACTATTAGTACACTAGGGCACACTGCAGTAGAAACATAAACGATACATCGGTCACATAAGTAGTCAAACACTCATTATGTATAAAGCAATATGGGATATGTTTTTTTTTTATTATTCAGGTTGCTTAAATGGCTTATGGGTAAAGAAACCCATTTCCGCTGGGTTTTGTTGTCTGCTCTCTCGCCCACACTGGTGGGTGGCTGAAAGTCCCTTTCGTACTGTAGAGCAGCATGTATGTATTGTCGTTTACAGGTTTGTGGAGTGCTTCACAATAGCTATGAAGTACAAAACAAGCATAAATAACAAAAGGGAGCCTTTAAACTGTTTCATACTGTTCTGTTTTATCAAACTATACAGAATGGACGATTAAAGCAGTATCATTGCTTACTTTATTTATCACATGTGCATAACAGCATTACCAGTGTCACAAGCCTAGCTCTCTGTCTGTACGTCACTCAAATATGTCCGTGCGTCACTCAAATCTGTCCCCTTGGGAACATGACAGGAAAACTAACAATCCACTTGTTACATAAACATCCTTCATGTTAGGACTGTAAACATATATCAGCACGTAGTCCAAATGCATTCCCTGTTTTTCAGAGCGTTCCCTCATCACTCAGGTATTACAAGGTACACGCTACCTTTGTGAGTACGTTCACGGGTGCTCTCAGTCTTGTCGTCTCTCTTTCCAGAAACGGACGTAGTATTTCGCTGAGATGGACCAGAGTCGATCTGGACATCCAAAAGTTATGTCGCCATTCCTCAGGAACAACAACTTTATTGACAAACATGTCCCACCAGGCACTAGTTCTTCCTGGTCTAACCCAAAAGCACGTTACATGTAGGGCTCTTGAGTGTTCCCAAAAGTCTCCGTTTTCGAGGGTCGAAAAAGCCGGAGTAAATGGCAGGTGTAATCGTACCAAAAGTTACGCACTAGTGTAAACAGGGCCTGACTGCCAGGTCTCCCTGAAGATAGCGTTGGATCCTGGGCCACAGCTAAAGCAGTCCTGATGCGTCAGGCTTGAAGAGGGCAAGGCTAAAGGCCCGTTCTCACCAAGGATGATCAAAGATATAGTTCTATAAAACACACTGACAGCCAATCAGAATCTATTCTAATTTAAGGGCTTGCGCATTTAAAATCGCAGACGACATATGTACATATTGACAATCGACATATTGCAGAGAAGTTAATCGCCTAGGTCAAGAAAAATCCACTGTTTGACAGTCAAGCCCCTTTTCAAGAAAATGGATATGAAAAACAATCATACCCTCTGAATAAATGAGAAGTATTACCTCAGATATCCAGCACTCATTTTTGACTTGCTTCCTTTGAGGTTGCGTTGAAAAAGTCCAGGTGTTGTTTTTATTCCACTATATTGAATACGTCAGCTAAATTCACTAGCCGCGTTTCCATTACCCTTCAAATTGCGCAAACTGAAATTGCGAATTGAAAATACGCCCAATGGAAACACGTCAATTTCGCAAAAATTCCCATTTATCGCAATAAAGTTTTTTCAGGCAATTCGAAAAAGAAATATTTCGCAAAACTGCAATGGAAACAGTTTTTGCGCATTTACAGTCACCTGACGTAGATGACGCTGTGTGTTTGGACAGAATACGAGACAGAGCTCTTTATTAAATTCATAAATGACAAAAGAATTACAGGAATAATGGATTCTAAACTTTACAGAAATGCCACAATCAAGACCTCGAAGCAGGAATGAGTGAGAAACACCCAGAAACACCTCATATGTGCCGCTCACAAGTAGGCTAAGGGCCTTTCCTTGCCATTAATGCTTGGATAACACACATACGTCTCCTTTGATTAATATTAATGGCCAGAGCAGTGGCTGAGATATACATAACATACCAATGTCCGTTGCTATGCCTTTTGGAATGACTTATGATTAATGACTAATCAACTTTTAGTCGCATAACATTGTTTAATGGAAATGCCATCATATCACATGGGGGGCATTGTGTTTGTTGCGGTTTTACCCTATACATAATTTTTAAGTGGTAGGCTAATTTATAATAAACATTCTAAATGTGTTGTATCTTAGCATGGTGTAGGACATTTATGCTGTGTAATATTAAATTAAATTAAATTTAATAGAGTGAGGCTCCCCAAATCAGACAGTTACAGGCTGACAGTAAAGGAAAGGTAAGAGTAAGATACTGAGGACACACACTGATAGTCCACTGGCTTCAAACTGATAGGCAAACACGTCGAGATTATGCAACCAACCATACAAGCAGGATATCCCACTTCATTTTATTATTATTAGGCCTACTATATATATATTTTTTTTACTCCACCCCCACAGAAATTCCTTTTTTTTTGGATGATATTCTTGTCTTCTCGCGTTTAATGGCTGTAAATTAAAGGGTAAATGGTCATTTTCTGTTCAGTTCAGAGTGTTCAGATTATCAGCTGTTGGTACTTTATTTAAAATATATTATTTCAAGCAGTTTTGTGTAGAGAGGAAGTCAGAGTGTGAGGTTAATAAAAGTAGGACAGGAAGAAGCTCTCCTACGAACTAAAACACACATCGATCCAATGGCCACATACAAACCATTTGTCAGATCAAACCACATTTCTGTAGAAAACCGACCTCAGCAGGTTTCAGTCTGACTGAATGACGAGCTGCTGGTGTCTAACCTCAACAAGACTGGCAATGAGAAATGGTATGAAGTTTAATCTGGTCTTTTATTTGTACGTTTTGCCATTTAGAACAACTGAGAATTATTACAATTTGAAAATAAAATAAAAATGTAGCATGAAATTTTAGGAGGATTTATACAATATTTCATTCCTACTTTACATATTTAAAATTCCTTTCAAACATAATCAATATTAAATGATACAAGTATTATTATTATTATTTTGCCCATTAAGAACAGTTAAGTCTCAGAAGAACATATGTAGATAACTATACATACTTTCAGTGTGTGTGTGTGTGTGTGTGTGTGTGTGTGTGTGTGTGTGTGTGAGTGTAAACTAGGAGGGTCTTCAAACTGGGGAGGATTCACACCAGATGAACAGTTCTGCTGGGTTTGTTTAAATCAGCGGATAGTGTTTTTAGGTCAGACTATTCACTAAACCGTTAAAGAAAATGTTTCACACGTTTGTTTTGTTGTGTTTGTGCTGGTGGCGTCTGATTGGTAAGTTAAAACAGCATTTTTATGGCTTAATGTCGTAATGTTACAGATTCAGGTCTATGTTTGATATCTTTGTTTAAGTGCGCATGGTCTCACAGGAATATAATGAACATTTTTATAGTGAATTTCAATTTCTCAATCTTAATTTTAAAGTTTTTTTTAAGATTGAAGCATTTTTCTCAGAATATCTTAATTTTAAAGATTATTGCAGAAACATTTATTTATTTAGTTATTTAGCAGATGGTATGACGTACAAATGGAAATCTGTATAAAAATTAGCAATAATCATGAACAACAACAAAAGTCATGAAATTCTTTAGTTCACATACAAACATTACAGGCTTTGTAAAACAACAAGAGCGTTAATGTGACAAGCATGTTCATCAGGTGTGTTTGGTGAGTCAGTGTCAGTGATGGAGGGAGAATCAGTCACTTTACACACAGTCACTGATGTTACTAAAATACGTGAAAATGATGACATACTGTGGAAATTTGGAGATGAAAACTTTCTGATAGCTCGAATCAGTGGAGCTGCTGGAGTCTTCCCCACATATGATGATGTTCTTGATGGGAGATTCAGAGACAGACTGAAGCTGGACGATCAAACTGGATCTCTGACCATCACAAACATCAGAACTGAACATGCTGGAGTTTATAAACTACTGATCAGGGGAACGAAACTGTTATCAAAAACATTCAGTGTTTCCGTCTATGGTGAGTTGAGAGGTTATTTGTAACTTAAAGATTAAACAGATGACAATCTGTTGTTATTAATTTTTATAATCCACATTTCTCTTTATTCTCTCATGGTTTCCAGCTCGTCTGCCTGTTCCTGTCATCAGCAGAGACTGTTCATTATCATCTTCATCATCAAATTGTTCATTGGTGTGTTCATCAGTGTTGAATGTGAGTCATGTGACTCTCTCCTGGTACAAAGGAATCAGTGTATTGTCCAGCATCAGTGCATCTGATCTCAGCATCAGTCTCTCTCTACCTCTGGAGGTGGAATATCAGGATAAAAACACCTACAGCTGTGTGCTGAACAATCCCATCAGCAACCAGACCACACATCTGGACATCAACACACTCTGTCACACATGTGCAGGTACCACAGCGCTGATGATATATTATTGTATTATTATATTAAATCCTATTTTATCATTGTTTTTTTTTTTTTTTTTTGAAGTCCACGACCACTGTTGTGGTCCTACTGAAGCTGTGATCCGATTGGCTCTCTGTGCTCTGGTGGGCGTTTCTACTGTGGCTTTTCTGTTTTATGACATCAGATCTACAAGAGACAAGAAACTGATAGACACATCATAAATATGATGTAAGGATGAGACGATTTTGTTCTCTCAAAAACATGGGATTTTGCAGTCGTTTTATGTGATATTCCTGAATGTATCATTTCCTTTATATTGTATTTAGTTTAATCACATTAATTGTATAATAGACTCTTGTTTATGGTTTATATAGCCTATTTTATATAAGTTGTATGATGATCTGAGTAGTGTCAGAGTGGTGTGTGATGTGTGATGACCTCTAGCGGTGAGTTTCAGGAACTGTAGATTCATCATTAAACACTGATGCTGTTTGACCATCATGTATAGGCTGAACATGCTATATATATATATATATATATATATATATATATATATATATATATATATATATATAATATATAATATATATAACCAAAAAGAGAGCCTAAAGTGACAGAGAAATATTATTATAGTATGTCAAACATCTAAGTTCAAGAGATCTTTAACAGCAAGTGAAATAAAACAGAAAAATTAAATGAATCAAATATGGCGGCAATCCATTTTCTGGATTCAAGTAAAAGATTATGACCACACTTACCAGTCTGGGGTTACAATTAACAAACTGGACCACAGTTGCAATAACATTTTATTTTCTATGATTTCATTCAGGTCCGGCTCAAACACCAATCATTAAAAATTAAAAACAATACAGATAAAAGAGTACAGCATTTTAACAGTAGCTATTCTGCCCATATACAAGCTTGAAGGTTTGAATGTAGAATTTAAGACAAATATTAGAATAAATAAAATTATAATAATAATGAAATAATTTATTTGACAGTACAATTGTCTTTTACAACGTTTTACATTATAGTCATAGATAATCTATATAAACTCTATACAATAGAGCTCTCCATCTGCTCATCTTCAACAGTCCAGAAACAGCATTATAGATAAAACACTGAACTCCATCTGATCTGATGAGAACATCTCAACCTTCAACAAACAGCTGAAAACAAACCTCTTCCACTAATACATCATCTCAAACAAGGCTCTTATTATAATACGCATGAGGAATTATAAATGTTAATGTATTCCAGGTTTATAAGCTGAAACTATCAGATAATGTAAGTAACATTCATCAAAATTTCCTAAATTAGTTTCCTGTAACAGGTAGGTTATTATTTCCACAACATGTTTCAACCACAATTAATTAATTGTATGATTAATAAGTTACAGCTCAACAGATGTGTTTTTGCTGATTCAATGGGAATAATGTTACAAAATTCAGATACACAGTGATCCTGTTGGGATTCTCTCGGATCACGTGATCTTTCTCCGTCTGTGAGGAAACAATAAATGACAGATTGTTAAAGAGAGAGAAATGAACAGCAGTAATTCACACAGAAACTCATGAAATCAGTAAATCCGCCATCAACCAGTGAATAATATTCAGTCTGAAATGTTTATTTCAAATCGGGATCATTTTGATGGAAACTCTATCCAGTCAGTGGAAAGATTAGTGGACACTGTAAAAAATTTCTAACCCTCCCAAATCAAAAATTTCAAGTGACCGATAACATCTACATTTTTCAATTGGCCCAAGTGAAATTCTTGTTGCAATAGTCTGTTAACATTGGCTCAATGAGAAATAATACGTCAGACTAATTGAAAAATTTAGATGTTATCGGTCACTTGAAATTTTTGACTTGGGGATGTAATTTTTTTTTACAGTGTGCCCCATTGTTTTTTTTTTTTTCTTCTTTTCAGCATGCTAATATATTTTATGATTTAGTTGTGATTCTTTGTTTAACGTCTGAATAAGTGACTTGAATGAAACCACATCACACACACACACACACACACACACACACACACACACACACACACCTATCTACTGTACACATCTTCACAGTGAAATCAAACAGCTTAGAATCTCAAGTTTTCTACAAAGACATACTAGTACAGTAAATTACCTCATCCTTGGACAACAGACGCTTTTGCTCTATAAGATAAACACACATACATTAAACATTAATTTGCATAATAAAGACATTTTTTCCTGTCACTATAATATCTGAATGTGATACTTAAATCACACCAGCTTTTACAGCCAGGAGAAGAAGAACAACACCTGCTGCTATTCCTACTGATATTTCTGCAGATTTTTCTGGTGTTACAACAACTGAAAGCGGACCTGGAGCTGAAACAAGAGTTTGTAGTGAGAATACTTTATTAGAGAGAAAAATATGTTCAGCACCGTCTATCCGATGTCCATTACTACTGAAGCTTCGAAGCTCAAAAAGCTTTAACACTGTGTCTACACCGGAAGCGGCTGTTATTTTTTGCCACTTTTGCCAGTTCTTTGTGACAGCTTTTAGATGCTTTATTGGCAGCGCCATCCTTACATAAATCACTGCACGCTGCATTTTTAAAAATATTAATTTATCGGCCATTATAAATGCCGATACCGATAGTTAGGAAAATGCCTAATATTGGCCGATAATATCGGCCCGCCGATATATTGGTCGGGCTCTAAAAATTATATAGACTGTATCTCTGGATTAGATGGTAAATCAGCATCAAAATGTATGCAATACTTATCTAAGTTAACTTTATAATTAATTTAACTGATATTTACTGTCTGATACTCTGGCTGTGTACTTTTACATTATTTATAATTTTTATACAGATTATTTGTTACTTGTATGATATTTGTCTCAATTCTCTATTGGCTGATGTGTATTTGTTACTTTTTTTATTTTATTTATAAAAAATTGTATTCCTTTTGAAAACGTGACCTGTATCTAAATGAATTTTGTATTACAAGATCAATTTATTTTTTAGCAAATTTGTATCAAATGTGTTATGCAATAAAAAAATTAAAAATTAAAAAATCGTATCTCATGCGATAGTTTTCTCATAGTTTCTCGTAGTTTCTCTTGAGCACGCGATAGTTTCTCGTGAGCACGTAAAAGTCTGTACATTTTTATTTTTTGCAAAGGTCCCTTTAGGGGCTCCGTAGTACAGACCATAGACTGTAAAAAAAAGACACATCTCCACTTTCTTTCAATGTAGCAAAATGAAGCCAAAATATCCATGCCTCCATGTTTTCCAGATACAAGATGTTCTCTAACCTCAAAGTTTTCATCAACATATCGAATCATAATGCTGTCATTTCAAGTCTCTGTTGGGTCTCTGGTTCCATCAACTTTGACTGTATAAAATGCATTTCCTATCCTTCTCTGATTATTTCTTCTATAACTAAATTGCTCATTATTTCAATTCTGATTCTGGATTTCATGGCTAGTGCAAGTTGCATTACAGGGAATTGTTTTCACAGCATTTTTCAGTTCAGGATCTTTTCTGAGGATATACTCAAAGAGGGATAAAAATAGTCCACAGCCACAGATGCATCTGACCAGCAAAATGTGCAATGTGCAATCTGCAAATGTGTCCTGAGGGTTGTTCCATAAAGTAGAGTCCAACACCTGACTTGAATGAACCTAACAATTAAGTTGGGGCTAAAGCGGTTTCATAAAAGGTAATTGAAGTTCACGCAATCCCACTAATTTGATTTATGTGCACGCATTTCTGAAGCAGCCCTTAGAGGTCGATCGTGGATCAAATCGATCCATCATCAAAAAACATATAGCCTATTTTGTGCTGTTTTATGCGTTTGAGACGTGGTGTTTTCCTCAGTGCAAAACTTAGCCTACATTTCACAGGTATATTCTCCATCTGTAAATGTTAGAAAGTCGTGCAAATATTTCAATTTTGCTGCTAAACTTCACATTGAACGAGCGCTGCTGCACGCATGTGTGTCAAATAGGAGAGCAATAATTCTGACTAAAATATACATTTTGCTTGGACAATTAATATGTGATATTTTATATACACTATAATAATTTTTATTTAGGATGTTGGATAATTTGCGGTGAACTTATAGCTCATTGCATTTTATACTTGTAAAAAATAAAAATAAAATAATTCAGGGAAGAACTTTTTTAAGAAACCAAATATAATAAAGACACAAAATATAGTTTTGGGTATAGGACCTAGGCTATTTAATGAAGATGAGTTATACTTATTTAGAATGATGAGCATTACAGCTTTAACAGCAATACAACATTTTTGGAGAAGGCTGCTCATAATTTGTTAGATTTAGTTTCTAAAGTACACCATGGAGAGGATAACATGAAATTAAGAGCAAAAGTATACAGGCAGATATAGAGCAAAGTTATGGGCAACTCAAAAATCAAAGAATATTCTATAAAATAATGGAATATATATTTCATGAATTACCTTTTTTATATAACCCTCCCTCCCTTTTAATTTGTTATTTTATTTATTTACTTATTTAATAATGTTATTATTTGATATTTAAATAATATTACTTGAATAACTTATTAGGAATAATGTGTCATTATAAGAGATTGATATAAATGTGAATGTTTAATATTCATTTATATCTTTATTTTTCTTTTTTTTTATACACTTAAACTATCAAATACTTAAATCACATAATTTAGGACGTTTAGATGATCACATTACTATTTTCTGTTCACAGATGATTAAATAATCCATTGTTTTCCATAAAAAGGAAAGTGTTTATCATTAACCACTGTGACATGATGTAGAGGAACCCAGTTTGACCCCGTAAAGAACGACTGATCCGTTCAATAAAGTCCAGAAGTCAAATCAGAAGTTCATTTAGTTTAGTTTATTGAACACAGTTCTCCACACTTCCAGACAGTAAATAGTATAAAGTAAGACCCATCCTCAAGATAACTTCAGACACAGATAAAAACAGTTCTTATAGGCACATGGATGATCACTCTTAGAGTGTTTTTCCTGAATCCAAATGACTGAATGGTACTCACCAGTGACAGTATAACACCGAAGCTCGTGATCCTCCTGATACTGAAGCTGCTGCTGATGTTGATCCGTACTTTATATTCTCCAGTGTCTGTGTTTCTGGTGTTTGGGATGATCAGAGATCCAAACTGATCCAGCTTCAGTCTGTCTCTGAATCTCTCTTTACACTGAACATCTGTACAGATCTGACTGTGATCTCCACTCACGATGAGTGTGTCATTAAAATACCACGTCAATGAATGATTTGTTTTTTTTCTTTCAGGACTCTCTAGAGTAACAGGTTCTCCCTCCGTCACTGTCTTTCTCTTCACTTTATCTCGTTCAGCAAAAACACCTGAAACACAAACCAACAATACCAGACAAATATTTTAGGCTTTCTTGACTGTCAAGTCTGTAAAGCAATGTTTATCCTCATTTACAAAAAAAAATTGTGTTTATTTTACATCTAATTCTCTGCATTTTGTAACCCAGCGTTATGATGAATACATTAATGATGTGATTTAAAAACATATAACCTGCTTTTTAAACATTCACTAATGACTCACCACGAACAGCAACAATGAATCTCTTTCCACTGCTACTGCTACTGAACTTTAGATGATAATCTCCAGCTTGTTCAGTTGTGATGTCTGTGATGGTCAGAGATCCAGTCTGATGATCCAGCTTCAGTCTGTCTCTGAATCTCTCAGTATCTTCATTACACTGAACATCTGTACAGGTCTTACTCTGATCTCCACTGATTCGAGCGATGAAAATGTCATCATAATACCATCTAATTCTGACTCATTGGTTTATTTTAATATTAGTGTTTAAAGTGACTGAATCTCCCTCCATCACTGACACTTCATCTGTGCCATCAGACGCACCTGGAGAAGAAATTAACAGTTAATCAAATCTCTTTTTAGATCGAAAGACAAAAAAAAAAAAAAGTTCACCATTGCCATGCTCCTATTCTATAAAAACTGTTGTATTCTTTTTGCTGGTGGGATTCTCTCTGAAATTGGTCTGAGATCTTCCGGCTGTGATTAAAGCATATTCAAAGGCATTGTCTGGAGTATGTCTAGTTAATGTTAGTGGAACACTAGAGACCTTATTCCCAAGTGCTAGTGTCCGTAGGGGTCAAGACGCTGACCGACTCAGCCGACATCGATTAGGAGACGAAGCAGGTAAACTTAAGTCAGGTCAGTGCGTATGGGAAAATCTACCACAATATCAATGCCTTCAGTTTTGAATGCATTTGTAGGACCTGCCAATGTCAGTAGTATATAGGGTGATCATACGTTGTCTTTCTTCCCGGTCGGACATGTCCGGACATGTTTAAGCTTGTGTTTTTTTGTTGATGGTTTTCCTACAGGCACTCTCTGTGTAGCACCAATAATAACAAGAATAAGAAAAAGAAGACGACTCTCTGGTTATGTTCCAAGGTTAGTTTACTTCAGCACATGTGTGCCCTATTGATGAGGCTCCAGTTAAAGGAACACTCCACTGTTTTTTGAAATTGGGCTTATTCACCTTCTTTCCTACATTTAGATAGGTGGGCAAATGCATTTTTGTCTCAGTGCATGCATTGTTTTAGTTTGACAGGGTCGGCGCTAGCTTTGCTTAGCTTAATGAATGGAATCCTTTGTTGCCAGCTAGCATGTCCTGAGTAAAAGTGATAAAAAAAAAGGAGGAGGAGGTTGCGATCACTCAACAGTCTGAGGACGTGAGGATGAGAGTCAACACGAACTGGTGGTGTGAATGTGGGGGAATATGCCAATCTATGCCGACTGAAATAGAGTGTCTGTGCTGTGGAGAGTAGGACAAGTTACTGCCATCGATGACCAGGCTCAACGCGTCAGATCAAGATGAGCGTGCCCGCAGTTGTGTCACAGCTACCGAGGATTTCACGGCGTTGATCCATCCGGCAGTACTCGATTTTTTTTTCCGGTGTGATAAAGTGAACTGGAAAAAACGCTGCACACCGAATGGACCAAATGGACAGCTGTCCACAGAGTAAGTGATTATTTTAAACATGACGCATGTATAGATTGACCCATATTATACCTGTATTCACATTTCACATATTATACCATATCTCTGCGCCCAAGTAGCAGTGCTTCGCCTGTGCTTCCCCCTAATATAGTCCCAAGTCAATATCTGCCTAGGAAATCGCCTAGTGTTAATCTTCATCACTATTTGTACTCGTTGTGAATACGCAGGCCACAAGAAGTAATTAGGTGTGGGGGGGGGGGGGGGGGGGGGGGGGGGGGGTTATTGTTTTTTTTATTACTTTTACTCTGGACATGCTAGCTGGCAACAAAGGATTCCATTCATTGTGCTAAGCTAAGCTAGCACCGACCCTGTCAAACTAAAACAATGCATGCACTGAGACAAAAATGCATTTGCCCACCTATCTAAATGTAGGAAAGAAAGTGAATAAGCCCTATTTCAAAAAACGGTGGAGTGTTCCTTTGAGTAGGCATGACAGATTACCAGCATATATGTTTAACATCTGTTTAGGAATACATCTCACCTTAAGACAAATGTGGAAACAAAAATAGCTATAAAAAAAAACGTATACAGCCACATTATCTTTGTTTATTTCAATCCTTCTCTTTAATTTATAATTAGCATCAAATAAAAGATCAAATTCTTGTTCACAGTAATAAAAACCAGTGGTGTAAAGTGTGAGTAAATGTAATTAGTTACTGTACTAATGTATATTTTTGACTGATCAGAGATATTAGCAACTTTTACTCTCTACTTTACTACATTTTTGAACGAGTATGTTTTCTTTACTCAACTACTTTTGTGATGAGTAAGTTAATGCAGGTACTCTGATTTTCAGTTTACCTTCAGCAAGTATGAAAACAATAGGGAAACTAATAAGCCAAAACCCGGGGAAAAGAGGACGTTTGTTTACCCTGGTTTTTAACCCTCGAAATTATATTTCAAGTTTCATTCAGCAAGGCTGGTGAGCCGGTTCACCTGCAGGTAAATGTGTCTAAAACTTAGTCATTTTATTCATCGTTGACAGGAATATGAATTGAAACAAGTAAGTGTCTTACCGGGAACTTGGAATAAAAACGCAACCAACAAACTAATGAAACTTTTTAAGCATCGACATGTCTGCGTGAAACGAACGGAGCCGACTGTGATTTCCGTAACCCGTTGTTGTTAAAAAAAAAGGGTCCTCCCTCAAATCTCGGTATACATTAGCGCCTGATTACAATTCAATTCCTACAAAAATGTTATGATAAAACGTGTTTTAACTATAATGACCATTCATGTCTGTATTAGCAAAGATAGAAGCCCAAGAGGCGAAACTCTATTGTAAATGGGTAACACAGTCTGTAGATGGCGCTGCGGAGGCGTATCCGCCATTATGGACTGAAAGCTGCTGAAATCGTTAGCACCAGTTTGCAGCACGCCACAACCAAACTGTGAAGATGAGCAAGTGGTCAAAACGCAAGCAGTGTTCTGCAATAAATTGCAAAAATTATCAGTCCACCAGAAACGATTTGGCATTTCATCGATTTCCAAAGGATGCACAAAGGTAATAACTTTTAATAATAATATTTTAATGATGTCGTGATTTAACTTCAATGTTGAACGTGAATGGCAGCGTTGTTAGCGTTTGTAAATCTGCATGAATGTTAGGCTAGTGCATCTCTGTCAAGTTTGCCTTATAAACTAATGATTGACGGATTATTAGATCGCATTTATTTTCCATAGCATAGACATGCTTTTTTAAGAATAAAATTGGTGTTTTGAGTGTGGTGGATGAAAGAGTGCTAACAATTTTCAGGCTCAACCTGGCAGGAATTTCTTTTAGCAGGGAATGCTAAATGATAGATGCTTGCATGAGTTGATTAAAACCCGCACCAGCTTAAAATGAAATAACAATATATATGTTGATGGTATGCGACAGGAGAAGCTTGATTACTTAATTTTGCTTAATGCCTGACCGAAATGAATGGTAACGTACATTTAACCGAGGCAAAGTGTTTGCACCCAGAAAGCAATTGCTATCTCGTGCGTGCCTTAGCTAACTAACATGAAAATGCATACCAGGTGCAATGCCATTTTTTGTTCGCATTATAAATCGATTTAAGTGTAACAGAAGTTAATGCTATGATCTTCACTGATGTGTCTGACACAGTCACGGTCTATCAGCAATTGCAAAGGTGCATTTGAGTAGTAGCATCAAATGCACTGTGGAAAATGACAACTAGAGTAAAGAGGCAATAGGTCTGAGATCAATGCAATTTTTCAAAATGTTCATATTATATTATCTCCAGTCACACCAAGTGCATGGACATTAATGGTGTTACCAATTACCAGACAAATATGCAGATAGCCTAGCCTCTGCATTTCTGCATAAAGGGCAGTGCTATTTTCTTGTTCAAAATAATTTTGACACTTGAAAACATTTATTCATCATGTTTCATATATATACACTGCAGGTGTGCCAGGTGGGTCCAGAATCTAAGGAATGCATCCCTTCATGGCATATCTTTGGATCAGCTGCATCGGACCTACAGGGTGTGCAGTGCCCATTTCCACAGCAGCCAGTTCAAAAGACCATCTGATGTGTATGTGTAATCTATAATATCTAGCTCATCTTAAAGTACCTTCTAACATCTCATTCTAAAACTGCAATTTACTTTACTTCCTTATCTCCTTTTTCTAAACTCCTACTCCCATCTACTACACTTGACATACCTGTACAGCATTTGGGAGTACATTATCCAAAATGACTGAACCCTCATCCTCTGACAGTGTCCTGATGTAGTTAAAAATAGTTTACTAGGTTGAGGATTACAAATCATGTCATTGTCTTACAGCCATGCTGGGCTGAATTGGGATGCTGTGCCCATAAAAATAGAGGCCCCTAACCCACCTCCCCCACTAGATGTCGAGAGGAAGCATAAACCTCCGAAGACACGCCAGGAGTTGCCACGTAAAAAACGTAAGATGCTCATTTATTTATTTCTATTTCACATATCTATTCAGGTAGATTGATTCTATTTATAAAAGATGGAAGTTTAGACTTCTCTTATGTTTTACAGCAATAATAGCCGCTTTCTGACCGGAGGAACCTTTTCACAGTTCCTAGAACTATTGGCTAAAGTACCCGGATGTCGGCGTGTTCGCACCGCAGGAACTAGGAACGATTTTAGTTCTAGGATTCTTTAGTTCTCCATTTGTAGGAACTAATTTAGGTCCTACTTCAGAGTAGGGTCTAAACCAGCACAATAGGAACTACCCGTGACGTTAGTGTACGCTGATTGACCGAACGCACGTGGAACACCAGCACCCGCCATTTTTAAAACAGCTATAATGTAAACACACAGATTATAGCCTATATATTTACTCCAGAAACTAACTATACAAACATGGAAAACAGTGATAGATGGGTCTCTAAACCTTTATGCTGAAGACAAAATCCAATGCAATTTTGAGGGGATCAAGTCAAACATGATTATGTTTATCTGCTCAGCTAGCAACACTGGACATCAACCACACGGCATAGGCTAATAACCTTTTTTTTTCATATACTGTCTACTTTCTATAACAGTTCTATCTAATAACATGTTAAACAGTACTGTTAGACAGATCGCTAACTAATGAACACAGAGAATGCGAGCATTGTTTGCTCTGGCGTTCTCAGCGCCGCCAAAATAAAGGTCCGTCGCGCCGTCAAAATAAAAGTCACCGTGCTTGCGTCACTCCCTTACCCCTCCTACCAGTTCCTATGGCCACTTGGCCAGTGCGAACGCAATCAGCGAAACCGAGTTTGGGGGAGAGTAGTTCATAGAACTGTTTAGAAGTGGACAGTAGACTTGTAGTCAAGACCGCCTAAACCGAGACCAAGTCGAGACCGGAGGGAAAAAAACAGACTAGTGTTGAAGCTAAGCAATACATGTTAGACGGTATTACTTCAACTACACAGGCAGAACAATACAGAGACAGACCATGTCATGTGTGTGACTGTGAGCTCACTGTAAATGTTTTTGCAGACTGGGTGAGATCAACTATGTGTAGCAATTGCATGACGGCTGTTACTGCACTATTAGAGGATTGAGACTCCCTTAACTTTTGTGTACTGTTGAGGACTGACATGACTGGTACTGACTGGTTCATCTGAAAAAAACAACAAACACCTTCAACACCATCTTGCTCCTCCAACAACTGTCTAAAGAATGAGAAATATGTAACCAATTGAAATTATACTTAATGTGTAGATGAAATCGTAACATCATATTAAACATACACAATTATAAACTTGGATTAGCCCTAATGTTTAGTCAACACAATGGAGATATGCAGATGATATTTAAAAGACCATTTATTTAGTCTAACGCCATCTTAAATACAATACTGCAATCAAACAACATTCTCTTTCTCTCTCTCTCTCTCTCTCACACTCACTCTCACACTCACTCTCACACACACACACACACAGAGATATCAAAGACACAAATTCATCTAAGCAAATGCCTGCCTATCTCTGCCGATTTCGGAGTCTCCAAATGAATCCATTCTGCAACTTTTAAATACATAATGAAATTATAGGCTTAAGTGCAGGATCTGAAAGTTGGTCGTTTTGTCGCTATGGTTACACACACACACACACACACACCGTTGGCGGTGCGCTCAAAGTCATCTGTCAGTTGTGCAGTTACCCAAAATCTCCTGAATGAAGTTAAAACCCATCATGTCACTGATATGTGTTTTTTAAATCAAGTGATAAAAGTGCTCGTTGCCGCTGCGATCAGTGGCGCGGATAAAGTGTTTTCTCGTGTGGCTCGCGCACACGCCGCACTGTATGCACTCGGACGCGCGCTTCAATCCGTTCCGTTGCGGATAATAATGTTGCATTATCGAACGTTGTGTCGTCGTGGATATTGTAGTATTGTATTGCTAAATCCCCCGACCACTATGTCGGTTTGAGACGGCGAGACCAAGACAAGACCAAGACCGTCAAGGCCGTGACAAGACCGAGACCACGTAAAGACCGGTCTCGAGACATACATCACTAGTGGACAGTTCCTATAACTAAGTTCCTGTAACTACTTGGTCGGAAAGCGGCTAATATCTGAAATTTTATTAATATTGTTCTGCAGTGAAATTATATTTAATTAGTTTTTTTGTGTGTGTGTCAGGCAAGCAGAGTCATGTTCCTCCTCCCTCCAAAGACCAGCACACCGGGGAAGCTGTAGCGGGGCCTTCATCACGGGCGCAGTACACTGAGGAAGCTGTAGCAGGGCCTTCATCACGGGTGCAGTACACTGAGGAAGTTGTAGCGGGGCCTTCATCAATGGAAGAGGGAGACATTGAGGATGTGTCAGCAGCACCTTCATCCGTACAACGCCATGTTCGTACGGCTGCTGTGAGGGAGCATTCGCTCACAATGAAGATCAGGGCTCTGAAGACTCAAGTGAGTAAGCTGCGATCAAAAGTGAAACGGCTGCGACTAACAAAGGTCAGCAGGACAGGTGATAAGGAGTGGGTGATGAAGGAACTGCAGCGTTTGCTTCCTGCTAAAGCTTTTGCTTTTGTGCGCACACAATTACGCATGTCTCAGCGAAAGTGTCAAGGTTACAGGTGGACCACTCAGGATAAAGCTTTCTTCCTGTCCCTGTGGCACGCAAGTCCACAATGTTATCGGCTTCTCTGCGGAGTGTTTTCTATGCCCTCTGTCCGCACTTTGCAAAAAACCATCCAAGCTGTTGACTTCAAAACTGGTTTCAATAACACTGTTTTAGCCACCACAGATTGTTTTTGTTCTTGCCATTGAAACGGTCACTGTGTGCACTTTCACTGAAGATGTTGAAAAAACAAGTTGTTAATATTTTTGTGATATTCTATATGTAAAAGATTAACTGTCTTTAGAAATGTTCATTTAATTTATTTTTCCAAATCATATATATGGTGATGTTCACTAATTTCAAAATCAACATTTGAATAAATATCTTATTACTGTGTGTCTGCCTATATATATTATTTCATGAATTTCTGTTATTCATATAACAAGGAAAATGCATAATAGAACATAAATATTGATAGATTAAAGGTTTGCAGTAATTTTATAATTGTATATTGCAAACCGTAAGTGGTAGGCTAATGAAGCCGATTCAGTGGGGGACATACCCTTATGAAAAAGTACTATAGGAATCTTATAGTATTTTGGGACAAAATATTATAGTAATCTTATACGAATACTATAGTAATTTGGGACATACTATAGAAGTACGATAAGACTACTATAGAAATACTATAGCAGCTTTAAAATATTACAGAACATCACAGAAGTATGTTATGTTCTGTAATACCTCTATAATATCCTAGAGCCGCTATAGTATTTCTATAGTAGTCTTATAGTACTTCTATAGTAATATTTTGTCCCAAAATACTATTTTCCTAAGGGTAATTAGGCCATGCATAACCAACACATAGACGTAACATTTGCTGTCATTTAACGTCATTTAACGTCGATCATCCTCATTAATGTATTTTAAATTGTTTTCATATTTAGATATGACGGCCAGAAAAAATTAAGTTATGTTAAGTTTTTGTTATGTTAAGTTGGTTCAGTGCCATTGCCATTGATTATTTTTCGGCGTTTTCCTTCAGTTTTCAGTCCATAATGGCGGCCGCGCCGTCACGTCATGGGGGCAACTGTTGCTATGTAGCGTTCTATAATTGAGTTTCGCCTCTTGGGCTTCTATACTCTTTGGTATTAGCAGAGCCCGTCTACGGAGAGCCTGCCCACTCCCTATTAAGTCCTATTGTACCGAATTTAGGTTGTAGTTCCACCAGAGCTCCACTGGGGGCGATCACCAGGAGTGCAAAATTAATGGGAGTCTATGGAGCTAGATGGCTAAATTTGTCTCTTTCACCCGATTGCCGTTGAGAAATCTCAGATTTTATTGTAGGTTTTACAAGTTCAACATGGGTTTTAGGTCGAAAGTTGAATGAACGAGTACTTATGTCCTTTCGATTTCTTACAGGTTGAGTTGTTGTTGCCCATAACGCGCTAGCATTCTGCTAATGAACGCTGATTGGTCAGTGAAGGACTGATTACGACCAGAGATACCGCTTGATGGCATAGTGGCATCCGAAGCGGGACCAGAAAAAAAACAAAACAAAAACTCTTCTAGCACGTGTGTTTACCTGTGTCAGCTGTGTTGTCGATGCCTCGAGAGAAAAGAAAGTGCAGAGCGCGAAAGCACCAGAGTGACTGAAGGATTGCCGTAAAGCAGTATCTCTGGTCGTACGATGTGTATGACGTCATTGACACTTTAAAATACTTTTTAAAGCAAATAAGTGACTCTAAAAAATCTAACACCCAGCAATGTGTAATTTCTTTGCATCTCCTTTCGAATACAACATTCAAATTACTAGACAAAAAATTATATCCTGAGAAAAGTGGATTTTGAGGTGTATAGCGCCATAGACCTCCATTCATTCTGCACTCGTCCTGTGAGCGCCCTCATGTGGAGCCAGAGTGGAACTGCAACCAGTTCAGAAGCCGGAAGTTTACTGAGAGTGAAACTTCTCGCCTTATTAGTCATTCTTTGCTATTAGTTAGCTTATGTACTAGCATAGCATGCATATACATATTAGCCTGTTAGCTTAGTTTATAGGCTACACACAGTTGCACACATGTAGGCCTTTTCACAATCATCTTTAATGTGATTACGAGTTCAATTAAGTGTTAAATGTCAAAATATTTAAGTTACAAAAAGAACAATTAAATGTTCAATTATTCACTTAATAGGTAATTATTATTATTAATTTAATTAACAGTTTAATAAAGTGAAATAAATTACATACAATTTGTTTTATTATGTACTATATAGTAAGCTATAGCCTACATATTTTAAATTATTATTGTTCTTATGTACTTTAGTATTATCAATTAACTGATAGTTGATGGAGACCCGATTTCGCTGAAGGATGATTCATTATCATCAGCAGCAGCTTCTTCTTTTTCTTTTATTTGAATGGTGGGCTGGTGTCATGCAGCCACCAAGTTTTTAATTTAATTCATCGTATTCTATGCCTTTCTCGTAATCCCTAAAAATATATAGGCCTAAATAACAAAATTAATTAAAACGGTTCGGTACGTTTTTGATACAGCAAAAAGAAAGAAATGCCAGAGAAATTTCCTTGATTTAATTTTTATTATTATTATTATTTTTTTTTATTAAAACTACCATCATAAAGTATGGTATTTTTTTTACTTTGAGCAATTCTGGAGCTATAATTGACTCTTCTTAGGAGCATATAAAACAAAACAGCTCCTTGGAAAAAATGAATGTAATATTGTAGTAGTTATAAACAAAGGTTTATTTTAGTTCAGATTAACATTTGAGGGCAGCAATTGTATTCATAATGTCAAAATAAAACCAACGTAATGTTACTTGAAGGCATTATAGCCACTATTCCTGCCAAACTTCCATGGTTGCACTTGCAGTTAGTGTTACTACAGTAAATCCATGGTGAATCTGTGGACACTGGATAGTTCATTCATGCCACAATGTTTCTTCCTGGTTTCCACGTCAGCGCTGTTTGATCCGTTAATAACGGAGAAATGTGAATGTTTCTCACTAGATCTCGCAGCGATGTTATTACTTATGTGGCGAATTCAAATGCTTTCTTTACTGGAACTCTTATTAGCGCTGTGTAGTAACAGGGTGCTTCTCAATTCTTATTTGTGCATCCTCGTGTCCTCTCCTCGCTTCCTTTCCTCGCGTCTCAGCTCCGCCCCCTGTAGGATGCGAGGGAAGGCTGCAAGGAAAAGACGCGAGGACGGAGGGATCGAATGAAAGCTTTTTTTATACATTGGAATCCTTGATCACTCGAGCGTCACTTCATAGCGTCATCAGCAGCGCTCAGAGGATCTGCCCTCATGTTGTTGAAATTTGTTTATTTAAGAAATTCATAATAAATAATAATAAAGAAAGATACCCTGTTGAAATATGTGAGGTGTGTGGTTTATATAAACTGCAAAAGTAAAGTATAAATCAAAATTATTGTGACCGATGTGAAGGGGGAGGAGAATTTATACGTGCGTCACGTTTTAGTCGATAAAACTCTTCCGCATAGGATACACCTGTGTATCCTCGCTCATGACTCCTCTGGAAGCCTCCTCACTCCTCGATCCTCGACTCCTCGCGGTGCAATTAGAGAATTGAGATGTCCTTCAAGATGGCTGTGCTCGATCGGTTTCCGGGTCATAGGATGGAGGACGGAGGAGAGAGGAGACGAGGAGGGATATTGAGAAGCACCCACAGTGTCGCTTGATCAAGATCGGCTCGCGCTGCACTGGTTCAAACCGATAAACTGTCCGTCAACCACACAATAACGAGCAGTTTCGTTCCGCTTGCATTACGTTTGCCATTTGATGTTGGGCAATGTTGTGGTTGCGCCGGCGGATTATGAGCGCGCTTTCCACGCGCAACGCGCATTTGAAATAACGAAATTTTGGTCACAATTTCAGCACTTGATATAATTAAACTTATTAATTTGATGGCAGATCCAGAAAGGTTCAAATGACAATCACCAGTGACAACTGGAGATTCACCCGTTGTAAAACGCGAAAGACTTTGGACTTCGGAGAAAAAAAGAGACTGTATCCGGCCCATGCGAAAAACAAGGACAAATATCGGAAGGGCATTAAATGTAGTCACGCAATGCTGATGTTGTTAACATTAACAATTTGAGAACAAAGTATAATTTGCACGGTCTGATGTGATTTGATAAGCGATCGTTAGATTTAATCAGCGTGATTTACTGCAATGCTTTTTTCCCCTTAGTTGGTCAGAACAAAAGTGGATGTTACTTGTTCAGATGACATTTCCCGGTGAAAATTCGTATGTTGGTCATACTTCCAAAAAGTAGAATCTGTGATTGCGAATGACAGTATCCACACCGGCGATGACTGACACCTGCATATTCTCCTCAAAACATTGGATTCATCCGCGTTGTGCCGTGCCGAGGCACAACCCACGTACAGTTGATAATTCCGCGAATAACTGCAATTGCAGATTTCTAACAGAAATGGCAACAAAGAGGAAAAACTACGGACTGCAGCTTTAAGTAAAAAAGATCAAATTAGACCCGGCCTTGGGGTAAGATGAGCCACCCAGAATTGGCACAGGAGGTCCCAAGGGCATTCATAGTGTCGCTATTATGACAAATCTCTATGACAATTAAAATATGGTCAATTATATATGTATAATAGTCATATGCCTATATACAAGTCATAGTACAATCTTCACCATTTTTTTAATTTTATTTGCTTTACCCTTGAGGCTCTGGTTGTAACATTGATCCACTGAAGGCACGTTTGCAGAACCCAAGTGCAGTTTAAAGGGGTGGTTGAATATCATTTCACTTTTCTAACTTTAGTTAGTGTGTAATGTTGCTGTTTGAGCAAAAGCAACATCTGCAAAGTTACAACACTCAAAGTTCAAAGCAAAGGAAGATATTTGCTTTTAAATAAATCGTTTTTTAAGGACTACAACAAACGGCTGGTAGGACAACATTCCTCCCGGGTTAGTGACATCACCAACCCTAAAATTTACATAAACCCCACCCCCGGGAACACGCAGTCCATGTTGAGAAGAGGAAGAGTTGTTGTAGTCAAGCACATTTGTGAGTCAGCTCAAGCTGTCGGATCCGTCTTTTCACGTGCAATTTATAGATTATCATTCATGACAGAATATGCTAATTGAAGATCATCAGCAACATAAATTCATCAACTAACCAATCAGAGACGTCCTGTTGCAGTCTACGTGTTGTCACTTCTTCTTGAGTCTCTCCATCTTTGTCTGACTCCGTTTAAAACATAAAAGGCATGACAATTACAAGTTCTTTACATATTTACATAGGCTACTTAAAAAAAAAAAAAACATTAAATCCTTATTGGTAAACTAAAAACAATAAGTATGAAAAGATGTTGAAGAGAACATAACTGTTAAAAAAAAAATGGATCGTCAGTGGAAAAACAAAACAGTTGAAAGTGATTCAGTTCAGTTCAATGACAAAGATCAAGAGAAAAACCTCTGAATGTCACTGATATAATAAATATGATGATGATATGATTTAAGCATAATCTGCTTTCAAACATAATGACTCACCAGTAACAGTAACTTTGAAGATCTTTCCACTGTCGCTGCCGTTGATGATCACTAGTGTATATTCTCCAGAGTGTGTGTTTGTGATGTTCATGATGATCAGAGATCCAGTCTGATGATCCAGCTTCAGTCTGTCTCTGAATCTCCCAGTATTTACATTACACTGAACATCTGTACAGATATAACTGAGATCTCCAGTGATTACAGTGATGGATGGTAGTGTTATTAAAATACCATATAATCTTTTCTTGTTGGTTTGTTTTAACACCAGTGCGTAAAGTGACTGGATCTCCCTCCATCACTGACACTGACACTTTACCTGTATCAACACCAGACACACCTGAAGAAGAAATGAGCAGAAAATTATAAATCATGTCTGGGAAAGTAGAAGAAAAATATACAACAGGAAAGTGCTTCTCTACAGATCAATCAAACTGCATAAGTAAATAACGGATTCACACATTCACTCATCAGACAAACCTACATAAATTATACAATGTTTATTGTACATCATAATATACACCATACAACCCACATCCTCCTGATATTGCATATTAATATTGCATTTATTTGTATTCATACAATTAATAAGTAATCGTTGCACGCTTCCATACACCTAAATGACTAATTTCAAAGGAGTGAAAAAATAATTTAGTGACATTTTTCAACACATTATTTAAATTAAAACATTATAATATTCAAAATTATATTTTAAAAATGATTTAAGACAGTGACAATGCTTTTTAATATAATTGCTCGGCTAGACTGGAGGACCAGCCTAAACAACACACTGAGTTTGGGTTTTGATCTTGTGTTCTTGGTTTTAAGATGTCTTGAGATCATATAAATGCTCTAGCATCATGGGTCAAATTATTTCAAACACAAATTAGCATGTCATTTTTGCTATTACCCGTTGTTTTTTTTTTTTTTTTTTTGCACAAACAAAGCACTCATGTCCCTTCATAAAACTGAAGTTAAACCACTGGAGGCACATGGATGTCTTTACTAACTTTCTGTGCAGTTGCGGAGCTGTCAGTGGAGGGACAGAAAGCTCTCAGATTTCATCAGAAAGATCTTCATTTGTGTTCTGAAGATGAACGAGATTCTTATGGGTTTGGAACGACATGAGGGAGTTCGACACGAACTTCAAGGGGACATAGTTTCTACCAATCTCACGTTGATCTTGAGTTAATCTAGTTTGATCAGATTTATTAAAGGCCGATATGGTGAGACCGAGTTCCTGGAGGCGTGCTGTGGGCGGAGCTAAAGATTCACGCACAATGCATCATCACTGGATAACTTTTGTTTCTCTATACGTTCACACATTTTACATTACATGCATTTACGCACCGATTGCCAACAAAACACAGACATTTGATGTTACTTACCAAACGATCTGAAAATCCAGCATTGAACTGGATCTTGTTAATAAAACCTTCGTAACCGAAATGCAGGGAACAAACAAACACACTTGCACAACTCCGTTGCTGCCCCGGAAAATCGAACCGCATCCACTGTTCCCTTACAATGGGTTCTTTGTAGAGCTGCTCGATTAATCGAAACCGCACTCGACTTGGCAAAGGCTGCGATTATTTTCTGCGCCGCTTGTCAGTGCAGCGGCTGATCGGTAGTAAATGCTGCTCCATCTGAACACTAGAGGGCGTCACACACACACACACACACACACACACACACACACACACACACACACACACACACACACACACACACACACATCTGAACACCAGAGGGCGTCTCACACACACACACACACACACACACACACACACACACACACACACACACACACACACACATATACATTTGAACACCAGAGGGCATCATACACACACACACACACACACACATCTGAACATCAGAGAACGTTTCTCACACACACACACACACACACACACACACACACACACACACACACATCTGAACATCAGAGAGCGTTTCTCTCTCTCTCTCTCTCTCTCTCTCTCTCTCTCTCTCTCTCTCTCTCACACACACACACACACATCCATCTGAACACCAGAGGGCGTCTCTCTCTCTCACTCACTCACACACACACACACACACACACACACACACATCCATCTGAGCCAGAGGTGTAGTGGTAAAAAAAGAGGTGGGTAAACTATAAATTCTGGTGGACACGCGTGATCACCCGGTAAGGTGGGCCACTGCCTACCAGTGTGTGTGTATCCTGATGACATCGCTATAGGCTATCATTGATGGTACCACCAAGGGTATCACTGGTTGTTCCCTCATCATAGGTCACACAACTCACTCACTATTCAATTCATACATTAATCTAAGTTCATGTTAAAGAGACTCAAGAAGGAATAATATGGTTGAAATCTATAAAGTTTACTAAATGACAAAACTGAGAGAACAAAAATATTTAAGAGAGATAGAGAGGGAGGCTTATCCAGGGCTTCCAATGCAATGCATTTCTACATAATGATTAGGGATTTGGGATTATTTTCATAATCAATTAATCTGTTTTCTCGATTAATCGATTAGTTGTTTGGTCTATTATGTCAGAAAAATGTGGATCAGTGTTTCCCAAAAGCCCAGGATGACGTCCTCAAATGTCTCGTTTTGTCCACATATTCAGTTTACTGTCACAGAGGAGAGAAGACACTGGAACATATTCACATTTAACATCGCCAAATGTTATCGCCGTATCGCCAGCGATAATTAATGCGATATGGCTCAGCTTGTCAGTTAACTACGGCTCTTTGTAGTAAATGCCGCTCCATCTGAAAGCAGGTGATGGCGATTTACTACTAATCAAGGAACCGGCTTTACTGACGAGATGCGCATAACAATCTCATGCGATATATCGTGCAGCCCTACTGGAATCAAATAATTTGTTGTTAGTTTTTGACAGTTTTTTACCAACTAATGATATCGCACTGATGTCATAGCTGATGCGAATCAGGAAGAGTCATCGCTAGCTCTGTTAGCTGTTAGCTGTTTGAGCTCTTCAGATAGCATAACCCCTCATTTACACCGCACACGTCTGCGGCGCATTACGGCTGCGACACGGCTACCGGAGCTGATCGCGCCCATTCTAGTCAATGCTTGTGTTTACACCGGCCGCGACGCGGCGCGTTTCAGAAGCTTCCCAGAAGCGGCTCTCCGCGCGGCTTCGCTAAATATAGGCGCCTAGTCTATTTTTGACGGACGCGCGTCCAAGTCGCACCGGGAATACAAAATAAAATTTTAAAAAACGTTGTCAAATTCAAAATAAACACCCTGTGCAAACTCCCAAACGTATTACACACCAATATCCTTGGTAGAAACCATAGACTGTATGGTAGAAACCCAAAAATCAAGAAAAACCACGTCGGACAGGCAAATCACGTGGTCTCGCGCATCCAGTCGCTCCGCTTCTGAAATGCTCCTGGTGTGAGTTGGCACCGCGTGGACTGGAGGACGGAATAAAACCTTGTCGCAGACGTAATGCACCGCACACGTGTGCAGTGTAAATGAGGGGTAACGCCTGATTCACACCGGACGCCGAAGCGACGCGGAAGCGGCGCGGAACGGAGGCCGCTTCCTTTCGGCGCCCACGTTAAGTGTCGTTCACGGCCCGCGCCGTGAAGCGCCAGTTTCGGCGTCTGGTCTATTTTTTGCGCGACCGCGAGTGATCCGCGTCCATTCCGGCAGGAAGTCACACCAAGAAACACGAGACATCCGGTCAATTGTCAAAATATAAGCAATTTTCAAATTAAAATACCGCGAGCGACAAATGCGATCATATTTGTGTAAACAGACTAGAAAGATGAAAACAAACAAAGAAAAAAACTGTCAACCATATTCTCTCTCTGGCTGCGTGTGTGTCTCGACATCGGATTAATAAAAAGTGTACAAACTTCTTGGTTACAGAAACATGGTGTATTCATTTTATGAGGTTATTTACACCCATGAAGTAAAAAATAGCTCTGAATAAACAACAACTGAGCAGAAGCGCTTGTCGACCGCCGCGGAGAATACGCGTCTTGTGTGAACAGGCAGGCGCCGGACCGCGCATGATTTTACGTTCCGCGTTGCTTCGGCGTCTGGTGTGAACCAGGCGTCAATCAGTGCAAAATGACACACACAGACACACACACCAATATGCCCCGCCTCAGAATTCCGATAACACACATCATTCCAGGAAATCCCTTCCACATTGATTAATTAAACATGACTAATAAACTCACGACTGCCTTATTCTGTGTAAGAAACATCATCTCACAGAAGGACGAGCTCAACTGTCATTATGAAGTGAGTCTGGAGCTAAAGCATGTTATTAAATTTCTTTAATTGGACAAGAGGTTCATAAATGCTTCTCATGTTTGGAAAGATGTTTGACGCCTGTTGCTTTTTCAAATGCACGTTTTAAGTTATAAGTGCTTTCAGATGAGCAGCGTTTACAGAGCCGACAAGATGCGCATAAAAAATAACCACAGCCTTTGCGATAATCGCGATAAGCCAAATTGGTGTAACGATTTCATGTTAAAGCCCTAGTTCTTTGGGAAGCTGAACAAGGCTATCTTTCCCTCGCAACCACAAACTGTTAACTGTTAAGCTGTGTCATCAGTAACCTAGTATTCACAGTCGAGGGAAAGCAGCCGCCGTCTCAGTTTGGCTATTTCAAGATTTAAGTTAACATGACAGCATAAGTCAAACCCATGCTTGGACACATTTGTAATCAGTTAATCGCTCATCACAAAACATTGGTTTTGGGTTATGCGTGAACAGAACATGGAAAAAGAAAAACTTTTGCAGTTTGTATCTTCTGATAAATCATCCATGGATATATTTCTGTTCAGAGTTTGACCTCTGACTTTTATTTGACTGTTTGCCAAACATGCTCTGATGATTCAGTAGGTGATTTCACTGTCAGACTGTGATGTTCATAAATAACAGGACAGGAAGAAGACCTTCACCTACAAAAGACATACATAAATGGTCACTCTCCTGCACAAGATGCTTGTCCAACAGATTAAAAAACATTTCTGAAGAAACTAAACCACAGGTTTCAGTTTCATATGATAAGAGTCAGAAGAATATTTACAGTATATGTTGCCTAACTACATTTATAACAGGCTTTCAGTGGAAGTGTGTGTGTGTGTGTGTGTGTGTGTGTGTGTGTGTGTGTGTGTGTGTGTGTGTGTGTGTGTGTGTGTGTGTGTGTGTGTGTGTGTGTCGTGGGAGGATTCACACATCAGACGAAGAGCTTGAGTGTTTTCAGTGGATGATCTTCTCACTGAACAACTGAAGAACATGGTTCAAATGCGTGTTTTGTTCTGTTTGTGTTGGTGGCTTGTGATCTGTAAGTTATGATTTTTTTATGGTTTAATATCAGTAACAAACTAGGATTTATTGTTTATTTGCAGTTATTCACAGATTAATCAAATTAAACTTATTGTGAGGTCTGAATGATGGAAATGACTATAATGAATTTGCATTTCTCTTCACTTTTTGTATCAGTTCACATTTAAACTTTACAAAACTGACTAGACTTAATCTGTTCTTGTTCGTGTTCTCCAGGTGTGTTTGCTGTTGAAACAAATGAAATACAGTCAGTGATGGAGGGAGAATCTGTGCTTCTACACACTGATGTTACTGGAATACACACACATGATGACATACTGTGGACGTTTGGAGCAGAAGAGTCTCTGATAGCTAAAATAGACAGAGATTCTGGAACCTTCTCCACATATGATGATGTTCCTGATGGGAGATTCAGAGACAGACTGAAGCTGGACAATCAAACTGGATCTCTGACCATCACAAACACCACAACTGAACATGCTGGACTCTATGAAGTAAAGATAATCGCATCTGAACTGTCATCAAAAACATTCAATGTTTCTGTCTATGGTGAGTACAGATCATTTTAAGTTCTTCACATTTATTGACAGTAGCGGCTCTATCCCTCTGATGGTCTTCGGGGTCTTTTTAACCCGCAAATGACTTTTGCTGAATTTTTTAAAAAAATTCTCTTTGTCCAAATGGCATGAAACTTTGTACAGCTCTCAACCCTTTCTAGATCTACAATAAAATAAAAAATTAAAAATGATATCTGTTTTTATGTTAGCGTGAAAAAAATAGTGACTTTCGTGTTCTTCGGGGTCTCCAGAGACCCCAGGCAATAACATGTAATTTTGTAACAGAATAATAGTTTTTTTTTTTTTTTTTTTACAAATGTAATTTTACTCTGTTTATTAATGTTTTTACTCCACATTTGTGCAGTTTTTGGAGGATTTATGATATATTTTTAATTTATATAAACAAATTAAAAAATTTTTTATACAAAACAGGTTATACAGTTTTTTTTTTAAATGTAAAATTCACTTTATAAAAGACCCAAATTTCTAAATTTCATTTATGGGGATAACATGGATAATTTGACATGATTTAGTGTAAAATTTTGCCCATATTTTGGAAAATGTAGTTTTAAAAGTAAAAAAAATATAATTTGAGCCACTAGATGGCTATAGAGCCCCATTATATCCATATTATGGCAAGCCGTTTTAACATTTAATCATTTAAACCGACTAGTCTCTATTTTCATGCTACTAGTACTTATTTTTTAGATACTAGTATCTATTCCATTAAGTACTAGTCCTTATTCATTAGCTACTAGTGCTTATTCTTTAGGTACTAGTGCCTATTCTTTAGATACTAGTGCTTATTCTTTAGTTACTACTACTTATTCATTAGATACTAGTTCTTATTTATTAGATACTAGTACTTATTCATTAGTTACTAGTACTTATTATTAGATACTAGTACTTATTCATTAGATACTAGTACCTATTAAATATATACTAGTACTTATTCATTAGATACTAGTACTTGACTAATAACTATTCTTTTGTTACATTGACTTCTATGGGTATGGCAAGCCGTTTTAACATTTAATCATTTAAACCGACTAGTCTCTATTTTCATGCTACTAGTACTTATTTTTTAGATACTAGTATCTATTCCATTAAGTACTAGTACTTATTCATTAGCTACTAGTGCTTATTCTTTAGGTACTAGTGCCTATTCTTTAGATACTAGTGCTTATTCTTTAGGTACTAGTACTTATTCAATAGATACTAGTACTTATTCATTAGATACTAGTACTTATTCATTAGATACTAGTACCTATTAAATAGATACTAGTACTTATTCATTAGATACTAGTACTTATTCATTAGATACTAGTTCTTATTTATTAGATACTAGTACTTATTCATTAGTTACTAGTACTTATTATTAGATACTAGTACTTATTCATTAGATACTAGTACCTATTAAATAGATACTAGTACTTATTCATTAGATACTAGTACTTATTCCAATAGTGACTAGTAACTATTCTTTTGTTACTAGTAACAAAAAAAAAATTTTTGCCATTGACTTCTATGGGGATCTGTCATTCAGATATCAACTATTCAGTTCTGACTAGTATGTATTCCAATTGTGACTAGTACATATATATTAGATACTAGTAGTTATTTATTAGGTACTAGTACTTATTTTTTAGATACTAGTACCTATTACTAGATACTAGTATGTATTCAATAAATACTAGTACTAAGTCATTAGATACTAGTACCTCTTAAATAGATACTAGTACCTATTAAATAGATACTAGTACTTATTCATTAGATACTAGTACTTATTCAATAGATACTAGTACTTATTCATTAGATACTAGTACTTATTCATTAGATACTAGTACCTATTAATTAGATACTAGTACTTATAAATTAGCTACTAGTACTTATTGAATAGATACTAGTAACTATTTATTAGATACTAGTATTTATTCCAAATGTTACTAGTAAGATTTTGGATTTTACTAGTAAGATTTTTAATTGAACTATCCAGTGGCCGTTCTGACTAGTCATAACATAAGACGAGTAAAAAAGCAGTTGTGACTAGTAAAATAAAAAATCTTACTAGTAACATTCGGAATAAATATTAGTATCTAATAAATAGGTACTAGTATCTATTGAATAAGTACTAGTATCTAATGAATAAGTAGTATCTAATTAATAGGTACTAGTATCTAAAAAATAAGTAATAGTACCTAATGAATAAGTACTAGTACCTAATGAATAAGTACTAGTATCTAATGAATAAGTACTAGTATCTAATAATAAGTACTAGTAACTAATGAATAAGTACTAGTATCTAATAAATAAGAACTAGTATCTATTGAATAAGTACTAGTATCTAATGAATAAGTACTAGTATCTATTGAATAAGTACTAGTATCTAATGAATAAGAACTAGTATCTAATGAATAAGTACTAGTATCTAATGAATAAGTACTAGTATCTATTGAATAAGTACTAGTAGCTAATGAATAAGTACTAGTATCTATTTAATAGGTACTAGTATCTATTTAATAGGTACTAGTATCTATTTAATAGGTACTAGTATCTATTTAATAGGTACTAGTATCTAATGTCTTAGTACTAGTATTTATTGAATAAATACTAGTATCTAGTAATAGGTACTAGTATCTAAAAAATAAGTACTAGTACCTAATGAATAAGTACTAGTACCTAATGAATAAGTACTAGTATCTAATGAATAAGTACTAGTATCTAATAATAAGTACTAGTAACTAATGAATAAGTACTAGTATCTAATAAATAAGAACTAGTATCTAATGAATAAGTACTAGTATCTAATGAATAAGAACTAGTATCTAATGAATAAGTTCTAGTATCTAATGAATAAGTACTAGTATCTAATGAATAAGAACTAGTATCTAATGAATAAGTACTAGTATCTAATAAATAAGTACTAGTATCTAATGAATAAGAACTAGTATCTAATGAATAAGTACTAGTATCTAATAAATAAGTACTAGTATCTAATGAATAAGAACTAGTATCTAATAAATAAGTACTAGTATCTAATGAATAAGAACTAGTATCTAATGAATAAGTACTAGTATCTAATAAATAAGAACTAGTATCTAATGAATAAGTACTAGTACCTAAAGAATACGTACTAGTATCTATTTAATAGGTAGTAGTACTAGTACTAGGTACTAGTATCTATTTAATAGGTACTAGTATCTAATGAATAAGTACTAGTATCTAATGAATAAGTACTAGTATCTAATGAATAAGAACTAGTATCTAATGAATAAGTACTAGTATCTAATGAATAAGAACTAGTATCTAATGAATAAGTACTAGTATCTAATAAATAAGAACTAGTATCTAATGAATAAGTACTAGTACCTAAAGAATACGTACTAGTATCTATTTAATAGGTACTAGTATCTAATGAATAAGTACTAGTATCTAATGAATAAGAACTAGTATCTAATGAATAAGTACTAGTATCTAATGAATAATTACTAGTATCTAATGAATAAGTACTAGTACCTAAAGAATACGTACTAGTATCTATTTAATAGGTACTAGTATCTAATGAATAAGTACTAGTATCTAATGAATAAGTACTAGTATCTAATGAATAAGTACTAGTATCTAATGAATAAGTACTAGTATCTAATGAATAAGTACTAGTATCTAAAGAATAAGCACTAGTATCTAAAGAATAAGCACTAGTATCTAAAAAATAAGTACTAGTAGCATGAAAATAGAGACTAGTCGGTTTAAATGATTAAATGTTAAGAACGGCTTGCCATACGGTATCTTTAATTCACTTCAATTCAAGATATCTACATGTTCCTTTTCAGATATTTTAAATTAAGTTTTGACTAGGTAAAATGGCGTTGTAGATATCCGTAACTGGAGTTAGGGATAGTCATAATTTAATGGTAGATATCTATTATCAAGTTACAGATATCTTGAAATGAATTTTGATTAGAGATATATGAAATTTGAGATATCTGTAACTTTCATTCTGCCTAGTCAAAATGTAATTACAGATATCTTGAATTAGAGTTTTGACTAGGCCAAATGACGTTGCAAATATCTGTATGCAAATTAGGCCCGCATCGCACTTTAGGCGGGAACAGAGCGTGTTATTGTTCAGATCATCAAAATCAACTGTTAACTGTTAACTTGTAATTAGCACTGATTAGCACCATGTTGGAGTAGCCAGAGGGCGAAGGAGTTTTTAATCATCTTTTTTTTAATGCTGTTAGCTACTGTTTCAACCTGAAATCAAAACAGGCTATCATGGCTTTTTACTATGAAAAAAAAAGGAAGTTAATGTTATTGCACTTCCATGGAAAGAATAGCATGCATGTCAGCATCTTTATTAAAGTGAATTAGTGTGAATCTCTGTCACGCATAAATCTTACGTCAACGATAACCTACGGTAATTTTAAGCATGATCATAAACATAGAAATGCATGGCAAATATTGCATGTTGCCAATATTTTTGAGAGACCTGGAAACATGGAAACATTTACTGGTGATTTTTTCAATTACAGCCAACTGCTCAGGACTGCTTCTTTCTTCTTCCATTGGGTTCTTCCAAGAATTGGTTCTTCCAAGAAGAAAGGTTCTTCTTTCTTCTTTCTTCTTCCAAGAAATAAGGAAATTAACCTACTTCTTCTTTGATTTTGGGGAGGGGAAATTACGCATTTATGGATATCTAAAATAGAGCAAAGACATGCACAGTAATTTGCATTATTATGTACCCCTCTCTTCAGAATCGAAGCATCGTTTTCTTTTTCTGGGTTGTTTTGGACCTCCTAGCTCTGGTTGTTAACCAATGAATTGTCAAGTCATCTTCGTTTATATAGCGCTTTTAACAATGTAGATTGTTCAAAATCGGCTTTACAGTGATACAAGGATAGTTTAAAGTAACAGAGATTGTTTTGGCTTTATAGCAGTTCTTGAATAAAGTTATTTTCCAGCTAAAGTTAATTTGATTGATTCACTTCCGTCGCAACGATCATTAGTTATTAACTTATAGGGGCCGCTAACACAACACCATTTTAACAGGAAACTCTACACAGACTTTAAACGCGAAACCTGTGAGAACGCGGATGGCGTGCACATGCATATTACGAGTTTAGTCTATTGGTATGCGCGTTTGAATATATGTGTGCAGGTTTGTAATTCCCTACAAACCAAGCTTTAAAAAACATTTTTGATACAGAATTGAATCACTTCGGGATAGATACGCGAACCGAATTTTCCCGACAACACTTTATCTGTAGAGTGGTAAAGGGATCCTCCATAGGGAGAGTCTAGTTGGCACTTCAGCACTGCGTTGACATCGGGTCCAGGCGAAGGTCCTTCATCAGATCTGGATACAGCCTGGATCCGGCAGGCTGCGGAAAAAAACCTCTGGATAAACAAAGACACTAAAATTAGCGTAGATGCCATTCTTCCTATGATGTAACGAGTACATCAGGATTTATGGGAAGTGTTCCCAGTTCCGGCTGACCTAATCTATGCAGCCTAACATTGAATTATAGAAGTATATAATGTATTATGTGAATGCTTGGTCAAAGAGATGTGACTTTAATCTTGCTTTGAACTGACAGAGTGTGTCTGCTTCCCGGACAATGGTAGGAAGACTGTTCCAAAGTTTTGGTGCTAAATAGGAAAAGGATCTACCGCCAGCAGTCGATTTTGATATTCTAGGTATTAAATATTAACTGGCCGGAATTTTGAGATCGCAATAGACGTGAAGGACTATAATGCGTTAAGAGCTCACTCAAGTACTGTGGAGCTAAACCATTTAGTGCTTTGTAAGTAATCAGCAATATTTTAAAATGTATACAATGTTTAATAGGGAGCCAATGCAGTGTTGACAGAACCGGGCTAATATGGTCATACTTCCTGGTTCTGGTAAGAACTCGAGCTGCTGCGTTTTGAACTAGCTGTAGTTTGTTTATTAAGCGTGCAGGGCAACCACCCAGTAGAGCATTACAATAATCTAGCCTTGATGTCATGAACGCATTAACAAATTTTTCCGCATTTGTCAATGAGAGCATGTGGCATAATTTAGATATATTTTTAAGATGGAAAAATGTGGTTTTACAGATACTAGACACGTGACTTTCAAATGAAAGATTGGTATCAAAGAGCACACCCAGGTTCCTAACCGACGACGAAGACTTGACAGAGCAGCCATCAAGTGTTAGACATTATTATGTGAGGACGTTTTTTGTCCAGTAATTAGAATCTCTGTTTTTTCAGAATTTAGTAGTAGGAAATTACAAGTCATTCAGTTTTTTATATCAGCTATGCATTCCGTTAATTTTATGAATTGGAAGTTTTCGTTAATTCGTGAAGAAATATAGAGCTGAGTATCATCGGCATAACAGTGAAAGCTAATTCCATGCTTCCTAATGATATCTCCTAATGGTAGCAATTGGAAGCTTGTTAGCAGATTTTCTCTCCGCCATCATGCTTCTTACAATCCAACACACCTGCGAACTTCAGGCGTGTGCATGTGATACTGTAACGTGCGCGAGGGGGATCTGTGGCGTGTGCACGAACTGTGATTGACAGTCAGATCTCACACAGCCCTGCGCTGATTGGACCAGAAGAACCGGGAGCGGTGGGTTTTTGCAAAACAAATAACAGGCTCCAGGTGGAGGTAGAAGCTCAGGTTTTTTTTCTAAAACCGGCTGATTTATGTTGTTCTGTCGGAGCATAGTGTTGGTTTCAGTGATCTTGCCGACGGCAGCTTTAAGATGTGTGATGAGTTGAATGTCGTTTTCAATGACGTCATTGCAGATATTTGTAATTCAGTTTTGCCTTAAACTGAATTACAGATTTAATTAGTTTTGACTAGTCATAATTACGTTACAGATAACTTGAATGACAATTCCAACTATCCAAAATGTAATTACGACTAGTCAGAAAGACGTTGTTGATATTTACAATGTTAATTCCGGATAGTCAAACTTAGCTTTTAAATGTTAAAAGGGCTTCCCATAGTCGGCACACTTGGACACATTTTTGAATAACTAGATGTACCGCATGGCGGTACAAAATATGACCGCCGCTCAGGCCTGCACTGGCTTTCCACAAAAATAAATGACGTGGAGCAATTTGGCTGTATTGCGTGTTTATGTATATAAGTTGTATATTTTAAAAGACTGTCTGGAGTATTCCTGTGGATCATGGATAATTTAGAGTTTTGTAATTATTTGCCATTACTATTTAAGTTTTATATCAAAAGTCATTAGTTTAGACACTTAACATCCGTAATGTGAAAATGTCACATTCATAACAGTGGTTTTCCCTACATAATGTATTATAAAAATGAGTTTCAAAAACACACTTATTGTGTTCAAGCAAGTCTTTTTCATGCTACATTGGTAACAACAAACAGCTTTTTAAACAAAAAACAAAACAAAATTAAACTCATTCCCACTGTACCTAGTAGAACACTTAAGTAAATGTCCCATTGAAATTAATGGGATTTTATGGATTTAGGTGAAGAAAGTGTACACATAATACATTTTGGTCTGTACCATGAAGAGAAAACTGATTCAACTATATAAACTAGCTATATATTTTCTGAAAGCGTAGACTCTCAGGATGTGATCTAACATGGCATGAAACATGTCCCACCCACCTCATTAGTATACTGCCCAAGCGTGTGGCCCCCGGGGACCAAACAAAATTTTTCCGTAAAAGTCTAGTGGGGCTACATGCCCACCAAATTTCATGTTCCCCGGTGTTTCGGTGTCCCTGGTATCGTTGACGAAAAAAAAAAAACTTTGACAATCCCTATATGACCGCTTTCGCTAGCTATGCTAGCGGCGGTCATAATAATAATCAATTGATGACTCATTACAAGAGCCTGTTGTATTACATCATACTTTTCAGTGAACAATCGAAGCAATTGATGTTTCAAATGCTAGTTTTGTTCTGTTTGGTGGCTGGTGTAACAAGGCTGTATGAT
The DNA here is from genome assembly GCA_021464565.1 of Rutilus rutilus. Taxonomy (NCBI): domain Eukaryota; kingdom Metazoa; phylum Chordata; class Actinopteri; order Cypriniformes; family Leuciscidae; genus Rutilus; species Rutilus rutilus. Next base: position 41,510,189 of record JAJAQA010000006.1, on the reverse strand, counting down.
GAACACACAGGCTCTGATGACAGGCAGGATCACACGGAATATCCAACAACGCTCTGACAAAAGCCGCTTTTCCACCGAAATTACCCGGAACAATTTGTCCCAGGAACTTTTTTCCCAGGAACCTTTTTTGCCCCAGACCGGTTGCTTTCTGCGTTTACACCGCGGTCTAAAGTACCGGGAAGGTAAACTGCGCGCAACTGCTCCTCCCAGTCTGCGACGGACAGTAATCAGTTTTGAGCGCCACATTTATAAGTATGGAGGAGATTCAAACTGTGCTGCAGTTATTGGTTTACTAACGAGGTAGGCTAATTAACATAACAAAATAGACGAGCACTGATACTAAAGCGTGTTCAGAAAGCTCGTATGCGTATAAAATTAGACAAGGTACGTTGTGAGATGACTGGGACGAACGCGCAAAAATTTCCTTTTGCGCAAATACTCTTAAAAAAAGCCTGAACCCCGTCTATCAATCATAAATAGTGACAGTCTTGTAAATAGTTGTTTGTTACCAACCTCAATGCGCTATTTCAATCCTGTTATAGTAAATTTGTAACATGGTTTGCCTTGCAATAGATGACAATGTGTAAACATAATGACTTAATATTAAAAGCTGTGGCAGAAAAGAGACGAGCACTGATAAAGCGTGTTCAGAGCTCGTAATGCTAACGTTAGATATAAAATTGTATGTTATCAGCTATTGCGGACATTGGCCGTGAGATGGCTGTGACGAACGCGCAGAAAGTTTCCTCTTCCACAAATACCCAAATAATAAAGCCTGAAACTCGTCGCCAGTCCCCCAGTTTTTTTAATTAAATTCCATATTTGCAGACAGACAACTTTACTGCATGAAGCCACTTTTTAAAAGGGAGGTTAAAAATAAAGAAAATGCTGCGTGGAGTCATCCAACCAAAATGCGGCGTGAACACAACCAATCAGCTTGTGCAGCGCACAAGTCCCACCCCTGAAAGTTCCTGAACTTTGAAAAAGTACTACCTCGTGAGCAGGGACTATCGGAGGGGGAAATATTTACCCGGAACTTCATTTAGACCCTGGTTCCTGCGGTGTAAACACATCAGCTGTGTCCCAAAGTGAAGGCTGCGTCCTTCGAAGGCCGTATTTGAAGGCCGGATGGCCGTATTTGAAGGCCGATTGCGTCACCGCGACGAAGGCTTCCCTGATTCAAAAGCGACGCCAAATGCACCCTTCGTTTCCCCGTGAAAAGAAGGATACATAAATGGACACTTAGCGGCCTATTCTACCCCATAAGTCATTGCGCGCCGTTGACGACAGCATTTATTTATTTATTTTTAAAGGCGGCCGAGACTAGAGATCGGTGGTGGACAGCAAATTCACATTTAAATGTAAGTATTTTGTTTTCATTTACTCAAATAGCTAGCGAAACCAGAGTTAAATTTTCTTATAAACTTCTTCTTAACTCCTTCGTCACCATTGCGTGGCTTCATTTATCAGGTAGTTTTAGGCAAAACTTGTGGTAATAACGTTATTAGTTTAACGACCTATTTGTACTTGTGTATTATAAGAAATATCACTCACCCAATAAAGCCCAAAACAATAAGAAAAGCAGTAGATAAGGCAATAGGGTTTCACTTTTATGTGTTTTTGTAGTGCTGTCATGCAAGCTATGTGGTTTTAACCAAATTTTAGTATACAGAAATATGATTTCTTAAGTATTTTGTATGCATGTCTTGATGTGTCATATTTTGCAGTGTTAACAATGCACTTAAGATTGCTCCTCTGTGTTAAGTACCCTTTTCTGCTTTTTTAGAACAATTCAGGAAAAAATGGGTCTATATATATATATATAAGAAAAGTAATACACACATCTTTGCTGAAATGTATTGTCCTGTTGTTGTTATTAACAAGCCATGGTTCATTTGCTCTGCCTTTAGGATTGCAAGTGTCCTGGGACAGGAGAGGGTGTGAGTGGGAAACCCACTGCTGCAACTTGGCCCTGGTTTGTCCTCATGGATGAGATGTTGGGACAGAGGCATTGCACCAACCCCCCTGTCCTCATCGCCTCAATCCCTGAGGACACACCAGGGCCGAGTTCAGTAGTGGGTGCCCACGGTGAGGAGGAGCCAGGGGCAGCAGCACCAGCACAAAGGCGGCGAGACAGGACGAGTTTTTGGACTTGATCAGAGAAGAAATGCAACTACAGAGGGAGGCAGAGGCGAGGAGTGCACAGGAAAGAAGGGAGAGGATGGACAGGCTGTTTTCTCTTCTTGAGAGAATGATTGAAAAATATATATATTTTCTACATATTCTTGTTTAACTTTTTTCACTTTTATTTTTTAAAAGAAAAATTATGTACATTTATTTTTATGCAATTTTAATTGTGTAAATAAAAGAGAATAAAAGAGAACACTACTGAATTTGTTTTCTTTAGCATTTGATAATGCTTTGTAAGTTGTGTGTCATTTGTTTGCATTGTTTTTATGTTTGTGTTTTTATTTTCTCTTTTTATATCTTCTGTACAGCACTTTGGTTCCACTTGTGGTGTTGAAAGTGCTTTATAAATAAAGTTGAGTTGAGAATGAATTGTTCTGGACATTGTTTATTTTTGTAATGACAGTAATACTTTCTGCATGAAACAAATTCTATACCTTTTTATTTTTTCAAATAAAATTGGTAAATGAAAATCATTTGTTCTTTAGGCTACATTAAAGTACTTTTTCCAACTATTTACAAAATACGTTAAACATATCAAAATCAACATAAACATTTAATTTTACAATACATAAAATAAGAAAAAAATGATGTAGACTCTATTGAGCTGAGCTGCTGGACCGGGATGGGCTGCCCCTGGTAAGGCCTCCTGCTGGTGGGACATCATCTGGGATGGTCTCCAGAGTGTTAAAGTGCATATTTCCACTATCCACTAAGTTGTCTACCAACAGGTTTGCAGGGCTGATTCAATAACTACTGCATTTATATTAGGCTACTACTGGATTACTGCACTGTAAAAAATTCTGCTGTGATTTTACAGTAAATTACTGGCTACTAATTGCATTACTTTCACAGTAATTTACAGTAAGAAATTTAATGTAAATTATAGTAAAATTACACTTGTGTACAGTGATTTCACAGTTAATTATATCACATTATTACTGTAATTTCACAGTGATTTATTGTGTTTCGGCTGTAAAAGTAATGCAATTAGTAGCCAGTAATTAACTGTAAAGTTACAATTAAATACAGCAATGCAATGTGATCACAGAAAAGTAGTAATAAAAAAAACAAGATTAAACAATGCTTTCCTCAATTGTTTTATTTTTTACAATTGATACAATAATATCATAACAAACATGTTGCATTAAGCTGTTAGGACTGCATCCCAAACTCTAACTTGACTGACACTATTCTCAGAACACAGATTCTAATTCTAATTCTTCCAAATGCAATGACACAAGAACTGGTAAAGGTGAATGTGTATGTATGTTGAATGCATGTTGGCTTGTGAATGAGTGTTTTACCTTATGAATGTGCACAGGTCAGGTAATGGGTAAGGACCCAAAAAACAAAACTGTTTATTCATTTATACTGGCAGCGACCCCAGAAGGATGAGGCAGATTAAGTGTGAGAGCAGGCAGGAGTAGGCAACGAGATTATCAGTCCAATAAACACAGGGAAAATCCAAAACAATAGCCAGGTAGAAGGTCTCAACCATAAGGGCAGTCCAAAATATTCAGTGGCAATATGGCAGGTGAAAATGAAGAGAGGCAACAATGACTGGAGCAAATGGAAAAAAAGCACAAAATCTGCTTTGCCATCCATTCAAAATCCACAAGTTTTCGCAATAGAGAACAAACTTGCTGATCGATGCCACCCTGCTTCTTTTTGGAGTAGATCCTGTATCAAGGTTGATGCCCAGGAAGCACCTAAGACGACAAGTAAAAAAGTTACTAGATTCTAGTTACTAGTTAATAGATTCCCTATTTATTTTTATAAATTTGAAAAAGCAGTCTAACTTCACAATATATTTTACAGTGATTATTTTTCAATAATCCATTAAGTTTTTCCACATTTGCTGATCACAACAGCACATGCAAAATACCTTAGGTAAGAGGTGCTGGTCCTGTTGCTGGGACAGATATCCAGGAACAGGAATGAGCACCCTTTAACATAAGGCGTTTTAAAAATAGTCTTAATGTTATGGACAGAAAAACAAGAGTCATGATATAGAGTGAAATAGAATTATTAAACTTCAAAAAGTGATAGTTTAATTAAAGAAATGCAATGCACGCTTGCAAAAGCGTAACGTAATGCGATTACAAGACACGTGACCAAGTGCACATCACAGAGCGATGGAAAAGGTGAGCGTTTGCAGTTAAAAACTACATAATTATCGTTTTGTTTATAAAAATGATCAATCGTTTCAGATCAGAAGACTTTTATTTGTCGACTAGAATCGTGTGGATTATTTTGATGCAGCCTAAATATGCATTTTGGACCAGCTGAATTTTAAGCTGCAGATAAATAGTCACAAATGTTAAAATGTCATTCACAGAAATAAAATGACAGACACAAACTTGTACTCTTTCATTCACATTCCCAGTATACACTCAATTAGGCACTTCCAGCTTCTCAAATCTGCCATTTCAAATTGCCGCGCCTATCTCTCTTACTGACACTGAGTTTGAAAATGCAAAAGTTAGTTACGCATCTAATATATCGCAAAAAAAGTTGCAAAAGTCAATGTGTGAAGATTTGATATTGCAAAAGCAGATTTGAGAAGTGCTTAATTGAGGTTGTGCTGCAAATGTGAATGAAAGAATACAAGTTTGTGTCTGTCATTGTATTTCTGTGAATGACTTTTACATTTGTAACTATCTGCAGCTTAAAATTCAGAATGCATGTTTGTGACTATTTTCTGCAAGTGCTGATCTCAACATTCAACAAGTTTTCACATTGGAGATGTGAGTGTAAATTTTAGTGTACAAGTACAAATATTAATTGTACAAGTTCTCAAATTCACATCTAATCTCGAGTTTTGCTACTCTTTTACCTTCATAAGATCACGCTGGCAATTGTTGGGAGAGGAGTTGAAGCTGGCCGTTGGGTCTGTGTGGAGGACTGGTCTGGTTCTCGTGGATCTGATCCGATGACTGTGCCGATGACTGTTGTGTCAACAAGGTCTTGACAGGCGTTTGTTTCTAGGTCTCGTCTAGTTGTCATGGTCTCTTCTGACATTCAGGGCTCACTGTGTTCATCTTAGGGTGCAGGTCCAGCATCTGATCTGGATACGGACTAGATCCGGCTGACAACAGTAACCTCGGGATAAGAATGAGACAGAGAGACTAACATTAGCAAAAATGCCATTGTTCATTGTTATGAGAAGTGTTTCCGGTTCTGGTTGAGCTAATTTATGCGGCCTAACAATCCTTTTTGAATTATATAGGATTATAGGGATTTTAATGATATAAATGTATTATGTTTATGCTAGGTTAGAGAGGTGTGTTTTTAATATAGATTTAAACTGCCAGAGTGTGTCTGCCTCCTGATCAACACTAGGAAGACTTACCTTGTGTCTGCTCCTCGATCTACTGCCAGTTAGACGGCTGGATCCACCAGTCCATGATCCCTCGACCTCCATTTCAGCAGCATTAGCTGTCAGGGTTTCTCTGAACTGCATCTTTTAAATAAAGGAATACATATTGTGAAGTCATTATTAAATCTTAAGCATTCGTTTTTTTTATGTGCATAGGTTTGATAAATGTTGTTGTCAGAGTTCACGCAGCAGTATATGCAAAATATCGGTAACAGTTTACAATAAGGTCTCATTTGTTAACATTAATGTGTTAACTAATATTACCAATACATTTGTTACAGTATTTGTTAACATTAGTTAATACAAATACAACTGTTCAATGTTTGTTCTTGTAGTTCACAGTGCTAATGTTAACAAATACTGTTTTATTTTAAATGTCAAAATGAAAATGAACTAAGATTAATACATTTTGAAGTATTACGCATGGTTACTCTGTTAACTAATGTTGAAAACTAATATTAACAAATAAAACCTTATTATAAAGTGTAACCAAGACTGCAAAAACTGTTGGTGTCAGATTCCAAACAGTGCGATCAGATAAACATCAATTAAGTTAGTATGTTCGCTCATAATCATCATATATCCCCACTGCAGTAAAATGTTAAACCATTTTAATCGCAATATACAGTGATATATACTCTTTCATTTTTTCTTTCACTCTAAAGTGCACCTGCTCTAAAGCAAATTACGTTGACGTTAACGTAACATTCAATAACAAAAGTCGAGCAAAAGACAAAGAATTAATAAGCTGCACTTATCTATAACGCTTTCCCGTTTCGGAGCTCCCCACAGAAGTGTTAGCTACAACAAAATAAGTCTTTTTTAATTTCAGATTGTACATATAATGAGTTGTCTCCGCGGGTGTTATGCAGCAGCGTGGTGGTCAGTGTAGTAGTTCGATTCACAAGTAAATGACTCTTTTGAAATGTTAGTGAATCAAATCTATGCACCGAAAGCATAGTCCGACTCCTATGATTCGATAATCACTCGTTGAAAAAGACGAAATAACTGACTAAATTTTAGCAAACAAAATGGAATATAACTACTAAATATAATTTCATTAGCCAACATTACAGTGCACTGGATCCAGCTCAGCAGTTTTTCTAATAAAACAAATACACAATCATCCTAAAATGAAACCGTAACGTTATAGGCCTTTTCATCAACACTCCGTATCTCCGCGACCGAATGGGTATTCTGATGTTACGAAGGCCTAATTACCATCGCAAACCATCTCAATTAAAACATAGAACAATAGAACAATAAATGAATTAAATTACTTACCCGTTTTTTTCAGCTGAATGATTCCTCTCGGAAACGAAATGGTCTGCGACGCGTCTGTTGGATCATCCTCAGGATTTAACCCAGTGTTGCCAGATCTCGCGAGACAAATAAGCAACCAGGCCAGTAAAAACAAGCCCAAAACAAGCGACCCCCCCTCCCCCCCATCCCATACTGTCTATGCATTTTGCAATTTTCCACCGGACAAATTGCGCTTGTTAACTCATGATTTCTGTTCTGTGCGTCTGTGTGCACCAATCTTGCACTTCTATCAACTCCTCAACCAGACCACCTGAGACTTCGGGTTTTTGGCATTATGTTAAGGAAGGTCTAATCTCGGGAACGCACAAAAAAAATCCAGGAAAAGATTTACTATCTCTTAGTGTTGTGATGCCATGAGGTGAGAAAATTGCGCTAAAACACTCACTGAGTTGTTATTACTTGTTTTAAATTATTTTCGAGGTCAGCTACATACTCTGCACAGTGCTTTTGAGTCATCCCCCACGACAGGTTTTACTTTTCTTTCTTCCGACTCGCGCGTATTTTCATTTAAACGTCACTGACGTTTTCCTAACCATAAAAAACAGACTGCCTCTGATTGGCTAACGTTAGTACTCGTTGACATCTGAGTCAACCCTGCTTTCTCCTGTGTGTATGGGAAAGGGGAGGGACAGAGGGAACAGGCAAGACAAACTACGTTTAACATAGCCTATAGGCAATATCTGTTTGACAACTTTTTATGGAGCTGGGAACAAGCCCAAAATAAGCAACTACACTTTAGAAACAAGCCCAAAAAAACGCAACCCGCGACTACCAATATTTGTAAGCGACTTTACAGAAAAACAAGCCCAAAGTCGCTTACAATAAGCGGACTTGGCAACACTGCTCGCGCGTATTTTCATTTAAACGTCACTGACGTTTTCCTAACCATAAAAAACAGACTGCCTCTGATTGGCTAACGTTAGTACTCGTTGACATCTGAGTCAACCCTGCTTTCTCCTGTGTGTATGGGAAAGGGGAGGGACAGAGGGAACAGGCAAGACAAACTACGTTTAACATAGCCTATAGGCAATATCTGTTTGACAACTTTTTATGGAGCTGGGAACAAGCCCAAAATAAGCAACTACACTTTAGAAACAAGCCCAAAAAAACGCAACCCGCGACTACCAATATTTGTAAGCGACTTTACAGAAAAACAAGCCCAAAGTCGCTTACAATAAGCGGACTTGGCAACACTGATTTAACCGCCAAAAGTTTTTTTTTTTCAGTTTTTTCGTGGCCCGCTTGTGACAAAACGAACTCGGGTCGAAGGTACACACAGCTACACCGAGTATGGACCTGACACCATTACAACTGATTTCAGCCGAGGCTCAGGCTGGCCCATACAGAAAAAGCCGTTGGCCCAACTGTGCTTGCTATCTGGGTGGGGTCTTCGTTCTCAGCTGAACAGCCTATTTTTTTTACAGTAATTTGCTGTCATATCACAGCAGATAGTAAAAAGTCAGTGAGCGAATCCACATTACTGTGAAATTACAATTGTTTACAGTAAATCAATTAAAACAGTATTTTACTGTAAAAAAACACAGTTAAATATTGTGAAAGTCTGGAAATATTTTACAGTGTGCGTAGGCTATGTTGCATTTTACTTCTGTATATTTTCAATATACAGTAATATCTGGTTGTTACATTATATACTTTTGTGTAATGTAATCATATTGTGATGTGAGGGAAAAAAGTACTTCAGGTTACTTCACATTTGTAAATGAATACTTAACGAAATATGCAGTTCCGAAAATTAAAGTAACAAAATGTAGGCTTATTGTCACAATATTAACAGCAGCGTCCCATATCAAAGGGCGCATCTGAAGCGCTCGGACCGGTCTAGCCTACGAAGGATTGTTCTTGTCGCCTGGCAACCGTGACAGCTGCAGATGACGAGCGCGAGAAATACTGGACTTTTTATATTAAATTGGGTTTTACCGAAAATACATGATCCGGCAGCGCCGGGGCACACCATGACCTCCAGTAAAATATTAAACATAAAAATGACAATAGCCAATTCTGGCTCCATAGCTGTTTACTCAGTTATCAAAATGAATGATCAGGATGGCAGCTGTCCTCTCGCACCGTTGCTTGGCGCCAGGAGCGGTGATCGGGAACACCTGGTTGCACAATTAGGAAATCCTAGGAAGGCTACATGGTGCGTCCTTCAGAGGACGCATAGGCTGCATCCTTGAAGTCTGCGTCCTTCGAAGGATGCATCCTTCAACTTTGGGACACAGCTATCGAGTACCAGCCCAAAGTTCCTAGTTCCTGGGGAAAGTTCCTGCGGTGGAAACGCGGCTAAAGACAAGGTGACAACAGAGAGACTAAATAGGGTGCGTTGATCAGCTTCAACTGGCGTGCTGATCAGCAGCAGTGATCAGCGGCTCCGCCCATACACACACACACACCCACACACTCAACAACAAGACGAGAGAGGAGACAGTGAATATATAAACTGTGACAAGACCCAATGAAAGGAGCATGTGGCACATTATGTGGGACCTTTTGGTATCAGTCTATCACTCACTGACTTAGCAAGTTGCAGCATCGTTACTAAGAAAACAATTTTTTTGTATGAACAAGCATGGAGCGGTTCGACTCAAAAATGTTCAAATGTGTTCGACTCAAAGATGAGAACTGACGAGTTTGTGTTTGTGAGATCCACGTAACTCGGCTGACGTGAGTCTCTGTGTGACATCGGTCCCTAATGAACGAATAACTGAAAGTTTCCCAGACAGCTAGTGTACCTCTAAACTGTGGAGTCCCACAGGGATCAATCCTCGGACCAGTATTGTTTACCCTGTACATGCTACCTCTGGCTTCCATTTTTAATAAATACGGAGTATCCTTTCTATACGCTGATGATACTCAGATCTATTTTTCTAAAACATAACAATAAAAATGGTTTACAACTCCTGTTGGCCTGTTTAAATGAACTTAAGCTTTGGCTTTCAAGTAATTTTCTAAATTGAAACGAAAATAAAACTGAAATAATTCTGTTTGGGCCCAAGCAAACCTGTATGCATGATGTTGACCGTGGTTCTCTTGCCCCATATGAAACTCAATGCGCTAGAATTCTAGGGCTTTCTGTTTGATCACAAACTAAAATTTGAGAAACAGATCAGTACTGTTGTAAAATCATGCTTTTTTTCGCCTTCGCCAACTCTCTAAAGTGAAACCTTTTTTAACCCAGAGTAACTTCCAAACAGTGATTCATGCTTTCGTAACAATTCGACTAGACTTTATTTTGGTGTCTCTCTTCCCTCTCCCGTCTACAGCTAGTGCAAATCGCAGCTGCGACTCCTCACTGGGACCCGCAAGTATGAGTTGATATCCCCTATTTTAGCCACACTGCACTGGCTACCTGTCAAATTTAGAATGGATTTTAAAATTGTATTATTTGTTTATAAAGCTCTAAACAAACTGGCCCCTCATACCTGACCGATCCGCTCTGTCCGTACACTCCTTCTCAACTCTGAGATCCAGTGATCACTGTCTACTCATTGTGCCTAGATCCAGACTTAAAAAACGAGGCGATTGCGCTTATGTGACTGCAGGCCCAAAACTTTGGAACGGTTTACCTCTCTACATAAGATTAGCTCCCTCTGTTTCCACCTTCAAATCTTCTTTAAAGACTTATTTATTTTCTTTGGCTTTTAATACTCCTTGATTCAGATACGATTATTGTTTATCTATTGTTTTGTGTTTCTTTATTGGTTGTTTTATTTTTTGTAATTTTTTTCTGTTCTGTACAGCACTTTGGTCAGCCTTGGTTGTGCTTTATAAATAAATATTGTATTGTATCCGAGATCACACTGTCAGAGTTTGGGAATATTCACACATAATTTATACACAAAGAAAATGATAGAGTTATTTTATTATTATTATTATTATTATTATTTTTTTTTATAAAAACAATACATCACGGTTGTTTAAGCCAATGAGCATTAAGCTGTGTCATCAGCAACCTAGTCTTCAGTCGAGGGAGCCGTCTCAGAAGGCTATTTCAAGATTTAAGTTAACATGACATCATAAGTCAAACCCATGCTTGGACACATTTGTAATCAGTTAATCACTCATCACAAAACATTGTTTTTGGGTTATGCGTGAACAGAACATGGAAAAAGAAAAACTTTTGCAGTTTGTATCTTCCGATAAAGCATCCATGGATATATTTCTGTTCAGAGTTTGACCTCTGACTTTTATTTGACTGTTTGCCAAACATGCTCTGATGATTCAGTAGGTGATTTCACTGTCAAACTGTGATGTTCATAAATAGCAGGACAGGAAGAAGACTTTACAAAAGACATACATAAATGGTCACTCTCCTGCACAAGATGTTTGTCCAACAGATTAAAAAAAAACATTTCTGAAGAAACCAAACCGCAGGTTTCAGTTCTTCTCAGAAGCTGAAGTCCATAAGAGTCAGAAGAATATTTATATGACGCCTAACTACATTTATAAAATTAGTTCAGTGGAAGTGTGTGTGTGTGTGTGTGTGTGTGTGTGTGTGTGTGTGTGTGTGTGTGTGTGTGTGTGTGTGTGTGTGTGTTGTGGGAGGATTCACACATCAGACGAAGAGCTTGAGTGTTTTCAGTGGATGATCTTCTCACTGAACAACTGAAGAAAATGGTTCAAATGCGTGTTTTGTTCTGTCTGTGTTGGTGGCTTATGATCTGTAAGTTATGATTTTTTTTTATGGCTTAATATCAGTAACAAGCTAGAATTTATTGTTTATTTGCAGTTCTTCACAGATTAATCAAATTAAACTTATTGTGAGATCTTAATAATGGAAATGACTATAATGAATTTGCATTTCTCTTCACTTTTTGTATCAGTTCACATTTAAACTTTACAAAACTGACGATAGGCTCTGTAAACCAACATAGACTTAATCTGTTCTTGTTCTTCAGGTGTGTTTGCTGTTGAAACAAATGAAACACGGTCAGTGTCAGTGATGGAGGGAGAATCTGTGCTTCTACACACTGATGTTACTGAAATACACACACATGACGACATACTGTGGAAGTTTGGAGCAGAAAAGTCTCTGATAGCTAAAATAGACAGAGATTCTGGAACCTTCTCCACATATGATGATGTTCCTGATGGGAGATTCAGAGACAGACTGAAGCTGGACAATCAAACTGGATCTCTGACCATCACAAACATCAGAACTGAACATGCTGGACTCTATGAAGTAAAGATAATCGCATCTGAATTGTCATCAAAAACATTCAATGTTTCTGTTTATGGTGAGTACAGATCATTTTTAGTTCTTCACATTTATTGGCAGTAGTGGCTCTATCCATACATTTAGGGGAAGCAGATTCTGTGTCATAGCGCTAGTTTATGATTGGCTGCTAGTTTTACATAAACATGCAGACACACTTTGGTAGTAGATGTCATGTCTAGTGTATTTGCCTAATTCAGCCTCAGGGAGGCGATCTAATGTTGATTGACAGGCTCAGGCTCATAGAAAGGTCAGAATCACATTGATTTATACGGGGATGTTGAATGCTTGAATCTGATTGGTTGACGTTTTGACCGCATTATGGTTCCATATCACTTCACCAGAGCCCGTCTACGGAGAGCCTGTCCACTCCCTATTAAGCCCTATTGTACCGAATTTTGGTTGTAGTACCACCAGAGTTCCACTGGGGGCGCTCGCCATGAGTGCAAAATGAATGGGAGTCAATGGGGCTAGACGGCTAAATTTGTCTCTTTCACCCGATTGCCGTTGAGAAATCTCAGATGTGATTGTAGATTTTGCAAGTTCAACATGGGTTTTAGGTCGAAAGTTGAATGAACGAGTACTTATGTCGTTTTGATTTCTTACAGGTTGAGTTGTTGTTGCCCATAACACGCTAGCATTCTGCTAATGACGTCAGCATTCTGACGTCATTGACATTTTGAAAGACTTTTTTAAATCAAATAAGTGACTCTAAAAAATCTAACACCCAGCAATGTGTAATTTCTTTGCATCTCCTTTCGAATACAACATTCAAATTACTAGACAAAAAATTATATCCTGAGAAAAGTGGATTTTGAGGGGTATACCGCCATTGACCTCCATTCATTCTGCACTCGTCCTGTGAGCGCCCTCATATGGAATCAGAGTGGAACTGCAACCAGTTCAGAAGCCGGAAGTGTACTGAGAGTGAAACTTCTCGCCATATTAGACATTCTCTGACTTCACCAAATGATTTCAGTTCTTTCAAAGGTCCTTACAACCCTTAACAGCAAAATAACCAAAACCCACAGCGACACTGAACAAGCAAATAAATAAAGTAAACAATAGGATAAAAACGACATATTATTTCAATATTTTTTTTGTGTGACAAAATTATGTTTTATTATGTCCAGACAGCACATACTCTCTTTCTCCTGCTCAAACGCACACACACACACACACACACACACACACACACAGTACAGATACACACTTGCACACACAGCAAAATACTCTCAGTGGCCTTCATTTATCAAAAGTGCATACACCAAATTTCCAGCGTACATCTGGCGTACACCCAAAACCACGGTGACTTTGAGATTTATCAATATGGACGTTGGCGTACGGCACGCTCAAATCCTACGCCAGCTCAGGAGGTGGTGTACGCACGTTTTGAGTGCGGGAATGCGCAGAAAAACAATTCCTAACACTACAAAACGCACTGACAAACTAAAAGATATGATATATTATGACCCACTGTAAAAAAACAACAACACAGTAATTATAAACTTAAGTGTTTATTTTTGTGCAACATGGACTTGACAATGTTTAATTTGTGTGACTTTACCAAAGCATTTGAATTGTAGGCATATGTATTCCTTAAGTTGCGAGCCTGTGCGCTTTACCTGACGTTTCAAGCCTTGTTTATACTTTCGCCTGGCTCCGCAGCGCGAGTCTCCGCAGACTGCGCGCGCACCTCCCCAAACGGACGAGGCGTTTATACTCGACGCGCTCGCCGTTGTACTATTCTTTGAAACGATGGTTAGGCCAGGGTTAGGCCCGGCAGGTGTGCACGGACTGGGTTTAGTAATGAAAGGCTTTCAATGACCAAAAAAATTATTCAGACTGACAAAATAATAAAAATTCTTCTTCTTTTAAATAATAATAATAATAATAATAATACAAATAATAATAATAACGACATTCTTCTTCTAAATAACAATAAGCGTCATTAATAAAAATCTAGAAATCAATTTTGTTTCTTTCCACTTCCCTGGTTTCGCTTTCTCTTTCTCAAAGAAGTTTCTCTTCTTTGCCGTCTTCCGTGTGTCCATGGCGTAAAATGAGGGCGTGGGGGGAGCGGAGACTTGAATATATAGGGGCGTGTTATTCTAATGACGCTCGTTTTCAGCCGCGGAATTTATCAAGCGCAGGTTTTGCGTACACCTGGATTTCAACATATACGCCCGTTTCTACGCAAGAATGATAAATGAGGGCCAGTGACACTGGCCCTCATTTATCATTCTTGCGTAGAAACGGGCGTATATATTGGCGTAAGATTATGTTTACACTCCTCTCATCGCCTGATTTATGAAGCTGTGCGTACCTTTGAAATCCAGGTGTACGCAATACCTGCCCTTGATAAATGCCGCGGCTGAAAACGATCGTCATTAGAATAACACGCCCCTATATATTCAAGTCTCCGCTCCCCCCACGCCCTCATTTTACGCCATGGACACACGGAAGACGGCAAAGAAGAGAAACTTCTTTGAGAAAGAGAAAGCGAAACCAGGGAAGTGGAAAGAAACAAAATTGATTTTTATTATTAATGACGCTTATTACTATTTAGAAGAAGAATGTCGTTATTATTATTATTTGTATTATTATTATTATTATTATTATTATTTAAAAGAAAAGAATGTCTTTATTTTGTCAGTCTGAATTATTTTTTTGGTCATTGAAAGCCTTTCATTACTGAACCCAGTCCGTGCAAACCCTGGCCTAACCATCGTTTCAAAGAACAACGGCGAGCGCGTCGAGTATAAACGCCTCGTCCGTTTGGGGAGGTGCGCGCGCTGCGGAGCCTGCGTGCAGGCGAAAGTATAAACAAAGGCTTGAAACGTCAGGTAAAGCGCACAGGCTCGCAACTTAAGGAATACATATGCCTACAATTCAAATGCTTTGGTAAAGTCACACAAATTAAACATTGAAGTCCATGTTGCACAAAAATAAACACTGAAGTTTATAATTACTATGTTGTTGTTTTTTTTACAGTGGGTCATAATATATCATATCTTTTAGTTTGTCAGTGCGTTTTGTAGTGTTAGGAATTGTTTTTCTGCGCATTCCCGCACTCAAAACGTGCGTACACCACCTCCTGAGCTGGCGTAGGATTTGAGCGTGCCGTGCGCCAACGTCCATATTGATAAATCTCAAAGTCACCGTGGTTTTAGGTGTACGCCAGGTGTACGCTGGAAATTTGGTGTACGCACTTTTGATAAATGAGGGCCAATCAGTGTAATTAATCACTTAATTATCTCATTAACTTCAACACTGCTTCAGTGTTAATTTTAACACCCTGTAGTGTGGACACATATGTACACTGAGGAGTGTTCATTTAACACTGGGGATTTTGCTGTGCAGAAACGTGTTGTCAGCGTTGCTTTGATGATTTTATCAGTAAAATAGTTTAACAACTTTAAAGTTACATGACTTTTCTCATTAGCGAGGGAATAACGGCGCTGTTTTTGAAGCCGATAAACTTACAGTAGAGACGCTGCTGCCGAACACTGTTGACAGACACACAGACTCAGGTAATTCACACACGCTTAATCTCTCTCTCTCTCTCTCTCTCTCTCTAATAACTGCATCAGTCTCCTATCAGTTGCTCAAACCTCCGTTACGAGCTCTAAAATTAAGTTTTGGACTCAGCAACAGAGGCTTGGGTTTAGATCCGTCAGAAATTAGTCCTACACAAGAGTGTTTTAAGGACAGCATGTCCAACAACATTCATATGAGCTCATTTAAACTAAAGGATTTATTTGTTCACTCATTTGTTACGCTACTCCACACATCCCTCTGCCAACGGACATGTTTACAATCTGACTTACATGTTGCTGAACTGATGTTGGGATCTGTCCAAATACACACACTTGAGGTTTTAGCCACTTGACAGCGAGTGTATGCGACATGAAATAAGTGTGTAAGACTGTCTCAGGTCTGAAAAGTGCCAAAGTGCAGTACACTTAACACACGCTAAATCCACACTCTCTAAGGCCCTGTCACAAATAGCACACTTCATGTGTGTGCTCATGTCCATTAAGTCCACAAGACCCTAGATTGTCCCATTTGTCAGTTTAGTTTTCAGAAGGGTGCCCGCAAGTTCCCCTTTGTGGCCGATATACGCCCTTGATGCACACTTTTGCAGAGTTGCACTGAAGTGAACTCCACAGACTTCAAACTTACTCGACAGTAGCGGCGTTACGTCATGAAAGTGTGGATTCAGAGGAAGACCGCGACGGCTTAGGGTGCCATTTGGGACAGGGCCTAATTCTCATTTAGAGTGGTCTTTGAGGCTAAAGCCCAAACTTAGTTTTTTTTTGTGTGTGTGTGTACACTAGTGTATGTGTACAGTCAAACGCTTAGCCTTTCAAACTATACTCCATTTGATAGCATGTGCGAACGACACGTACGCTCTAGAAAGATTAATCTTTGCCCAGTGTCTGCGCTATTTTTCTCCAGAAGTTTTGACCGATAAAAATGTCTTTGTCCTACTTTTAAGCTAAATTTGTGGCTCTCATAACCTCCTCACACAAGCACTTGTCAATGCGGGCGTCTGATGTTGTTGTCGTCTCTTGTATTTTGTTGTTGTTGTTCTGTCTCTACTTTCGTTTTTCTACTGTGAAACAACGGGCCAGTGTTGACACCTTGTGGAACAACTCATTAGTGCAAAACTAATTTTGTGCAACCAAAATACATGCAAACGAAATTACGTGTGAGCCTTGCGTACACTAGATTAAGCATATCCTGTTTTCTCTGTTCAGGAACTTACGTGACCCGATTTCATGTCATATCTAGTAAAACTTTCTAGTGTGTGGTGATTTCACCCTTTCACAGAACACACTCCATGCGGTGTACAACTAACATTCCAACTTTATTCTTTCTTTTTTCTGCATTACTCAACAATTTACCACTAGAGCCCCTAGTGGTGCAGTTCCACATTACATGTGTTATAGTACGCAATTACTATGAATTGATCATCACATATTGTATACTTCTCAACACAACATAGTGTAAGTTAAATAAATTAATGTTGCATGTAATTTGCAGGGGTGTGAAGTAACACATTACAAATACTCACATTACTGTAGTTAAGTAGATTTTATACAAAAAAAAAAAAAACTTTTACATGAGTAGGCTACATTGTAAGTGACGTAGCCTGTCTGTACTTTTACTGCATTATTTTCCCACATTTGTGGTCGTATAATGCTTGTTTTAATTTTATTTTTATCCATCAACGTCATGGATTTTATTTTCGACGTATTGACAGAATCTGTATTTTTATTTTCCGAACAAAGCCAGCTTGTTGAATATCACAATCCTAATGTATCATTGCTTTTTTCTCTCTCAGAAGTCCATGTTCATTGCTGTGGTTCTACTGAAGCTGTGATCCGATTGGTCCTCTCTGCTCTGGTGGGCGTGGCTACTGTCGCTGTTGTGCTTTATGACATCAGATCCAGAAGATCAAGAAACTGATATCATAAACATTGTGACATATCTCAGAGTTTTAATCAGTACAGATGCAAATGGAATTATCAAGTTTTTAAAAATATATTTGTGATTTTTTTTATGGAAAAATAAATCACTGTTTGATGAAATAAATATAATGAGGCACAAATATATACAATCTACAATGCACTTTTTATATGATATCCAAATATAATTTGCTTCAAATTGAACTTTGTTTAATCGTATTATTCTCATTATACTCTTGTTTATGGTTTAGCTGTAGTATGATCAGAGTGTCAGAGTAAATATTGTGGTGTAATCTGTGATGTGTGATGACCTCTAGCGGTGAGTTTGAGGAACTGTAGATTCATCATTAAACACTGATGCTGTTTGACCATCATGTATAGACCCAAAAAGAGTCTATTAAAGTGACAGAGAAATTATAAAATATCTCAGATCAAACTAGATATATCATGAACACATTATTTCGATTTTTTAGAATAGCTGATCAGAGAGGTACATTAAAAAATAATTCAGAAAAATAAATGATCAGATAATATTGTATTATTGTAAATATAAATAAACAGAAAACAGAAATCAAAACTCTGATACCTGAAACTTGCAGATAATTTCAGCAATAAAGGTTTTCTCAGATCCTCCAGAAAAGTTGAAGTTGACACAATGTGAATATGTTTTTAAAGTGTGTTTCTAGATTCAGTTCCAGAAGTGACTGTTAAAGTCTCTCATATTTACAGTCTTAAATCACACACTGTGTCAAATATGAAACAGTAATAATGTGAAGAAAAGCTTCAGGGTTTGAACGTTTCTAAGAATTTAAGACTTAAAGATTAGAAAAAATAAAATAATTCTTACAATAATCAAATCATTTATTTTATGGTAAAATTGTCCTTTATAACTTTTTACATTATAATCACAGAGAATCTATATAAAGCTCTATACAAAAATAATTTATAAATATTAAATATTTGATGTTTTGCACATCATGTGACCATCAACCAACATCAGAGAACCGTGATCATGTGATTGTGTCTTTAATTATTGAAATTAACTTAGCAAAACCTTTAAGTATGTGTGTAGTTCAGTGTGATGTGTTGGTGTTTACTGAAATATAATAATAATAATAATAATAATAATAAACTTTTTTTTGATCAGTTAGTTGCCAAGGCATTTTTTTTTTTTTGTTTACGTTGAAGTACTAAAACTGTATGCATGTATAAATAAAAAATAATAAAACTAGGCATATATTTAAAAGTATATATACAAATTGCCAAATAAAAATGACTAAAACTTTAAATTAAAATGAACACAGAAAAAATAAATATAATTAAAAAAATGAGAAACAACTGTATGAGTATATTAATGATATAAAACAAGACTAACACAATCTTTTCACTGAAAATATAAATTGCTTAAATAATGATCATTCATAACAATGAAATAGTTTATTTAAAATGTTGCATTTATTCACATTCTGTTATTAAAAGCTTACAGTACAAACATGCAAATAAAGAGCAAAAGTGACATTTCAGATTGTGAGTTGTAATGAACTAAATAAAGCAGCTCTGCCTGAATCACAAACGTTGTTTTGAAGAAAATAATGTGTATAAGTTTTTATACACTGCACATTATGCAAATATACATTGACAACAAGTAAAAACTGACAGTACAAGATGTGTAGTGCAAATCTTCTTCATATTTGTGCATTTAATACATTTGTAAATGAAATAATGATGTTGACTGTGCCGAGAGCTCATGTCGGTTTGTCTTAAAGGTTTAAGTTGTCATTGAGTGTTAAATGTTGATTTGAGTGTTTCCATCTTCCTAAATATCATAAAGCATTTGTTCTATGAATGTATCAAGATAATAAGTAGGTTATTGTTGAATTGAATAATAATGAAGTAACTACAGTGAATAAGCGCCGCCGAGTGTTTCCATTATGAGTCTCTATCAGAATCTTCACTTCAGAAACACTGAACTCCTTCTCAACCTTCAACAAACACCCAATCCATCATCTGAAACAAGGCACTTATTATAATAAGCATGAGAAATGATAAATGTTAATCTATTCCAGGTTTATCCGCTGCAACTATCAGATAATGTAAGTAACGTTCATCTAAATGTCCTAAATTATATGTGCTTCCTGTAACCGGTTGGTTAATATTTCCATAACATGTAAATAGTGTTTTATGATGAATATGTAAAGTATACATATAGTCAGGCTAAAGCTGAACAGCTGAAGTGTGTTTTTGCTGATTCTCCTCAATGGGAATAATGATTCACAATGATCGTTAGGATTCTCTCAGATCACGTGATCTTTCTAAGTTAGTTAGGTAGACTTAGGTAGACTTAGAACTGAAAGGGATTGTCGATTGGAGACGGCCACGGTAGACTTAGGTAGTTAGGTTTAGGGAAAAATCTACGACACTCTCCCCTTACACTAACCCTATCCCTAAAACTACCCATCAGAAAACACACACAGACCCACACACACACACACACACACACACACACACACACACACACACACACACACACACACACACACACACACACACACACACACACACATTTCTTCTCTTCTGTGATTCTGCATGTTAACAGGCTTGTTAATGCTGAGATTAATAATTTATAGAGATGTTGTGGCTCAGATAAGGTCCAGTTTTATGTCTATGTTTTATGCCTACTTGTGGCCCAGATCTGGCAAACAGGAGCGGTCCACCCGAGTGCCATCATTCCACACCGCATGCGACTCAGATCTTCTTTCCACATCTGCCAGATCTGGGCCGGCACAAAGTTGTTATAATTCTAAAGAGCAAATGAGACTCACCATGCAGTGACACAAACACAGAAGCTCCTGATGATCCTGAATCTGCAGCTGCTGATCTGGAGTTTATAGAGTCCAGAGTCTGTGTTTCTGATGTTTGTGATGATCAGAGATCCAGTCTGATGATCCAGCTTCAGTCTGCCTCTGAATCTCTCAGTATCATCATCACACTGAACATCTGTACAGATCTGAGTCTGATCTCCAGTGATTTCAGCGATGAGAATGTCTTGAAAATACCATTTCATCAAATCATCTGGGTTTCTTACACCAGGATCTAAAGTGACAGATTCTCCCTCTTTCACTGTCTTTCTCTTCATTTGATCTCGTTCAGCAGCAGAAACACCTGAAACACAAACCAACAGATGCTGGAGGATCTTTAGAGGAGAAAACTCCACAAGTGTGAAAATAGTTGTGCGTATTCAATTCCTGGATCTGGACAAATTCAATAGAAACAAAATTAACTGCAAAAGTGCTAAATTTCAAGTCAATCATGGATGTATTTATTCGTATAGATTTACTGCTGAAATGTCAACTCTGCCGGAGGTTTTTTTTTTTTTTTTTTTACAGATCCGCACATATATTACACACGTACTGTCACAGTGTCTGGTTGGTGTACCCTGGGTGTCCACTAGAGGTCTCTTCCCCATACTGTCACCACCACTTTATGAACTGCATTTCCCATAATCCTTTGTCTGAACTCATCACTGATCATTGCACACAGCTGTTCCCACTCACATTGTTTGTATCTGTCTATTTATACCCTGTCTGTTTCAGTTATTGTCATGGAGTCCTTGTTTGATGTCAGATTGCACTTCTGAGTTCCATTCCTGTTTTGTTTCTTGTTTTTGGACTGTCTTTGTATGGATTTTGACCCTTTGCCTGGCTGGTTTATGATTATGGATTACCCCATTAAACTGCACATGGATATTACCTTTTTTTTGTGCACTGTAAAAAATAATTCTGTGGCTTAGTAAATATTAAAGAAATTTTTAACTTTATTAACTTAATAAAATCTCTGAATATCGTTTATTTGATTGTTTGAGTTAAACATACCAAAATAGGCTTCCGGTTTTGGACGCGAATGGAGTAGACGCGTCTACCTCGTGCTCCCTGCACAAATCTTCTATTTGATCAGTTTATAATCCTCTACCGATTAATTTTTTCCGAATGTAATGAGATAACAAGTTTAATACACACGGAAGCAGAAAATGGCATCCAAATCAACCAAGCATGCGAAAAAAGACATAAGTAAAGACGACGCGATCGCGGCTCATGGCGAGGTTAGCATGTCAGCTTTGACTAGCTTATTGGAGGAACACAGAGCCGCTCTCTCTTCCGATTTCAAAACCGCTTTGACGTCTTTAGAGGCTAAACTTGACCTCGTCCAGGCTGCGGTGTCGGACCATGGACCACGAATAACATCATTGGAATCCAACGCAGACGACCTCAGCGAGCGAATTCACTCTCTGGAAGCGGTGTGTGCCGATCTGACTGAGAACTACGCTAAACTCAAGGCCAAAACAGCAGACCTGGAGGGCCGCAGTCGGCGTAATAATATCAGGATCATTGGCTTACCGGAGTCCGTTGAGGGTCCTCGGCCCACAGTGTTCTTTTCTGAGATGCTGTCGGAAATTATGGGCGAGCAGATTTTGCCGTCTCCTCCTGAACTTGACAGGGCTCATCGGGCTTTGGTCGCTAAGATGAAACAGGGAGGGAGGCCGAGAGCGGTAATAGTCCGTTTTCATCGGTATCAGATCAAGGATGCGGTGATACGTGAGGCCCGTAAAAGGAGAGGATCCTTGCAGTACCGTGGTAATCCGATCGCCATTTACGATGACTACAGTCCGGAGGTTCTGGAACAGCGCGCTCAATATCGAGGTGTAATGGCAGAGCTTTACAATCTTGGATTTAAGCCATCCCTTCTTTTCCCTGCAAGGCTGAGGATCCTGACTAAGGAAGGTGGGCAAAAGATGTTTGCATCGGTGGATGAGGCCAAAGAATTTTTGACGGCTCACCGTAGTGCCTCTTAGTTCTATGACGGCCGTCCAATAAACGCGATCGGTCGGGCTTGACTTTATTTACTTTTTATGCCTCGAGGGAGCCCGCTGTACAGCATTGACTTAACTACGCCAGATTTTCCTGAGCTCTTTGACATTATATATAAACGGCTCACTGTTCATTGAAAGTGTTGTACATCATGCGGTCGTTTCTAATGACTGATTGGTGCTGTAGTATTTAATCTGATACCATCGTTGAATTGGATTTGTCGTATGATGTATCTCTTTCTTTTTCTTTTTTTTTCTCTTTTTTGTGCAATCACAAATACTGCTTGCAAGAGTTTGGTTGCAATTTTTGTTTACTTGAGGGATTTTTTATTTTTATATATATATAAAGGAAAGAAAAAAGGAGAAGAACATTTTTTTTTTTTTTTGATTTGCCCGGTGATCATTACATTGGTCAAATGTTTAAGTTCGATCCAAGGATCGTTACGCCATGGGTCTGCTCCTGTTAAGCGTACTATTTGATACTGTAGTGTTATCTATATGTTGTATAATGAGGATACTTTGTTTTAAGGGATTGAGGATTATATAAGGTAAGGTGAAATAAGGAAGTGTTCAGAACACTGTTATTTTTCTAGTGGGTAGGTTTACTGTCATTGTAATGTTCTTTGAGGGTTGGGTTGATTTTGTGGGTGGGTTGGGTTTCTGTATGGGATGGTGTCGTGCTGACCTTAAGACTTTTATGTTTGCTGTTCTTTTTTTAATGTTTTGTTCATTTGCTTTTTGCAATTATTTTATTTTCATTTTCCGATCACAGGCTTCTGATAGATACTCTAATGGGTAGAGAGTTGAGATTTTTGAGTTGGAATGTCAAGGGCTTAAACCATCCAGTTAAGAGAAACAGAGTTCTTGCTCATCTTCGACAGCTCAAAGCAGAGGTTGCTTTCTTGCAAGAAACCCATTTACGCACCGTAGATCACAATCACCTCAATCGTGGTTGGAAGGGGCAGATTTTTCATTCTTCTTTCCAAGCAAAGGCAAGAGGTGTAGCTATTCTGATTAATACGAATGTACCCTTTGTACCAAAAGACATTATATTAGATAAGAATGGCCGCTATATAATTGTTGTAGGAACGCTATGCAATAAGAATATAATTTTAGCTAACTTTTATGCTCCTAATTTTGATGATGTCAGTTTTTTTAAACATTCTCTCTCTCTTATTCCTGATCTAAACTCACATTCTCTTATACTTGGGGGAGACTTTAATTGTGTCCTTGACCCAGTGCTTGACCGTTCATCATCTAGACCATGCGCTGCAAATAAATCATCCATTTTTCTAAATAATTATTTTTCTGAATATGGTATATCGGATGTATGGCGGCGTTTGTACCCGAAAAAAAGAGAGTATTCATTTTTTTCAAATGTTCATCACTCTTACTCTCGAATTGATTACTTTGTTCTGGACAATGGTTTAATTTCTAAAGTTCAGTCTTGTGCATATGAAAGTATCATTATATCGGACCATGCTCCTCTTACTCTTGATCTGACCTTTCCAAATTTGCCTTCACCTAGGAGGAACTGGCGTTTTAATACTTCACTCTTGGCAGATGATAATTTTATTTCCTTTGTTGCTGACCAAATTCCTTTTTTCTTAAGCGTTAATAAATCAGCGGAAGTTTCAGATTCAACAGTATGGGAGGCCCTTAAGGCATATATTAGAGGCCAAATTATTTCATACGGTGCTAATAAGAGAAAGCTCTCTAAAGAAAAGCAAATTTCACTCGCTAATGATATTTCAAAAATAGATGAACAATATGCTAGGTTTCCCACGCCAGATTTGTATAAGAAACGTCTTAAACTTAAATCAGAACTCGACTTGCTTTCAACCAATGATATAGAGTCTATATCATAGAGGACCTTTTGAGGAAAACCAGGAGCGTTTTTTATGAAAGTGGGGAAAAATCCGGGAAAGTTTTAGCTAATCAGCTGCGAGGGCTACGTGCTAAACAAATTATAAGTGGTCTTCGTCTAGATAACGGGGAGATCACAACTGATCAAAATACTATTAACGACAAGTTCAGAGATTTTTATTCTACTTTGTATACCTCTGAACCCTCTTCGCAGGGGGATATCGAAGATTTTCTTGGCCGATTAAATCTCCCCACTTTATCCTTGGATGTTTGCAACCTTTTAGAGGCGCCAATTTCTCAGGAGGAAGTGGCGGCTGCTATCTCCTCTCTACAATCTGGCAAAACCCCAGGACCTGACGGCTTTCCGTCAGAATTCTATAAAAAATTCTCAGTACAACTCGCTCCTTTTTTGACATCTGTTTTCTCTGAGTCTCTTAGGACTGGGACTCTTCCCCCAACGTTAAATCAAGCCTGTATCTCTTTGTTACTGAAAAAGGATAAAGACCCCTTAGACTGTGCGTCATATAGGCCCATTTCTTTGCTTAACTGCGACGTTAAAATTTTAGCGAAGGTACTTGCCTCAAGACTTGAAGATGTTCTTCCCACTATCATCTTTCCTGATCAAACAGGGTTTATAAAAAATCGTCAATCATTTTTTAATATCCGCCGTTTACTTAATGTGGTATACTCTCAGCATCAGGCCATTCCAGAATGTGTTGTTTCTTTAGACGCAGAGAAGGCGTTCGACAGGGTTGAGTGGGAGTACCTTTTTTTAGTTTTAGAAAAATTTGGATTTGGCCCAGTCTTTCTTTCTTGGATTAAATTACTTTATAGTGCTCCCTCTGCAGTAGTCATAAGCAATGGTTTGTACTCTAGGCCATTTAACTTGCATCGCGGAACCCGGCAGGGCTGTCCGCTAAGCCCACTACTATTTGCTTTAGCTATTGAGCCTTTAGCAATCGCCCTACGCCAGAGTCAGCAGATCACTGGAATTACCAGAGGTGAGACCGTACATAAGGTAACTCTATATGCAGACGATCTACTGCTTTTTGTATCAAATCCACAAACTTCTTTACCCGCAGCTCTATCTTTGCTTGAGGATTTTGGTCGGTTTTCCGGCTACAGGCTTAATCTGCACAAGAGTGAACTTTTTCCAATTAACAAGGTAGATACGCAATTACAATATTCCAACATACCACTGAAACTAGTCAAGAATAAGCTCACTTATCTTGGGGTCTGTATCACTCGCCATCATAAGCATCTTTTTAAACATAATTTTGGCATGCTTCTTGAACGGATTAAGAAAGATCTTTCTAAATGGTCACCTTTAAAGATTTCCCTCATTGGACGCATTAATTCCATTAAAATGGTGGTGCTTCCTAAATTTCTTTATCTTTTTCAGTGTTTACCTTTATTTCTTCCCCTGTCTTTTTTTAAATCTTTGGACTCTGTTATCTCTTCTTTCATTTGGAATGGTAAGCACCCTCGTCTACGCAAAGCATACCTTCAGAGGCCTAGATGCAATGGTGGTATGTCCTTACCTAATTTTAAGTTTTATTACTGGGCAGCTAACATACGAAATACACTTTATTGGTGGCATTATCACCTTTTGCCCAATAGACCGTCCTGGGTGGACATGGAAATAAATGCTTGTAAGCAAATTTCCCTTCCTGCACTTCTTGCATCTAATCTACAGTCAACTTCCTCTGTCGATTGCCCAGTGGTAAAACACTCGTTGAGGATTTGGATCCAATTCAGGAAATCATTTGATTTTAGGGAACCCTCTCTTCTTAGCCCTGTGTTCCGTAATCATTTTTTTTCACCTTCAATGCAGGATGGTTCATTCAAGAGTTGGTCGAACAAGGGGATAAAATGTTTCAAAGATCTATTTGTGAATAATGTATTCGCTTCTTTTGAGGAATTGGTATTACATTTTGGTCTTACAAAGTCAAATTTTTTTAGATTCTTGCAAGTAAGACATTACGTTAAGTCACTTGTACCAGACTTTCCATTGATGCCTTCTGAAAATCCTTTGGATAGTTTCCTTTCATGTAATGTAATAGCTAAAGGCTCAATTGCTATTATTTATAATTTAATGATGAATCTGGCATCTTCATCTCTGGATAACATTAAAAGAGCTTGGGAGGAAGACCTTGATAGACCACTCTCCGAAGACACATGGAACTGTGTTCTTAAACAGGTCCACTCATCATCAATATGTGCTCGGCATTCGCTTATACAGTTCAAAGTAGTACACAGAGCTCATATATCCAAAGTTAAACTAGCTCAAATGTTTCCTGGTACTAACCCTATGTGCAATAGATGTCAATGTGCTGAGGGAACGTTAATTCACATGTTCTGGACATGCCCCAAATTAGAGCATTACTGGCGATCCGTATTTCTCACCCTTTCTGCGGTCCTTCCGCACAGATTAGAGCCAGAACCTCTGGTGGCATTATTTGGAGTCGCTCCAGAGGAGATACGGTTGTCAGCATCAATGTGTAAGGTCCTTGCTTTCTCTTCCCTGATCGCACGTAGAGCAATATTATTAAAGTGGAAAGACCCCTTGCCACCCACTCACACTCAATGGATCAAAGATATGATGTCTTGTCTCAGCCTTGAAAAAATTAGGTATTCGCTAAGAGGATCGGAAAAACAATTTTTTAAGCTGTGGCGCTCTTTTATTGAATATGTTGATAAGTCTGTTTAATTAATGCCTCTACTATGGACACTATTATTTTATTCTGTATATATATATATATTTTTTTCATTTTTTTTCATTTATTTATTATTATTATTATTATTTATTATTATTATTATTCTTTATGTAAGTATGTATTTGGTTGGAGGTTAATGTATGTGAGCATGTTTGTATGTATACTCTGTTGGATTTAATGGACAGTATGGACGCTGATCTAAGGGATGGGGGACTGTGAATGTGATTTATGTTGTTAAAAACAATAAAAACAAACTTTGAACCAAACATACCAAAATAATTGAGTAAAAATCCAACAGTTAATTTTATCTCAAATTTACAGATATATTTAAGTTTTTTTCAATAAAATGATTTAGTATTTGACTAACCAATTATTTCTTTATAATATACTTAATATATTTGTGAAATTTCTATCAAAATATTCGAGAATGTTGAATTAAACTGATCTGTTTCAAGAAACAAAAAAATTACTTAATTCAAATCAATATTATTGATATATTTAACACACTCTTAAAATTGAGTAAGTTTACTCAATTAAAACAACGCACCCCTCCCCCACCCTCTGACGTGACGACAGCTCAGCGGTTGGTTGAGTGAGCGCGCGCTGTTTGAACTCTCCAGTCTCCAGACAACAGCTCTCTTCTCAGCGTCGCAGATTTGGTGCATTTCCTCTGTGAAATTCAGGTTGGTGTATGTTTTATTTTATCTATAAAATCTTTACTGTGCTTTAAATCATATTTAATGCAAAACAACATACAGAGGCGTAATTTGACACCTAAACGAGAGTCGCGCCTGTCTTTTTGCGTGATTGAAACGCTTTGCATAAACGACTTCATTCCTAATGATGATGAATATAATTATTATCATTTTGATGATAAAATGTCCTCAGAACTGTCACTGTTTGTTTATTGGCAGGTTGTGTCAGTCGCTCGCAGTATCTTTCGGCTGTGACTGAGTGAAACGCAGGACGGCGGTATGAAGTTCGAAGTTCACCCGCAGAGGCGAGTCCGTCTCCGGCGCGAGGACCAGCGCAGATTCGGTGGATATTGGATAACAGACTGGTTGATTACACTTGAATTAGGCTACCTGAATGTTTAAATATTTCATTTTTACTTGTTAAATAAGTTTAAATGCAGGCAATATTGTATACATGTTAAAAACAGTCTAAAATGTGCTGTATTGCTGTACTCATTGAAAATAAAGGCCAATGTCATGTATACTGGTGGTTGTCTGGAGTACTATTTTACAAAGGTTTAGAGAAAATAAAAAAATTAATATTACTCATTAATAAAAACAGTTAATATTACTCATAAATATTGTTTTTTAAATGTTTAAATGTTAAATTATTTCTACTCAATTTTATTTGTTAATGTACCAGATGCAGTTACTCAGATTTACTTAATTTTTGTACTTGCATTTACTCAATTCATACAGTATATTTCATTGATTTCACAGCTTTAAAATTTACTCAATTTTTTTGAGTGTAAAAATGTTTCACCAATAAAATTGAGTAAATAATAGTTAAACTTTTTACAGTGTGTGCATCTCGTGACACGTACATGTTTATACAATTAATGCATTACTACATTGAAATATACATTTCTATATTATAATATTCCAAAATAAGCACATTATACATCTAAAATATTTATAATGATTTGCAAACACTTCTGATCATTATATGAGATAAACTGACAAACTACAAGATTTTTACACATTTACTATTTCTTTGCACTTTATTGTGAACTAAAAACAAGTATGAAAATGAGTATGAAATAATAAATGCATTTAATCAGATGGAAAGAACTGGAATGAACAGAAAAATAAAAAACGAACTGTTAAAAACTAATGGATAATCAGTGGAAAAACAAAACTGATGAAAGTGATTCAGTTCAGTTCAATGATGCAGATCAAGAGAAAAAGCTCTGAATGTCACTGATATAATAAACATGATGATATGATTTAAACATAATGACTCACCAGTGACAGAAACAATGAAGATCTTTTCACTGTCGCTGCCCTTGATGATTATTAGTGTATATTCTCCAGAGTGTGTGTTTCTGATGTTCATGATGGTCAGAGATCCAGTCTGATTATCCAGCTTCAGTCTGCCTCTGAATCTCTCAGTAACTTTATTAACTTTATTATCTTCATTACACTGAACATCTGTACAGATAACACTGAGATCTCCAGTGATTACAGCGATGTTAGTGTTATTAAAATACCATTTAATCTTCTCTTGTTGGTTTGTTTTAACACCAGTGCATATAGTGACTGAATCTTCCTCCATCACTGACACTCTGTCTGTATCAACACCACACACACCTGAAGAAGAAATCAACAGAAAATGATGTAATGTCTATGACAGACATACAAAATAATAAAAGAGGAAGTGCTATAAAAATCAAACAAGCAGCGTAAAAACAATTAACACACACGCACAATGCCACCAAAACAGTAACTATAGTATACAGGATAAATAGTCATTAAACGTAAGCGGGACCATTGCACATAAACAAACCATAGATAAACCATTTACATGAGCAACAGAGTGAACACAATCTGTTATCCTGGTAAACGGCAACAACCAGAATTTAAATAATGTATAATCAGACAGTTCAATTAAATTACAGGAGATGTGAAGCAAAAAAATAAAATAAAAATAAAATAATAATAATAATATTAACATAAAGCTTGTTCAGTCCACACCTGTTGAAACTGTCTTATTGGTTTCCAAATCTAAATGAAAATGGATAGTTTATCTTTTAATATAAATCTCAGTTCTTCCAAGTGCAGCATATTTCCCAGTTCCCTAACCCACATCTGCTTTCCACATCTGTAAAATAAGTATTTTTGCAAGCATCACACACAGTGAAATGACCTTTGTCTACTTACTACAAGAAGCATTCTCTGCTCCTAAAAGTCCAATGCAAGGCTGAGGCTCCAGATCAATAGAATGCGCTTCAGAAAGAAAATGAAATATGCATTACCAAAATGACTGGATTTACTACATGACCATAAAGAATAAAACAGGGTGACATTTTACAATTATTACAGAGTGGATAAATCGTGGGATACAAAACATGTATACGTTTCTCAAGCACTCATCCCACGTGTTTTCATGAATATTAAAACCAATTTCCTCTTCCCAGTCATGTTTTATTTTCTCTGTGTTTTTTCAACCTTTTCTAGCAGTAATGTGTACAATTTTGACACACTACCACTCATGGGATGTACATGAACAATTCTCTCTGAGGTGGGATTCAAATTCAAAACATCAAAGTCTGTAATGTGCTTTCCTACAAAGTCTCTCACTCGCAAATAACGGAAAAAATGTGGAGAAACAAGAGCACAGTTTTGTTTTAGCTGTTCAAAAGAGCTACATATATAAATATCCGGAACTGTTTCCATGTGTTTCCACTGACAAAAAAACAGGAAAGCTTGTGTAACCCTGGAGGAAAAGCATGATTACTACAAATTGGAGTATCCACAAATATACCAGGAATCGTAATAAGCTTTACCTTAATTTGTTTCCACACTTCAATTAAGTTCAAAATAAATAACTGTTTCCCGTTGATACTTTAAAGATAAAGAAGTCTTATTACAAGAAGCTTTTTCCATTCTGGCTTGTCACCTAACTCCACTGAACCCAACTTTCTCCAGCATGCTAAAGTATTTAAATTAGCTATAATAATATTATAATTTTAAATAATATTAAATAATAATATTTAAAATTGGGAAGCCCAAATCCTCCTAATCCTTAAGTTTATTTAGATGTTTCTTGTTAATCCTAGATGTCTTGATGGCTCAAATGAAGCTGGTTATAACCAAGCAGCAACCTCCCCGTCTGTCTCTCTCTTGAAACCAACACGGAAGTGAATTCAACGGCAATTCATCGACTGGCCGCTTGAGGCTGGATGCAGAAGTGAGTCAAATCTGTATCTCCCCCATGTTAAAATGCCCAACTTTACAGCAGAAAGAAAACATGTTTACAGCCTGGTGCAAAAAGTGGCTTTGGTCTATATAGCTTATTTTTCCCTTCATGACAACTGTGATGGGGGTGAATTTTTTTTATAACTCATCCGTTTAAATTATATTAAGCCTTAAATTTCTGTATAATTAAGGGTGTCCACTTTTGAGTGACAGGTGGATTCCCGCTGCTGTGGTCATTAGTCATCATTAGCCGTTTGTCTATTGTCTGTTAGTCGTCACGTTACCTCAGTTCATTGTCTGACTGTAAAAAAAAAAAAAAATCGGGAGTGACGCGCTGCCAAGATGGCGACGGTCGGCCACGCCCACTTTAGGCTTCAAAAACCATAGATATCATATAAAGGCTAGATGTCTTAACCCTCTGGGCTTCTTCGCCCGAAAACGGGCGAAAACTTGAACGTTTCGAATTTCTTAATTTTTTTGCTTCATCGGATGGGGGTGAAACTTGGTGACTTTTGTTTTATTACCTATATGAACACACAAAAAAATCAAGGAGATGATTCTGATATGTTAAAGGGTCGTAAAAAAAAAAGTCACACTTAGCTTCCTCCCGCCCGAAAACGGGCGACATAGGAAATGAATGGGAAATGCGAAAAAATAGGAAAACTGAGCTGAAGCTGTGCTGACTTGAGTGAACAATATTGAATACTAGTGCTTTCTAAATGATAACATGGTCTAGGCAATGAGAAATGAAGGGATTTGTGTGTAGAGTTTTGCAGTGACAGTTCAACAACCGACAGTCCTATAACCGCCTATGGGCGGTTATAGGACATGACACAAATTAATACATTTTGAAGCCACTAGATGGCGCTCTTCTCACTTGAATTTTTTTTTTTCTTTAGGCCTGCACTCTATTTTGATGTGAAATGTTGCATTTATTGAAAAATAAAATAAAATAAATAAAATAAAAAAATATATATTAATTCTAATGGAAAAAATAGCTCATAAAAATTATATAATTAATGCAAAGTATCATAAAAAATTCAAAAAATTCAAAATAATAATCAGAAAACATTATAGAACAAAAATATATTTGATTGGTTATCCTGGGAAAAAGTAAAGTAAAATTTTAAGGCTTCGCCCGTTTTCGGGCGGGAGGAAGCTAAGTGTGACTATTTTACGAAGAAGCCCAGAGGGTTAAGGAGGAGTCACTTCCGGCATCACCGGCGGCCATCTTGTCACAGGCAGGCTCTGATGTAAGGTGAGTGATCAGCACACACACAAATCCTCTTATCTCGCTGAAATCTTGACGGATTTACAAACGGTTTGGTTTCTTACAAACGTTATTAACGTGGCTATAATTCTTTCATATGGAAGTCCATTGTTATAATTATTCATATGTATGCAGTGTCATAACTACATCTCTGACGTTTGTAACAAACCAAACCGTTTGAAAATCGGTAGAAAATTGAGCAAGTTATGGTTATTTAAAAGTTAAAACACAATGTTACGAGTGAGCAAGCTCCCTGTGGCAAGATGGCCGCTGTGTGCGGACGTCGACCTCCATTGGCCAGCAGCGCGGACGAGACATCTAGCCTTTATTATATGATATCTATGTCAAAAACGGTCTTCAGAAACATACGGGTGACGTCACGGACACTACGTCCATATTTTTTTACAGTCTATGGTTATAACAGATTATAGCTGTTTTAAAATGATAAAGGGAGATATTTTTAACCTGCCAACCAGTGTTAAGACAAAGACACTCAAAGTTTGGTTAATTTGATTCGCATTGACATAACAACTTGACAAATTTACTACAAAAAAATGTTAATTAATAAAGTCTAGGCACTTTTTACACTTTTATAGTTATTATTATTTTATTTTTTACTTGAAACTAATAAAATGTTTGTTAACTGTCTTGTTGATCTTTGTTCAGTAAAGAAAAATAAATGAGAAAGTAATATTTCATTAATATTTAGTCTAGCCTACTATATCTGGTTCTTGGACTGACAGGTCTTAGTCTGGATCTTGAATAAATGTCTGGTTTGAGCAGGGAACTCTATAAACTCATTATTTTTCTTTTTTCTTTTTTAAATCATTGACCTAAAGATAAATAAATAAATAAATAAATAAATAAATAAATAAATGTCTTACCATGCAAGAGGAATGCCGAAACTATGAACAAATAAACAAAAAACTTCTTTGTCTCCATGTTTCCTCTCAATCGTGTTTTGACACCTTGAATGGAGCAGCACTGCTTAAATACAGCAGTATTTATCTCTCTGGTGTGTCGTTGTCAGAGACCACGTGATCATTTGAGATGCAAAACACCTGCAGATTGAAAGTATGAGAAAGCGGTTGCAGTGAGGAGAGAGAAAAAAGTGCAGTAAAGACAGTTCTCTCTTCAGGGCTGAGTTTAGCTCCACTGATTGGTCAAATCTACATAATGTGACTGTGGTCACTAAGAGCTGGAATGTCTGAGAAACAGACATACCATGTTCTGTGGCTGGCTGTAAGTGGTAGACTGGTTAAAACCAGACCATTCTCAGTAGTAACTGAGTTATGGTCTGGCAAAGCTTCATTAATAACTCATGTCCAAAGGGGCGTCACCACCAACGGACGTCGCTCAAATGACTCTGGGCGCAATTGGATAGACCTAAAACCAATCAGAGCGATCGTCATCGTGTAAAGCCCGCCCCCAACGTTTCTGATTGGTGCCGCGATTTCGACGGATTACAAATGGGCTTGAATGAGCTCTTTGCCAGATTACTTGCAGAGCAAATCTAAATTTGCCGGAAGTTGTCTGGGTTTTCCCAGGCTACATGGTTTAAGTCTAATCAAATTGTTAAAATTTAAATTCTAATACAAACTATTTCAATCTACACCATAAATTTGCATTACACCTATTCATGTGATAATTCAGTTTCATGCAATGATGTGCAAGTTTCTTTGTTCGATTTTTTTAAAAAGTATAAAGTTTTGTTACAGTCCTAATGTTAACATGTTAGATAAAACAGGACAGTAAATTCAGTAAGAGTGGGACATCCTATTAAATAAAAGATAATACATTTAATACATTTAAAAAGGAACACAGAGCTGAGCATGAAACATCATCATCATCATCATCATCATCATCATCATCATCATCATCATCATCATCATTAATCCAAGAATGTGTCTGTGGCGAGCAGGACGAGGTCGAGGGCCGTGGGAGAACGGCACGAGGCCGGTGGCGTGATTGCAAATGAGTGACACCTGCGCGACGCACC
Organism: Rutilus rutilus; assembly: GCA_021464565.1. Lineage (NCBI taxonomy): Eukaryota > Metazoa > Chordata > Actinopteri > Cypriniformes > Leuciscidae > Rutilus > Rutilus rutilus. The sequence goes on along the minus strand of JAJAQA010000006.1, from coordinate 41,475,942 downwards.
GGTCTCGCATCTCTCACGGAGGAGCGGAAGCATAAAGGAGGAGCGACGACAGTGAAGAGCGAGAGAGGACAGGCCTGATTTTTAGTTCATGTTTTGTTTCTGTTTGTGTTGCCAGCAGTCGTCCGTGAGGGGCTGCTGGCTTTTACTTTCATTTTTGTATTTGTGTATTTATTTATTAAATATGTTTGAATGTTAGCCGGTTCCCGCCTCCTTCTTCCCATAACATCTGAACCCTGTTACAGTGTCTCTTTTGATAAATGTAACATTTGTTCTTTTACATTTAAAAAAGAAATTATTGATTTACAATATCCTGTTGTAAGCAATAGTATTATCCAAGCACAAACTACATGAAAATGTGTGTCCCACTTCACAAACTGCACTTGAAAATGGCTTTATGAATCAAATAAACAAACACATATTCCTTCAAAACCGTAATTGGAGATAAAAGAGACCTTGAACATTTTTTTAAAAACATTAATAGTGTAGACTAGATTTATTTGCATTTACACTTTTTCTCGATTGCTTAAACACTATAACCAGGCTTTTAGACTAAAATTTCAAAACCATAACGCCATTTATCAAAAAGCACACCCACTTCCCTAAACTATAAACACTATTCCCTGTTTTGACACATGAGTCAGATTTGTTGAACTGTCACTGCAAAACTCTACACACAAATCCCTTCATTTCTCATTGCCTAGACCATGTTGTCATTTAGAAAGCACTAGCATTCAATATTGTTCACTCAAGTCAGCACAGCTTCAGCTCAGTTAGCACACAATTACACAGGTGGAAACACTAAGAGTCAAAATTTAACACACCAATCAGATCCTTCAATAGATAGATAAAAGGGCCAGAGTCAGTTCATTCAGTTTTGGAACAATGGATCCAGAAAGACATGAAGGAAGAGATCGAGGACACTGGAGGAGGAGGAGGTGAAGGAAGGGGAAAAGTAAGAGATGGAGGAGGAGGAAGAGCAGTAGAGAGTGGAGGAAGAGGTGAAGGAAGAGGATGAGGAAGGTGAAGGGCAAGGGCAAGGCCAAAGAGACAAGCAGTGCCACTCTAGTTGCCCATGTCTTTGTCAATGGTATGACTATGAGGGAGGTGTGGTGGCAAACAAAATTCCATCACTAAATAAAAGACAAACATTTCGAATAGTCTTTGATGAGATTTATTTTCTTGCAAGAAAAGGCCAGCAGTCGTACAGTCACACAGAGCGGCTGCAGAGTGTGGCCACGAAGGGAGGGCATCCTTCATCTTTTTTTAGTCTTGACTCCCAGAATGTTATCTCTCTAGGCCAATGATGGTATTTCAACCATATGTGGAATATTCTCTTGTTCATCATATTGTGTCCTTGAGTGGAGAACCTCCTGTCACGTCCCAACACTCTTTACCATTCCAATACAATTTCATATTAGAATAAAGTTTGTGTGGCTCTTTTACGGTAATATGATGGTCACACACATCTTACGTAAGTGAATATAATTTTTTTTTTTTTAGAGGAGAAAGTAAAAAAATATAATTTTTGAATGTATTTTTTTTTTTTTTTTTTTTTTTTGATGTACTGTCTAGTACATGAATGAATAAAATGTGCCAATGTATCCATTGGTTGTGTCTTTTGTGTTCATCATGTGAAAGGTTTGTGAGGGGGGGAACCACAAGCAACATAACTTACCAGTTTTGGAAATGTTGTTTTGAATTTATTGCACCAGTGTGTAAGACTATGTTGTAGTGTGTGTGTTTGTGAGGGCTTGTGTGTCCTGTCTGAGGGCAAAGTTTGGTTTTTCAGCAAGAGTGAATGGTTTTGATTGTAGAGCTGGACTCTAACAACTTTCACTTGCCAAGGACCAAACAAGAGGGCTTCTTACTCACAAGTAAAGCAAACAGTCACGGTTCGTTTAAATTAAGTGTCATGTTTATGGGCTGAAAAATGTTGATGACCCTTCAAAAACCCTTCAGTGTCTAAACCTTCACATACTTTTGAAAATCCAGCATTTATTTGATGGGGGTTTGGCGTCACGTCAGCTTTGTTTCCAGACCGTTAAAGAACGAGACACACACACACGTCTCCTGGGAATCCTGTACAAGTCAAACAATAAATCAGATGTCGACTTAAATAGACGGAAACTCCTGAAGTGTGGGTGTGATGTCAGAGGCTGATGTCTAGTTTCCCACCATCTTATCCAGCACAGTTTAGTGAAAGTGTTTAGTGTAAGCAGCTGCTGCCTCTGCTGTAATGAGCATGACAGGAAGTCAAACACGTGGACATAGTTTTCTGAAATGCTAAAACCTTAAACACAAAACCATCACCCACTTTCTCAAAATCTTAAACACAAAACCAAATCTTCAAACTACATTCAGAAATCATTTGACTCTTCTGGCAAAAACATCAAACAATTTACTCAAAACTATTTTATCTGTGCTCAAAATCAAATAATGCTTTCAGATCTTACACACATCGGTCAAAATATAAAGACTACAGATCATTCATTAGACACTACAGTACATCAGAAAATGGAGAACACATAATCCAAAGCTTGCAGTTATAGAAAAACAGTATATTGTCATAGTAAATTCATTTTGCAATTATGTAAAAAGTATAGTAAAGGCGAATAAATACTGTATGCACTGCCAGTATAGTATAGTACTGAATATTGTATAGTATTGAATGTCTGTGTGGCGAGGGGGCCGTGGTTCCGCGAGGTCTGTAGCGGGAGAGAGAGGAGCGGCGCCTAAGGTCAAGTGCAAATGACGAACACCCGTGTCTTGTTGCAGTAATCGGCATGGAGAGACCGGATATGCCGACGGGGAGTGAGAGAGAGACAGAGAGGAGCATAGATATATACAAACGCTAGATGTCTTATGGCGCAGTCACTTCCGGCATCATCGTTCGGCCATCTTGTCACAGTGCTCTGTGCATTAAGGTGAATGATCAGCACGCACACAAATCCTCTTATCTCGCTGAAATCTTGACGGATTTACAAACGGTTTGGTTTCTTACAAACGTTATTAACGTGGCTATAATTCCGAATGCTTGAAAATGTATGTTATAATTTTTCATATGTATGCAGTGTATGTATGCAGTGTCAGTGTCAACTACATCTCTGACGTTTATAACAAACCAAACCGTTTGAAAATCGGTAGAAAAATGAGCAAGTTATGGTTATTTAAAAGTACATGCACCATTTAAGTAGTGAGCGAGTACACTGTCGCAAGATGGCCGCCACGTGCGGACGTCGACCTCCATTGGCCAGCAGTGCGCACGAGACATCTAGCCTTTATATAGATATCTATGGAGAGGAGGACTGGAGACTCGTATGCAGCGTGACAGTTACAAGTGAAAGCTGATGCAGCAGAAAGAGTTTATGTGAACCAGAGAAAGCTGATGCAGCGGAAAGAGCTTGTGTGAACTGTCAATTAATTTTATTTTGTGCTGTAGTGAAGAGCTACGGTGAATGCGCAGTGGGCGCACCTTTTGTTTCTTTTTCTTTTGCTTTAAATAAAGCACTGTACGAGTCCCAGTCACGCCGACCCTGTCTTCTTCCTTCTCACACACACTTAACCTCATCACAGTCTGTATATTCAGCACTTGCATACTGTAAAAATACAGTAGTCCAACTGCAAAAGCCAAAAAGGTTACAGTAAAAAACTCTAAATGAAAAGCATGTTACAGTCACTCAGAAGAGTTGTGCAACTTTTATTGTAGTTATAAATACTGTAACCAAACCCTAACAGAAAACCTTATGCGCTTTTAAAAAGTGTAGAAGCAGGACCGCTCACTCCCTGGACGCATATATGTTTCTGGATATATCTGTCATTAACAGATATGTTATTCTGTTATCTCTCAATGATATTTCATCTCATATGTTAAACAAATAACACATAATAACAAAGTCTGCACTGCATTGTATGTTGTGTTGCTACATCCCAAAACACACACTGAGAACTGTGTTATAAATTAAGACACAGACAGTCACGTTTGGTTAAAATGATTTGCATTTACAACAACACATACATTTGCAACAAAAATATTACTTTTAAGTATACGAGTCATTCCACCGAAGGGGTGACGAGTGACATTTGCTGCTTGTAACTCTTCCAAATTAGATTTCATTTTTATCTTTTTTCAACACTGAATCTAATAACTTTGCTTCTTCCCAGTCTGCATGAGTTTTACAGCGGCAGGTCACACAAGTTTACGTGGTGAGTTAATTGAAATCCTTCTTAACGAGTTCAGACTGCTCTTTCCGAATATTTCAATTTGCAGAAATATTCGATTTGCAGTCTTGTGCTTCTTCAGAATGTTCTGAAGTTCCCCGTTTACATCAGAAACTGTTGCGTGAGAAAGCAGTAGTTGTATCCCTGCTGCTAATGTTTCTGATGGTGCCATTTGCTTGTTGCAACTCTTCCAAATTAGTCGTCTTCTTTTTTTTTTTTCATCACCTAATAACACACATATTTCATTGTGTGTATTGGTCAATCTCTGGTAACTGTCGGGCCAAACCGTTCTCATTGCTTTGCTGCTACGAAAAGTCCCACAGCCTTTCAATGAGGGTGTCAAGACTTTTGTACAATTATGGTGCGTTAAAATCCTCCTGGGAAGTCGTGTTTACTCATGCTAACACACATGCTAACTAATGCTAGCAACGTGTTAAATCATGCTAGCAACATGTTAAAACGTTAACAACATGTTAACTCATGCTACCAACATGCTAATCATGCTAGCAATATGCTAAAACATGCTGGCAATATGTATAAATAATGCTAACAACATGCTAATCATGCTAGCAACATTCTAAAACATGTTAACAAAATGCTAAATAATGCTAGCAACATGTTAAATTATGTTTACAAAATGATAATCATGTTAACAATATGTTAAAAAAGGCTAGCAATGTGTTAAACAATGTTAGCAAAATATGATAAAAATGCAATAGGGGCTGGCTGCAGACTTTACTCCAGTGTTGTGATCTAACAGACACCCGGTAGAAAGTAACATGATTAAGTTACAGCAATAAAGTCCAGCAAGATAAAGTTGTTTTATGCGAAACCATAGACCTTCATCTACAGATCAAGTACAATAATAGTAACATTGAATCATCTTGGAGAGTTTCATCGTGTTAACTGTCGTAAGTTCGTAAGCGAACGCGACGCGCTGTTTGAGTGCTGAATGAAGAATGATTGACAGCCGCAGCTGAGGGAAACGTTTACGTGATCTTGAATTGAACGACTTAAATATTAATTTCTATCTCACATTATACTATATAATGGCTTCAGCACACTTATAATATTGTGCACGAAAACTTTATGGTGCTTTATAATGTTTGTGTGCCTTTTGTGGGGCTTAACAATAACACAGAATAGTATACGCACAATATCGGATTTGGATCGGCCTCGTCTGACTGGCAAAAATGGCAGTATGGGAGCCGATACCGATTCTGAGTATCGGATCGGTGCATCCCTACTTTTAAGTATATCTCGATCAAAAGATTGAGTACAAGTAGGCTACAGGCCAAATATACTTGAACTTTTCTCTCAGTATAAGTCAAGTACACTTAAGTGTAATTAAATATATTTCTGAGAAGTACATAAAGTATATTTTTGAGAAGTATATAAAATGTAGACTGAAAGTATGCGTTCTTCTTTTTAGTTGAAAAGAAGTATACTAATAGAACACTTGAATAAACTTATTTTTCGTAAGGGAATTATTATCGCTGTGTGACTACCACAGGTGGGTAAAATCCACAGTTGATACAGGAGTAAGTGTACTCTGTGTCGCACAAAGCCTCAAAGTGGCAATAGGCGTGAAATATGACACTCCTGGATGGAAACTTCTCTTAACCCCTCCAATGAATCCACAACTCTTGACACAGACACATGCTCCTAAAGTGTGGAGCAAACACATATAAGTCTGAGATTAAACAGAGACACGTTCATGTTGCTTAAGGATAGAAACTTCAAAATAAAAAAAATAAAAATATATATGTAATGTTCCATATAGCCCATAGTCAAGTAATCTTAAGGAGAAAAGATTAATACTCACAGTAACATTTTCTCTGAGAAACACACAAAGTTCAAGGGTGAGAAAAATCTGGTTATCAAAGTTGTGAAGACCATCTTTCCACTCCTGGTACCTATACACCCTGCTGCACTGTGGACATGTCTGTAAAACACAAATCACATTGATGTTAACCCATCACAATACTAGCCATCACTGATCACAATTGCTCTTTACATTAGTTATACTTCTCTGACTTACTTTCTATCAAGCCCATCATGCTGACAATCCTAGCTTTTTTGGTAACTAGTACAGCCTCTGCAAGTGCAGGATGTCCAATGCATAACTGGCACGCTGTCTGAAGAGGAAATAATTACTTTGGGTAATCAATTTTCATTCTCGGTGTTGTAACTTCTTTTGGCAGTGCTTCTGGATTTTTTTTTTCTCTTTGAAAATGTACTGCACACTTCTCTTCATACCAGTGGTGTCCAGGAGACTGCAACCCTCTGAGCCTGCCTGGTGTTGTGGGCACCTCTGACTCTTTGGGTTTGAAAAAGATGCCACTTTGAGATGTATATGTGTGGACAAGATGTCCGGGGCTTCGTGCAGAGACAATACCAGGTGTTCCTTTGAGTGTTATAGGTGGCCAAGTCAGCTAAAACTATGAATGTCGGGCTCATGGATCGACAGGCATATTTGTGATGGAGACCCACCAAAGTCCACAGGCACACAAAGAGGAACATGCGCTGCACAAGCAGCCTTTTGCCTCTTCACACATATAGCTGCTTTTGCCTCCCCAAATTTTTTTTACAGCAATCATATCGCTCAGGACGTCTTCTCCGAGAAATGTCTCTGCAGCGATCTCTCTACAGTAGTCTACAGAGCGAATGTGAGAGCACAAACTGTAGCTTAATCCACTCCGCTGAGCCAACAACTGATACTGCACACATTCCTCTAGCTCACATATAACTTGATGTATTTTTCCCCATGTTTTTCTCTGGACATGGACCGGCACAGAAAACCCATGTCCAGTTTTTTGCACGGAAAATATGCCATTTGTCTCATCGACAGTAACACTCTGCAGATGACAGGCCTGAGTGATGTCGTGAGACAAATCAGCATGTCTCCTCAAAAGGTGTGTGTTATAATTCTTCTTGAGGAGACTAAGATTGCAATGGGGACACCTGATAGACTTCCCATAAACCTCTGCAGAACCCTGCACCGGTTGCCGTGCATACAAGTAGTCTTGTGATGGCCCAGGCTCGGCTGATGGAGTGGCACGAGGCGGGTCAGGCTCGGCTGATGGAGTGGCACGAGGCGGGTCAGGCTCGGCTGATGGAGTGGCACGAGGCGGGTCAGGCTCGGCTGATGGAGTGGCACGAGGCGGGTCAGGCTCGGCTGATGGAGTGGCACGAGGCGGGTCAGGCTCGGCTGATGGAGTGGCACGAGGCGGGTCGGGCTCGATTGACGGAGTGGCACGAGGCGGGTCAGGCTCGGCTGATGGAGTGGCACGAGGCGGGTCAGGCTCGGCTGATGGAGTGGCACGAGGCGGGTCGGTCTCGACTGAAGGAGTGGCACGAGGCGGGTCGGTCTCGGCTGATGGAGTGGCACGAGGCGGGTCGGTCTCGGCTGATGGAGTGGCACGAGGCGGGTCATGCTCGGCTGATTGCAGCATAAACGACTCTGGGTAAATGCGAATTAGCTCAAGGATATAGGGAATTTTGGATATATTAATAATCATAACTCATTGTCATAATAATTCAGAAATCGCATGTACATTTACTTTATCAATTATCGAGATTACCTTGTTCTGTAACTGGTCTGGTCATCAATCATTCGTCCAGCGAATAAATGTAAGATTATCACAGTTAAGAAGGGGTATCTATTTACAAACTCCAAGAAAGTTTATCTTCTGGCCACGAACATCAAACTTTCTGAGTTTATTAATTAAAACTACTCAATGTAGTCTATATATATCGAGCTTGTGGCTGAATTAGATCTTTTGTTTCATTGACTTTATAAAAGCGGGCTTTCAAACACAGAGACAGTTAAAGTATACATGGATTTTAATAAATGTAAAACTTGAGATTATATGAGCTACAAATACAAACGTACGTAAAAATACAAACCATAAAACAAACAAACATTTAACCAAACAAGAACATAGGTGATCAGAATGAATGAAATAAAGAAAGAAAGAAGGATATAGAGAGAAGGGAAAAGCTAGTAATTATTACATACAGAAACCTAAGTTCACGAGACACCTGGAACAGCTTTTATCAGATAAATATACTTGCGAGTTTGTCTTCTGTTCGGGTGATGCTGAGGCAGGAAGCGCGGACGGTGTCCTGTTTCTGCTGCGTCTTCCGGTGTCGCGGGAAGTTTAAAAAGGCACATCTGAATGTAACGTTACCGAGAAAGTTCAGATTCATCTCCCGGGCAGGGAGAGGTTGCAAATCTTGGTTGCAAAGGACGCAGCTACGACTCGAACATGTCTTCGTTCGATAGAGAAGGCCAGGGCCTCCTTCAGATGTTCCTTGTAGAAGCATTGCGCCGGGGAGAAGAGGAGGAAGGGTGAGAGATCAGGGATGAGAGAGAGGGAGAAGAGGAGGTCTCTTCTTTTTAAAAGACATCTGTTTTCGCCCTCTTTCTGTGGCAACAGCAAATCAGATCTTCTGATCTGAGGCGGGAAGAAAGTTTCTTTGTTTGTGAAGAAAACGCCTACCTTGACCATATGTCTTATGAGAAAAAGAGTTCATATTTCCTCTTAAGATTGTACACACAGAACAATACATTTTACTGTAATGTGTGACTGGTTGAATTAAAACAGGACGGTCAGACAGATACCAAGGATTACAGGTAAATATAGGACACACATAACGTTACATTCATATGCATCATTACACACAAATAAAGTTTGATTAAACACACAATAAAATTGTCAGTGTTTCCGTTATGGCAAGTGACGGCACTTGAGAAACACAGGAATACATATCACATTTAGTAATGGCTTGTTATGTAAGAGATTGTTTTAAAGTCCACGAGTGTGTGCGAGTGTGCGTGGAATGTCTGGAATGTCTTTGAGGCTTGTCACGTGATTCAAAGGCATGGGGGGGGGGGTTTAGAGGGGATTCTCCAAAAACAGGGTTCTTTTTGTGACTCAAATGTCCCTCTGGGGAGCCACAAAGATGCAATTTTGACCGTTCAAGCAGACTTAAAGGCGCCATGAACAGACCTGTTGTCTAAGGAGACAACGAAGGATGTGTTTGGAGATCATGATTCACTAATTTGAACATCATGTGACCGCATGTCATAGTCATTGTCGTTACATGATGGAGTGGCACGAGGCGGGTCAGTCTCGGCTGATGGAGTGGCACGAGGCGGGTCAGGCTGCATAGACTGTGAGGTCAGTTGATTATAACACAAGACCAAATGCCTTTCCATGTTCACTCTTCTTATAATGGTCTGTGAACAGTGGGGGCAGTGGTAATGCCACACAGCACGGCATGGTAATCGGCATCTGTGTAAAATTTGGCCTGAAACAAAAAAGTAAAACAACAGAATAATAGAACAAACAAAAAATGGGGAAACAGATACGTGTAAAAACCCTTCGACTTTTAGGGTGGCAACATACCGTTAAAATGTAAAGAGTGCTGCATCCTTCATGCTAATCCTAGCCCTGGAAGTGAGTGAGAAAATGTATGCAGCCTGGGAAGTCACCTCTGGGAGAAAAAAAAAGCAATCCGTCCCCTCAGTTTATAAACTGTACTCACAAATTCTTAAACTGTTCCATCGGTTTAACAAATCATGCCCACGGATTAATGATAGCTTGTAAACCTTTAAAATACAGCCCTATGTGAGCTACAGTTGTGATATTTGCTATTGTTGAAGCCGTCAGTCTGCATTATTTCAACTTATTTTCACAATAATCATGTTTAACCATGGCATTTGTTATGGTAAAACTACATTACCCATGATGCTGTACAGAAAATATTCCACTAATCAGGGAGTGGAAACAAGCCAAATGTGCCAAAAGATCTGTTTAGCTCCGCCCACTTTCATGAAGCAATTGCCGTAATCGAGTCGATCTGCATACACTCTCAAAATACTTCAATATTTGATTATACTGTATAAAAGCATTTCTGCTCTTCTGCTGTAAACTTTCCCATGAATGAATGGTGTTTCCATCAAAATGAATATTATTCACTGACTGATGGAAGATTTGCTGATTTCATGAGTTTCTGTGAAGGTTACTGCTGTTCATTTCTCTCTCTTTAACATCCTGCAATTTATTGTTTCCAGATGGAGAAAGATCACGTGATCTGAGAGAATCCCAACAGGATGATTGTGAATCTGCAACATTATTCCCATTGAGGAGAATCAGCAAAAACACACTTCAGCTGTTCAGCTTTAACCTGAAATACTTTACATATTCATCATAAAACACTATTTACATGTTATGGAAATATTAACCGACCTGTTACTGGAAGCACATATAATTTAGATGAACATTATCTGACAGTTTCAGCTTATAAACCTGGAATAGATTAACATTTATCATTTATCATGCTTATTATAATAAGTGTCTTGTTTCAGACGATGGATTAGGTGTTTGTTGAAGGTTGAGAAGGAGTTCAGTGTTTCTGAAGTGAAGATTCTGATAGAGACTCATTATAATGGAAACACTCGGCGGCGCTTATTCACTGTAGTTACTTCATTATTATTCAGTTCAACAATAACCTACTTATTATCTTGATACATTCATAGAACAAATGCTTTATGATATTTAGGAAGATGGAAACACCGGAATGCAGAATCCCTGACAACATTCAAAAGACAGCTGAAAACCCATCTCTTCCGTGAGCACTTAACCTCTTAAAAAAAAAAAAAAAAAATCCTTTCCCTTTGAAACATCACTTATCAGGCTTATGCTACTCTGAATAATGTCTGAACTTCGTTTGAGCACTCCTTGCGTTGTTGTTGTTTTTGCCTCTTCATGATGACTCGCTTATTTAGTCCTAATTTGTAAGTCGCTTTGGATAAAAGCGTCTGCTAAATGACTAAATGTAAATGTAAATGTAAACACTTAAATCAACATTTAACACTATATTTGCACTGTGACAACTTCAACCTTTAAGACAAATCGACATGAGCTCTCTGCACAGTCAACATCATTATTTTATTTACAAATGTATTAAATGCACAAATATGAAGACTATTTGCACTACACATCTTGTACTGTCAGTTTTTACTTGACTTGTTATCAATGTACTGTATTTGCATAATACAATGTGTAAAGTGTATAAAAACGTATACACATTATTTTGCTTCAAAACTATGTTTGTGTCGTGATTCAGGCAGAGCTGCTTTATTTAGTTCATTACAACTCACAATCTGAAATGTCACTTTTGCTCTTTATTTGCATGTTTTACTGTAAGCTTTTAATAACAGAATGTGAATAAAGGCAACATTTTAAATAAACTTTTTCATTGTTATAAATGATCATTATTTAAGCAATTTAGATTTTTTTTCTGTTTTTTTTATATTTACAATAATACAATATTATCTGATCATTTTATTTTTCTGAACTAATTTGTAAAGTAATTTTACCTCTCTGATCAGCTATTCTAAAAAATCTAAATATAAGGTTCATTCCTGGGATTCGGTAATATTTCAACTTGGATTTTCTTTTTTTCTTCTTCTTTTTTTACAAATAAATAATTTTCTAAATAGCCCACAAATTAGGCACATATTAATTAAATTATTTTAAATTAATTATTTTCCCATCTCTGGCATTTAAGACCTTTTATTAATATCAGTGTTTTTCAGATTTAAACACCTTTTATTCTCAACCCCGTAATGGACTTGTTTTAAAGAGGATTTTACACAAAACTTGCTATAAAACAAACATCTAGGCTGCCTACTGTTCATGTGTCCCTCGTAACAATTTAATAACTACAAATGTAATATTTATGATTTATTTATTTAATTTTTTTGAGACTGAAGTTAGACAAATTGTGTGTCTGTGTGTTTTATTTTTGTAACAAATATTGTAAATTTAGATGTTTAACTAAAACCACAATTATATGGTGTTAGGTCTTAACATTTCAGGTGGTAATCAGCAATAAATGCCTTCATTTTTAATTGCCTTCCCTATTTTTTTCCAAAAATATTAATGTGACAAGGTTGAGAATAATGTGACAGGGTTGAAGACTGTAAAGGGAGCATTGCCTTCAATTTATTTATTTATACAGTATATATATATATATATATTTTTTTTTCTCATATTGTGCCCTTCTTTCTGGATCAACATATCTGCAGTTGTCATGAATTTGGTAAATATAGGCTATCTTTACTGAAACATATGACTATTTTAAATTTTTTTAATTAATATTATCCATAAATTAAATGGAAAAACTCAACCCTGTCTCAGATTTCATCCCCTGTATAGGAGAGTAGTCCATATATGGCAGCAATGAAATAAGTACATTTGATTACATTTTTTTTTTTTTTAAATAAAAATGTTCCATCTTCATTTTTATGTGATGGGGTTGAGTTGTTAAGCTTGACAGTACCCTCCCTTGAATATAATTGGCCTAAAAAATAAATAAAAAGTTTGATATTACTTACCATCTTATGCAACACTGTTGAAGAGGCCTTATTTAAATTGATTTTTAAAATGTATTTATTGAAAAGATATAACCGCAAATGCAAAGTTACATCTCAAAACACAATAATATAATTATAAACAGTAGACAAAAAGCCAGTGAAAGCAGGTTAAATAAAAAGCAAGTAAAATAAACAGACAAAAAACAAAAATAAAAATAAATAATAATAAATATTGTTTATTCAACAGGGGTTGTTAAAGAGGCCTAAATGATATAATTTCTGGTAAATTATGTCACATATGGGTGGAGTCTAAATTATTATAGGAGGAGAATAGTTGGCGTGACGGGATTAAATTCACACTGACACTTTATAGTCAGTTTTTTTTTTTAAAATCAAATATCAGATCTTGCTTTATATATATATATATATAAATATAAATATGCCATATTTATATATATATCACAAGAAAGTAACACAAATAAAACCTTACAAAATTGCTACAAAACAATTAGCCTACACTGTGTACATTTTGTGCAATATTTTGTAAGTACAAATTCAGTGAAGTACCTCAGGGACCTGACAAAATGCTTAGTAATAGAATAGAATAATATAGTATGATAAAAAATATTTAAATGCAATAATTTTGTATTCATTATAATGGACATGCCAAAGAATTGTGGAAAGCTTTTAATATTTCATTTTGGTGAACCACCACTTTAAAAAGTCTGGGGGACTGAAATATTACCGAATCCCAGGAATGACCCATAAAATGTGCACAAACAGAACCCGGAAAATACTTTTGTTTTGTATTTACATATAAACGTCACAAAACGTCACTACGTCATCGCAGTGCAGCGCGTAAGGAGGAGCCTCCCAAATGATTACTTTCATTTTAACTCGTGAAATAATGGCGTCGCCACTGATGCAGAGTAACAACAGATCACTTTTACTTCACTGAATCTGCGTTCATCTTTGAGCAAAAATTGAAAATGAAGCATGTCTCTATTTCTTTTCTTATTGTTGACGAGCTTACGTCTGCATGGTAAGACATTTATATTCTACATTACTATCTCTTTCCCCGGTAAAACTAACGACAAAGTTTCATAATATGCTCTATTAGCTTTATATTCGACGGATATTCATGTATTGTTTGTATTTTACTCCATCAATGTAAGACTTTTGTCTGAACTCTTTTCTGGTCAAAGATATAGTTCTATAAATGAAACTGTTAAGTTAGTTCGCGGCCCAGCCCAGCTTCATTCACAACATGACCATATTGAAAAAATGCTATATAAATGCTATATAACATGGTATAAAAACCTATAAAAGTTTTTGTAAGCGGTATGTTGGATTGTATCGATTCCAGGAAGAGTAGCTGCTCGTATGTAGCTAATGGAGATCGAAATAAAATGAAATGAAATAAATGAAAAGTAACATGGCTGCATACTGTGAGTAAATGTTGATACCTGTGCATTTAAACTGATCAAATGTGCATTGAATGTAGTGTAAGTCGCTTTGGGTAAAAAAGAAAACATGTAATTTGAGTGTAAGATTGAAACAGTAAAAATGAAAAAGATTAAAATGATAAATGTTCCATTGTACCTTAATGTTTTGGGGAAAAAGCAATTTTCTAACATATTATTATGGGTAATACTCATAATATTCATGTGTTGTAAGATAACATAAGTTGAACATAAGTTGTTCAAGATCCTCCATGAGACTCGTGTATTTTTGTCTGATGAGTGAAAGTGTAAATCAATGAAGTTCTTCTGTGTTACATTATGAATATATCTAGACATCTACTCACAATCTTTATGATATGTAGAAAAACATTTTCAAAGCACTATTATGCATTTATTTGACTAATGTTAATTGTTTCTTCTTCAGGTGTGTTTGCTTATACAGAAGAAGTGTCAGTGATGGAGGGAGATTCAGTCACTCTAAACTCTGGTGTTCAAACAAACCAACAAGACAGAATTGAAGAGATTGAATGGTATTATAGTGGCATTCGTATTGCTCAGTTCACTAGAGATTTCTATGGAGATTTCTATGGAGATTTCTATGGAGATTTCAATGGAGATCTCAATGGAGATCTCAGTCATATTTGTACAAATGATCAGTGTAAAGAGAGATTCAGAGGCAGACTGAAGCTGGATCATCAGACTGGATCTCTGACCATCATGAACACCACGAACACAGACTCTGGAGAATATAAACTAATGATCACCCACAGATTCAGCAGCAACAGCCACGGCTTCAGTGTAAATAGATTCAGTGTTTATGTTCATGGTGAGTCTTCATGCAAGCAAGTCTTATCCATTTAAATCACATCATTAAAGTGTTTAATAGTTTTGCAGTGACATTCAGGAGTGTTTTCTATTTACCTGTATATTAATTCACACACAGCATAAAGATAATTTCTAAACACATTTATTCTTAGAGTGTAATTTACAGCTTTAACTTCATATTCAGTGCATTATGATTTAAAAGTGTACTTGTTCTTCTATTGGTGGTAGTTTAACTGTTTTGTTCTGGTGAAGATGTCAGTTTCTCGTCATATCATCCACACATTTCAAAGCATTTATTATTTATTAGTCCGTGTACCTTCAGATGAATTGTTTTCTCGTTTTTGTCTTAAACGGAAAAACAAAGAAATCGTTCAATTATCACATATTCGACCCTTCTCATGAACATAAAGAAACTGCAAATCTTTTTTTTTTTTCAAAAGCAAAGATCAAGCCGTGATGTCATCAGTTGTTACTAGTGTGAGTCACTGTGGGTGAATAAAAGTAAATGCAAACTTGTTATTTAAGTGTAAGATTAAAACGGTAAAATAATAACAATAAAAACAATTTTTTCATTGTATCTTAATGTTTTGGGAAATGGCACAATTTCCTGGAAGTGAATGTTCACCGTGAATCCAGACATCTCTCTCTACTCACAATCTTTATGATATATAAGAAAGCATTTTTACAGCACTATTATGCATTTGTTTGACTAATGTTAATTGTTTCTTCTCCAGGTGTGTCTGGTGTTGATAGAGAAGAAGTGTTTGTGATGGAGGGAGATTCAGTCACTCTAAACACTGGTGTTCAAACAAACCAACAAGACAGAATTACATGGTATTATAATGACACTCGCATCGCTCAAATCATTGTAGATTTCGATATTATCTGTACAGATGTTCAGTGTAATGAAGATAATGAGAGATTCAGAGACAGACTGAAGCTGGATCATCAGACTGGATCTCTGACCATCATGAACACCAGAAACACACACTCTGGAGATTATACACTAATGATCAACAACGGCAGCTTCAGTGAAAAGATCTTCAGTGTTTCTGTTCATGGTGAGTCTTCATGTTTAAAAGCAAGTCTTGTCCATTTAAATCACATCATTAAAGTGTTTAATACGTTTGCAGTGATATTCAGGGGTGTTTTCTCTTTACCTGTATATTAATTCACACACAGCATAAAGATAATTTCTACAAAAACACATTTATTCTTAAAGTGTAATTTATAGCTTTAACTTCATATTCAGTGCATTATGATTTAAAAGCGTACTTGTTCTTCTATTGGTGGTAGTTTAACTGTTTTGTTCTGGTGAAGATGTCAGTTTCTCATCATATCATCCACACATTTCAATGCATCTATTATTTATTAGTCCGAGTACCTTCAGATAATTTGTGTTCTCGTTTTTGTCTTAAATAGAAAAACAAAGAAATCGTTAATTTATCACATATTCGACCCTTCTCATGAACATAAAGAAACCGCAAATCTTTTTTTTTTTTCATATATTTGTTTGTGTTTTCATCAAACTTTGTTGTAATCCGGCAAATGGAAAGACAGTAAAACCAAACTGGATAAACTCGTTGTATTTTTCCATCTCTACACGAGCGGGAATAAAACGCCTCTTTCCGCTGATTGGTCAAGCAAAGATCAAGCCGTGATGTCATCAGTTGTTACTAGTGTGAGTCACTGTGGGTGAATAAAAGTGTAAATGAAAACATGTTATTTAAGTGTACGATTAAAACGGTAAAATAATAACAATACAACTTTTTTTTTTTCATTGTATCTTAATGTTTTGGGAAGTGGCACAGTTTCCTGGAAGTGAATGTTCACCGTGAATCCAGACATTTTTCTCTACTCACAATCTTTATGATATGTAAGAAAGCATTTTCAAAGCACTATTATGCATTTGTTTGACTAATGTTAATTGTTTCTTCTTCAGGTGTGTCTGTTTATACAGAAGAAGTGTCAGTGATGGAGGGAGATTCAGTCACTCTAAACTCTGGTGTTCAAACAAACCAACAAGACAGAATTACATGGTATTATAATGGCATTCTCATCGCTCAGATCAATAGAGATCAGAGTTATATCTGTACAGATGTTCAGTGTAATAAAGTTACTGAGAGATTCAGAGGCAGACTGAAGCTGGATCATCAGACTGGATCTCTGACCATCATGAACATCAGAAACACAGACTCTGGAGAATATACACTACAGATCATCAGCATCAGCAGCAGATTCAGTGAAAAGATCTTCAGTGTTTCTGTTCATGGTGAGTCTTCATGTTTAAAAGCAAGTCTTGTACATTTATATCACATCATTAAAGTGTTTAATACTTTTGACATTCAGGAGTGTTTTCTATTTTTCTTTTCTTATATTTATTTGAAACACAGCATATACACCACCAGAGAAAAGTTTTGGATCGGTAAGATGTTTTATGTTTTTGAATGAAAGAAATCTCTTCCGCTCACCAAGGCTGCATTTATTTGATTAAAAAACAAATACAAAATAATAATAATAATATTGTGAAATATGATTACTGTGTAAAACAGCTGTTTTTTGTGTGTTTTTGTTTCTATGTGTTTTTTATTTCAAATAAATGCTGTTCTTTTGAACTTTCTATTCATCAAAGAATCCTGAAATTAAAATGTAAATAACTGTTTTCAACTTTGATAATAATATGAATGTTTCATGAGCATCAAATCATATCAGAATGATTTCTGAAGGATCATGTGACACTGAAGACTGGAGTAATGATGCTGAAAATTCAGCTTTGATCACAGGAATAAATTACATTTTGAAACATATTAAAATAGAAAACCATTATTTTAAATTGTCATAACAATAATATATTTTTTTAACCAAATAAATGTAGCCTTGGTGAGCAGAAGAGACTTACTTCAAAAATATTAAAAATCTTACCAAAACTATCGACTGGTAGTGTAGAAAAACACATTTACTCTTAAACTGTAATTTATAGCTTTAACTTTAAATTCAGTGCTTTATGATTTAAAAAACAAACTAGTTTTTCTATTGGTGGTAGTTTAACTGTTTTGTTCTGGTCAATATCATCTCTTATCACCTTTTATTATCATCAGTTTAAATATATCTATTTTTCATCTTCTTAGTTCACCAAGAATCCAAAGTGCAGTGGGTTTGAAGTTAACAAAAAATATGTTCATAAAATGTTTATATCAACCCAGTAAATGTTTTCATTGAGGTCTGTTTGACAAAAGAATTCTTCACATGCAAAAAAAGTTATTAACTAATGTTATTAAGATGAAAAATTAATTTATAAATAGTCTTTAAATAGTATTTTAGCTGCTAGTTCTTCAAAAACACACAAGATGGAGCCATTGACCAGTTAAATCAACATCATACAACTGATGACCAAAGTGTAGAAATAAATATCAGACAAAACTATTGTTGAAGTTGATTTATAAGTTACTTTGACAACAAACAATGGCTTTATAGTCATTGATAAATGTCTTTATCTCTTCCATATCTATATCCATATCCAGGTCCGACTCCATTCCGGCCAGGAATATATATAGGAATATATGCAGCTGTCGCTGTCACTGTCGCTGTTCTTCTTCTGATTGTTGCTGTGATTTACTGTTGCAAGCGCAGAGCAAGAAGGAACGGTGAGTGTAACATACAAATGATTTAATAAGATGGAAATATGAGATTTAATATGAGATGAGATCTTTAAAAGATGTGAGAATTTTCAATGTTTTCCTCTAACCAAAGTAAAGTGTTTAATAGAGTTTGTTGTTTTCCTCCAGAAACGAACAGGACGCAGCGCGATAATCAGGTGAGAAACTACATCAACTGAATCTGTCTGACTGCAAAACAGATTCACATCTGTGCGCTGATTAAATGTTTGTGTGTGATTTACATTTTATATTATTATATACTTAGAGTAATTTATGTAAATAATATTTCAAGCATTTAAATGTGCAGGTTGTTTAGGAAACATGAATTATTCTAATAAATGTAAAGAGAAATCCTACATTTTAAGATATTTAGTTATTTTTTTTGTAATTCCAGGCCTTTGTGTAACTCAAACATCAATCCGGTTTATTTCTTTTTCTTTGTGTTTATCTGTGTTTTTTTATAAACAGGAAAGTGGAGCTGAAGACTCGTCCCCTGATCAGAGAGACACTTTTCTGATGAAGAATCTCAGAGACTCGAACCGTAATCAGACTGAGGCTGAGGCGGCCAATGAGACGCCCACATAACACTATTGTTTTGATACTTTCATTAAAAGAACTTGAAGAGAAGAAACTCACATCGCTCACAGAGAAAGAGTGTCACGATATACAAGATTTCATTAGTTGGCACCAATACTAGAGACATTTCACCTTGAACTAATTCAAAATAGTTTGTTTATTAGTTATTTAAATAATAAGCCTAAATATATTTTAAAATATGCAAACATTGCTTCAGAAAAGGCAAACGGTTAATTAGTAAGAAACAAAGGAGAACATTACCTCCAATAGTACAGAGAGCGCTTGAGGATTTTCAGGGTATTTAAATGTTTATTAAAGCTGCTAAATTGACTCGGACAGAAACAGTCAGGAAGTGATTTCTCCGTTTCTCTGTAATCATTAAAGACCCCCTGAAATCATAATTGAGTTTTTTAGCTTTCAGTATGAATATGTTAGCCTTAAATTTAGGAATAAGTTAATGTGCTCCGGAAGAATGGCAAAATGTGCATTTAGGAGATATAAGCTTTCAAAACTTACAGTCTCTCACTTCTGCTAAAATGGATCACGGGTTTGTATGACATCACCGCAGACTTCAGCTTCTCATCACATCTTCTGTCCAATCAAACGCTCTCTAGAATCTAAAGCTCCGCCCCCTATGCTATAAACACCATCTGGCCAAAGCCACCGTTGACACATCAGGGAGCAGTATGTGTTGGAGATGTGTGTTCGCTTACTCAAACGCTCGAGTTTTATTCTGTTTTCCAACTGAATGTTGATTAAGAATGAAATGGCTAGAGTTTATTCACACCTCTACTATTGAATCCAACGTATCATCAGCGCTGGGATTCGCTTCATGGTGCTGTCAAGTACGAATTAAAGTCTGTGAGGTAAACTAAACACTATTGGCTATTTGAAAAGGGGGAGGCCCTATGACATTCAATATGTCCTGCCTTAGCTTCCTGTTTGAGTGGAAATTACGTCTAGGCATCAAACAAACCTGTGCGTTCCAGGCCCTTTAGTGGGACTTTAATAACAGCAGCATTTACACTGCAAGACCTGAATGGTGTTTATTTATTTAAATTTTTTTTCTGCTTATGTTTATATTCATTTATAACAGGTTGTGAACATGAATACTTGATCAAGATGAACATTTTTAACAACTTCAAGTAATTCCATACTGACGGAGAAGCTGTCAGTCAAACAACACACAGGTCACGCCAATACTACCGATACTGGTAATGTTATATTTACAATTTCAGTATTAGCATTTTCACAACACTAGAGAGGAACATCCCTGATGAAAACACCAGTATGATGTTATTTCTAACATTAATGTTACTCTAAACTGGTGTTTTCAGCAGAAAATGTTAAAGTTTATGAAGCACTTTGTTTGTGGTGTCGTATCTTTGTGGTTAAAGTGTAAAGGGTTCAAATCCTGCAAGAGTTGATCCATGAAATATCACCATTGTGTCCTTGACCAAACTCTGAATCTCAGGAACTGAACCTGTTAAACTGCACTGAACAAAATGCCTAATATGAGTTTATGTAATGTATTTTTTATATATTATTTTCCATAAGTGTTACTGACTGTTGCATAAGCCTTCTACTGGTATTAAGCATATTTCACAGATACTGGTAAAACAACAATATGCATTTTGTATCATAAAGCACGTTTTTGTCTTCGCTAAATGTGCAAAAAGTTAATTGCTTTTATTTGTATTTTGTTTTAACAAATGTCTTGAAACATGTAACCTTTTATGAAGCATTTGAGATGGCATGCTGATCTTTTTTTTTTTTTACTGTTAACGTTAATGATTCATTATTCATATCATCTCTTCGTTATAAATGTTTTCTCCATTTCATGTCTCTTTTAGTTCTATTCTTAAAGAAGGTTTTGCTGTGATTGTCCACTGTTGATATGATATGTAATTATTTGTGTCATTTATGTATTTATGCCGGCAGGATTTAGAAGTGTTCATCATCATGTCTGTAGATATAAATGTTTTCAGAAAAGTCATTTCAGTGTCATAGCTAAAGTATAATATGCCAAACTCCTCACAAAAGCCTGAACCACAACCTTAGTAGAATATAGTCATTCTCTCTTTTTTTTTTTTTTTATTTTATTTTTTTATTTTTTTACTTTGCATCCGTCAAGGAAAACGTGCTTTGAAGCACATATAAACTATATTATTTTCTGGAAAATAGTAAATAAATCAACATATGTGTGTATGTTCATGTGATAAGTGCAATTAAAACAGATCTTATTCACTTATAACGGCTGAAGTCTTTTATTATAATCTTTTGGATTTTTAAAACCTAATTTTCTGATGCTGTTATGCAAAATTTAGGCAGTATGTTTGTAAAAATAGTAATGATTTAGCTGTGAACTTTAGAAAATCTTGCAGTGGATCAAAAATACAATTTTAATAAACATTTTTTTAATTAGCAGTATCTATTAGACAAAGAAGAATGAGCTTAATGGTAATTTAATAACATGTACAACTTGTGGCTTACAAGGTTAAAGCTGCAGTCCGTAACTTTTTTGTGTTCAAAATGTATAATAATCGAGTATCATGAATGCATTTTCCAAACTGCTTTTGAGACTGTCTTTTAAATAGAAAATACTTTGCACATGGTTTGTCTTAAATCATATTAAAAACACCACAGACATATAAACAACATTAAAAGCTTGATTTCTACCACAGGGGGACTTTAACTCTTTCCCCGCCACTGACACCCAGACTGGCTCCATCGTCTCTCATAGACAGACATGATAGAAAACGTGTTCGTATTTGGTGAAGGAAGGAGCATGTCATTTAAAAAAAACTGAGTTTAACTTTATTAACTATATTAAATCAAGATCTCTGTTAGTGAGCAAATCTTTAGAACCGATTCTTTTACATCAACTGGTTCACAATAAATAACATTCATTTGTGAATTTGACTGATCTAGAAGATTAAACTTGCAGTATCTAACAACAACTCAGTGATTTTTGATATATTGTCCTCTTTGTTCTTTTCAATATTTCTAGCCACTTTTTGCAACCTGTGATGGACCAGCATTCTGGAGCTGAATTGTTCTCCATTTTTGATCAGAAGTGTGTTGGACTCACTTGGGGCCTTGTTGTTTGGACATGTTTATCTGGTAATGAAGTGGTGCAAATTCATCCGTGTCTTTAAATGTATGTTGTTTGTGTATTTCTTCTTTGTGTGAAGGGCCATGACGGCTAATTTGTTTCAAGTCATTTTAAAATATTTATTTTCATTTATTTCAATCAATTTTGTAAATAAAAATGAAATCAAAATAATACAAAATACACTGTTTTATGACTTTGTTTCATACAGATTTTAAAGTTATAAATTAAATAAATTTTGACCTGTTTTTTTAAGATTAGTATGTTGAATTATGTTTTTGTTTTGTGAAGTAATAGGGGAATTAAGTTGTGCATTATACAACACTTTATGTATTTTAAAAAAAAATTGTTTAAAGCTTATGCAGTTGATAAATAATTTACATTTAAAATTCAGCTGCCAGTCATTAATATTCAGAAATCAGGAAAATATATTGTATTTTCTCCATTTTACATACTTCCTCTAGACATATCAAATACAGAGATTCTGTAGCTTACTGTAAAAAAATACAACAATTTAAAAAATACAGTTATTTACTGTAATCAGAGAATACAGTAAAACTCTGTAAATTAAATTACAGAAACGCTACTGTAAAAAATACAGTAACTGGCTGGCAACCCTGCTGCCAGTATTTTACTGTAAACTTTACAGGTAATTTTTAACAGTGTAGTAGAAGCCTAATTCCTTCCGATGGATTTGGTAATACTTGAGTCATTACTAATGGGTTACCATGATCTTCACTTTAGAATTAATTATACATTATTCATGTTAATTATGAACCTGTATATAGTAGTTCTTAGTAGTCCCTTGGGAGGAATGGAAAAAAAAATAGTTATTGATTAGATAATAGTGAACTACCTCATTCGACTGAGCGATATTAGTTACTTACTAATTAATTAATTATTAATAGTAAAATTCATTATAAGTAAATTTGTGTTAAAAGTGTTAAATTACTCATTTGTTCCTGTGTAGTTATTCATTAATGACGGAACAGTCTTATAAAGTGTTACTGTTGTTTTCACTGTTAGCTGAAGTCAGACTGTGATGTTCATAATAGCAGGAGAGGAAGAATCCCTTCAAACTATATTCATAATCATAAATGATCACTCTGTCTTTGTCCAGCCAACAGATCAAACCGTTTCTAAGGAAATCAAACCACAGCCGGTTTCATTCTGACTGAGAAGAAGAGGAACCATTACACTATATTTTACCATGAAGAAAATGTATACATTATTCCAATATCCAACATTATCAGTATTAGATGACAAAAATAAATTATGTTTTTTTTATATGAACAAGAACATTTAAAGTCTTAATAAGAGTCAGAAGGACATTTAAATGTAACTATAAAGTTTCTGTGTGTGTGTGTGTGTGTGTGTGTGTGTGAGAGAGAGAGAGAGAGAGAGAGAGAGAGAGAGAGAGAGAGAGAGAGAGAGAGAGAGAGAGAGAGAGAGAGAGAGAGAGAGAGAGAGAGAGAGAGAGAGAGAGAGAGAGAGAGAGAGAGAGAGAGAACTCTGTCGAGGAAGGATTCACACTTCAGATGAACAGCTTGATTGTTTTTGGCGGATGATTTTATTAGATCATCTGAAGAAAATGTTTCAAACGCTTGTTTTGTTCAGTTTGTGTTGGCGGCGTCTGACTGGTAAGTGTCTGGAACAAGCTAAGATGATTTGCAGTTTTCACAGGTAAATCAAGTCAGTATTATTATTAAGAGATCTGCTGTCTCATAATGAATTTGCATTTCTCTTCACATGTTGTATCTGTTCACATTAAATATTATAAAACTGAACTTAAATTCTTTAGTTTGAGCTATCCTGGACACAGAGCTGCGGTAGCGCCAGCCTCCTCATAGTCTACTAAAATAATGATTTCGGAAACCTCAGAATAAATCAAGATGTAACATTTATTTGTCAGGTATATCATGCCAATTAAACAAGTGATTAAAAGCCAATTCAGAAATAATAAATACATGACATCATTCACTCAAAGATGACTCTAAAAGTAAGCAATGCCTTCCTGACAGAGACACACAGTGTGTGTGAGGGCTTTCCAACAGGAGAACACTGGAACAGCACTGTATGGGGGATAATCCTGGTAAAGGGTCCCAAAGACTGCTCTGACCCCTCGCCTTAAATACCCAGACCAGAACAAAAGGGTTATATCCAATTGTTTTGGATCAGTTCATGTCCCCCAGGGGGGAGCACCTGGTCTCGAGAGATATCTTGAAGAGACATCACCCAGAGAGGAGAACAGGATTCTCCTAAGTTCTCAATCTTTCTCATTAAACCAATGACTGCAATGAAATTAAGACCATTTTACCAATCATTTAAAATGACACCAAACATGAAAAGGAAAAACAATAGATTCACAAGATACATATAAAGACATTCTTAATGACGTGGCTTGTGGAGGGGGAATGAGTATATAAACAAGGAGATAACAATGCTCTGTGCTCTGTCTTTGCTATCTTCTTTCCAGGGTGCATTTTATGGCTTTATTGCAGGAGGTTTTGTCACAGCAGGACAATCAGTTCTTACACTTTTACTTGAGTACATTTTAAGTGATGTATCTGTACTTTTACTGCGCAAATTTCCCGCCATTTGTGGTCGTAGCATGCTTGTTTTAATTTTATTTTTATCCATCAACGTGATGGATTTCATTTTCGGCACATTTACATAATATTATTGCAATTTTGTTTTCCGGACAAAGTCAGCTTGTTAAAAAACAACAATCCTATCCTTTTATCATTGCTTTTCTCTCTCAGAAGAGTATGGGATCAATATCCCGTCTAAAGTAGGGGAGAGCGGGGTAAGTTGTCACACGGGTAAGTTGTCACACTGTCCATAACTCCAACACTAGAGGCTCTATCTCAAAAATCAAATAGCCACTTTATGTGACTTCTTCTTCTATAGTCAACTTCCTGTTCACATGTGGTCAAGATCACTGTAATCTGAGGTTAGCACAATTTTCTTATTTTTCTGCTTAAAAAGTAAAAAAAAATCACTTTACATTTTATGCAATACAACTTTGTTAGGTATGAATGTTTAAAATTATTATTTTGCACAAAATAGAGGAGACAGTAACGTGTCTTTTGGTACTTTAGCTAAAGTGATATGTTGAGCTAAACTTGAGATTTAGCCAACATTAGCTCACAAGTCAATATGGGGCAAGTTGTCTCAATGACTTTGGGGCAAGTCGTCACATGTGACAACTTGCCCCTGTACAAATAAACACAGCCCCAGCACCAACCCTGTCCTGCCTAGCACGCCTATAACACGCCTAGCACGCCTATAACACATTTACATTTAGTCATTTAGCAGACGCTTTTGTCCTAAGCGACTTACAAATTAGGACTAATTTAAGCGAGTCATTGTGAAGAGGCAAAAAAAAAACCACAAGAAGTGCTCAAAATACGAAGTTCAGGCATTGTTCAGAGTAGCATATGGGTAAAATGTGTAAAATGCAACAATTGGGCCCATGACGCTTGCACCTCAGGCCAGGCAATTTATGTGTGTCAGAATTGTGACTCTGGAGATGAGTCCGATTAGTCAGATACAGGGCATCTGTTTTGATCAGAGGTTAAGTTATCTGCAGCATTCCATTCAGTTATCAGGATCTATGTGCAAGCCATAGAACGTTTGAGTTTAAAGTTCAAAGTAAAGTGGTTTTGCCACTTAATTGAAATGTGCATTATTTGGATTGAAATAATTGTTTTTCCAGGTTCTCCAGGCACGGATGTTTATATTTCCAGGTCTGTTTTGAGTTTAAAAGTTAAAATCAATATTCACAATTAAGTAGTTGTGTTCTTATTTTTTAGATAATCTATTCTAGTGTGACAACTTACCCGCCCTAGTGTGACAACTTACCCGCCAATGGGGCAAATTGTCACAAGTGCACACTCGCTATTCAACAGTCTACAACTCCGTAATGAGATAAGATTTGAAGATGTTATGAATACAACATATGTGCCCAAGACTTCCTTCTTTCATTTGGTATGAGATTTATACCATTTTGATGTATGGTGCTCAGTAAATGTTAGACAGTGTGAAAAGTGTGACAACATACCCCGCTCTCCTCTACTGCAGCCACGGATCAAAAAATAATAAGCGTTAATCAAGAAACCACGTTGTTTGCTATTCTGATCATTTTGCATTCTTTTTTTTTTCAGTTTGTGCAATATATTTTTACATGTGTTTTTAAATTTTTGATTCACGCTTATTATTTTTTGATCCGTGGCTGCAATACTTTAGACGAGATATTGATCCCATACCCCCATGTTCAATTCCATGTTCATTGCTGTGGTTCTACTGAAGCTGTGATCCGATTGGTCGTCTCTGCTCTGGTGGGCGTGGCTACTGTCGCTGTTGTGCTTTATGACATCAGATCCAGAAGATCAAGAAACTGATATATCATAAATATTGTGACATATCTTATAAAAATATATTTGTGATTTTATATGGAAAAATAAATCACTGTTTGATGAAAGAAATATATTGAGGCACAAGTATACAATGTACTTTTTATGATATTCAAATATCATATGCTTTAAATTTTACTTTGTTTAATCGTATTATTCTCATTATATACTCTTGTTTATGGTTTATATATTTCATATAAGTTGTATTTAGATGTCTGATCTGAGTAGTGTGAGAGTAAATATTGTGGTGTAATCTGTGGTGTGTGATGACCTCTAGCGGTGAGTTTGAGGAACTGTAGATTCATCATTAAACACTGATGCTGTTTGACCATCATGTGTAGACCCAAAAAGAGTCTATTAAAGTGACAGAGAAATAATAATATATGTCAAACATCCCAAATCAAGCTAGATATATAATGAACATATTATTTAGATTTTTAGAATAGCTGATCAGAGAGGTAAAATTACTTTAAAAATTAATTCAGAGAAATAAAATGATCAGATAATATTGTATTATTGTAAATAAATAAATAAACAGAAAACAAAATTAAAACTCTGATACCTGAAACTTGCAGATAATTTCAGTTGCAGATAACTTGTTCAGTTTTTACAAGTTCTCAGATCATCCAGAAAAGTTGAAGTTGACACAATGTGATTATGTTTTTAAAGTGTGTTTCTAGATTGTTCCAGAAGCGGCTGTTAAAGTCATATTTCATATTTAAACTCTAATATTTAGTCTTAAATCACACACCGTGTCAAATATGAGGAAAAGCTTCAGGGTTTGAATGTTTCTAAGAATTTAAGATTTACATTAATTACATTAATACATTAATTCTTACAATAATCAAATCATTTATTTTATGGTAAAATTGTCCTTTATAACTTTTTACATTATAATCACAGAGAATCTATATAAAGCTCTATACAAAAATAATTTATAAATATTAAATATTTGATGTTTTGCACATCATGTGACCATCAACTGACATCAGAGAACCGTGATCATGTGATTGTGTCTTTAATTATTCAAAAATGAACTTACCAAACCCTTTAAGTGTGTGTGTAGTTCAGTGTGACCTGTTGAAGGTGTTTACTGAAATATAATAATAATAATAATAATAATAATAATAATAAACTTATTTTTGATCAGTTAGTTGCCAAGGCAACATTTTGTTTAGTTTATGTTGAAGTACTAAAACTGTATGCATGTATAAATAAAAAATAATAAAACTAGGCATATATTTAAAAGTATATATAAAAATGACAAAATAAAAATGACTAAAACTTTAAATTAAAATGAACACAGAAAAAATAAATATAATTAAAAAATGAGAAACAACTGTAAGAGTATATTAATGATATAAAACAAGACTAACACAATCTTTTCACTGAAAATATAAATTGCTTAAATAATGATCATTCATAACAATGAAATAGTTTATTTAAAATGTTGCATTTATTCACATTCTGTTATTATAAGCTTACAGTACAAACATGCAAATAAAGAGCAAAAGTGACATTTCAGATTGTGAGTTGTAATGAACTAAATAAAGCAGCTCTGGCTGAATCACAAATGTTGTTTTGAAGAAAATAATGTGTATAAGTTTTTATACACTGCACATTATGCAAATATACATTGACAACAAGTAAAAACTGACAGTACAAGATGTGTAGTGCAAATCTTCTTCACATTTGTGCATTTAATACATTTGTAAATGAAATAATGATGTTGACTGTGCCGAGAGCTCATGTCGGTTTGTCTTAAAGGTTTAAGTTGTCATTGAGTGTTAAATGTTGTTTCCATCTTCCTAAATATCACAAAGCATTTGTTCTATGAATGTATCAAGATAATAAGTAGGTTATTGTTGAACTGAATAATAATGAAGTAACTACAGTGAATAAGCGCCGCCGAGTGTTTCCATTATAATGAGTCTCTATCAGAATCTTCACTTCAGAAACACTGAACTCCTTCTCAACCTTCAACAAACACCTAATCCATCGTCTCAAACAAGAGACTTATTATAATAAGCATGATAAATGATAAATGTTAATCTATTCCAGGTTTATAAGCTGAAACTATCAGATAATGTAAGTAACGTTCATCTAAATGTCCTAAATTATATGTGCTTCCAGTAACAAGTTGGTTAATATTTCCATAACATGTAAATAGTGTTTTATGATGAATATGTAAAGTATACATATAGTCAGGCTAAAGCTGAACAGCTGAAGTGTGTTTTTGCTGATTCTCCTCAATGGGAATAATGATTCACAATGATCGTTAGGATTCTCTCAGATCACGTGATCTTTCTAAGTTAGTTAGGTAGACTTAGGTAGACTTAGAACTGAAAGGGATTGTCGATTGGAGACGGCCACGGTAGACTTAGGTAGTTAGGTTTAGGGAAAAATCTACGACACTCTCCCCTTACACTAACCCTATCCCTAAAACTACCCATCAGAAAACACACACACACACACACATTTCTTCTCTTCTGTGATTCTGCATGTTAACAGGCTTGTTAATGCTGAGATTAATAATTTATAGAGATGTTGTGGCTCAGATAAGGTCCAGTTTTATGTCTATGTTTTATGCCTACTTGTGGCCCAGATCTGGCAAACAGGAGCGGTCCACCCGAGTGCCATCATTCCACACCGCATGTGACTCAGATCTTCTTTCCACATGTGCCAGATCTGGGCCGGCACAAAGTTGCTATAATTCTAAAGAGCAAATGAGACTCACCATGCAGTGACACAAACACAGAAGCTCCTGATGATCCTGAATCTGCAGCTGCTCATCTGTAGTTTATAGAGTCCAGCATCTGTGTTTCTGGTGTTTGTGATGATCAGAGATCCAGTCTGATGATCCAGCTTCAGTCTGTCTCTGAATCTCTCAGTATCTCCATCACATTGAACATCTGTACAGGTCTGACTCTGATCTCCAGTGATTTCAGCGATGAGAATGTCTTTAAAATACCATTTCATCAAATCATCTGGGTTTCTTACACCAGGATCTAAAGTGACAGATTCTCCCTCTTTCACTGTCTTTATCTTCATTTGATCTCGTTCAGCAGCAGAAACACCTGAAACACAAACCAACAGATGCTGGAGGATCTTTTGAGGAAAAAACTCCACAAGTGTGAAAATAGTTGTGTGTATTCAATTCCTGGATCTGGACAAATTCAGTAGAAACAAAATTAACTGCAAAATGGCTAAATTTCAAGTCAATCGTGGATGTATTTATTCGTATAGATTTACTGCTGATTTATGATACTGCTGGGGTGTTTTTTTTTTTTTTTTTTTTTTTTTTTTTTTACAGATCCGCACATATATTACACACATACTGTCACAGTGTCTGGTTGGTGTACCCTGGGTGTCCACTAGAGGTCTCTTCCCCATACTGTCACCACCACTTTATGAACTGCATTTCCCATAATCCTTTGTCTGAACTCATCACTGATCATTGCACACAGCTGTTCCCACTCACATTGTTTGTATCTGTCTATTTATACCCTGTCTGTTTCAGTTATTGTCATGGAGTCCTTGTTTGATGTCAGATTGCACTTCTGAGTTCCATTCCTGTTTTGTTTCTTGTTTTTGGACTGTCTTTGTATGGATTATGACCCTTTGCCTGGCTGGTTTATGATTATGGATTACCCCATTAAACTGCACATGGATCTTACCTTTTTTTTGTGTGCATCTCGTGACACGTACATGTTTATACAATTAATGCATTACTACATTGAAATATACATATAATATTCCAAAATAAGCACATTATCTAAAATATTTATAATGATTTGCAAACACTTATGATCATTATATGAGATAAACTGACAAACTACAAGATTTTTACACATTTACTATTTCTTTGCACTTTATTGTGAACTAAAAACAAGTATGAAAATGAGTATGAAATAATAAATGCATTTAATCAGATGGAAAGAACTGGAATGAACAGAAAAATAAAAAACGAACTGTTAAAAACTAATGGATAATCAGTGGAAAAACAAAACTGATGAAAGTGATTCAGTTCAATGACAAAGATCAAGAGAAAAAGCTCTGAATGTCACTGATATAATAAACATGATGATATGATTTAAATATAATGACTCACCATGAACAGAAACACTGAAGATCTTTTCACTGTCGCTGCCGTTGATGATCATTAGTGTATATTCTCCAGAGTCTGTGTTTCTGATGTTCATGATGGTCAGAGATCCAGTCTGATGATCCAGCTTCAGTCTGCCTCTGAATCTCTCAGTAACTTTATTAACTTCATTACTTTTATTACACTGAACATCTGTACAGATAACACTGAGATTTCCAGTGATTACAGCGATGTTAATGTTATTAAAATACCATTTAATCTTCTCTTGTTGGTTTGTTTTAACACCAGTGCATATAGTGACTGAATCTCCCTCCATCACTGACACTCTGTCTGTATCAACACCAGACACACCTGAAGAAGAAATCAACAGAAAATGATGTAATGTCTATGACAGACATACAAAATAATAAAAGAGGAAGTGCTATAAAAATCAAACAAGCAGCGTAAAAAATAACACACACGCACAATGCCACCAAAACAGTAACTATAGTATACAGGATAAATAAGTCATTAAACGTAAGCGGGACCATAGTACATGCTACTTTGAGCTAAACAAACCATAGATAAACCATTTTGTACATGAGCAACAGAGTGAACACAATCTGTTATCCTGGTAAACGGCAACAACCAGAATTTAAATAATGTATAATCAGACAGTTCAATTAAATTACAGGAGATGTGAAGCAAAAAAAAAAAAAAAAAATAATAATAATAATAATAATAATAATATTAACATAAAGCTTGTTCAGTCCACCTGTTGGAACTGTCGTACTGGTTTTCAAATCTAAATGAAAATGGAGTTTATCTTTTAATATAAATCTCAGTTCTTCCAAGTGCAACATATTTCCCAGTTCCCTAACCCACATCTCAAAAGTGTATCTGCTTTCCACATCTGTAAAATAAGTATGTTTGCAAGCATCACACACAGTGAAATGGCCTTTGTCTGATACTTACCACAATAAGCATTCTCTGCTCCTAAAAGTCCATTGCAAGACTGAGGCTCCAGATCAATAGAATGCGCTTCAGAAAGAAAATGAAATATGCATTACCGAAATGACAGAATTTTACTACATGACCATAAAGAATAAAACAGGGTGACATTTTACAATTATTACAGAGTGGATAAATCATGGGATACATTTAATAAGGTTTTGACTTGAACTGAACATGTCTATGTTTCTCAAGCTCTCATCCCACGTGTTTTCATGAATATTAAAACCAATTTCCTCTTCCCAGTCATGTTTTATTTTCTCTGTGTTTTTTCAACCTTTTCTAGCAGTAATGTGTACAATTTTGACACACTACCACTCATGGGATGTACATGAACAATTCTCTCTGAGGTTGGATTCAAATTCAAAACGGCACAGTCTGGAATGTGCTTTCCTACAAAGTCTCTAACTGGCAAATAACGGAAAAAATGTGGAGAAACAAGAGCACAGTTTTGTTTTAGCTGTTCAAATTAGCTACATATAAATATCTGGAACTGTTTCCATGTGTTTCCACTGACAAAAAAACAAGAAAGCTTGTGTAACCCTGGAGGAAAAGCATGATTACTACAAATTGGAGTATCCACATATATACCAGGAATCGTAATGAGCTATACCTTAATTTGTTTCCAAACTTCAATTAAGTTAAAAATAAATAACTGTTTCCCGTTGATACTTTAAAGATAAAGAAGTCTTATTACAAGAAGCTTTTTCAATTCTGGCTTGTCACCTAACTCCACCGAACCCAACTTTCTCCAGCATGCTAAAGTATTTAAATTAGCTATAATAATATTATAATTTTAAATAATATTAAATAATAATATTTAAAATTGGGAAGCCCAAATCCTCCTAATCCTTAAGTTTATTTAGATGTTTCTTGTTAATCCTAGATGTCTTGATGGCTCAAATGAAGCTGGTTATAACCAAGCAGCAACCTCCCCGTCTGTCTCTCTCTTGAAACCAACACGGAAGTGAATTCAACGGCAATTCATCGACTGGCCACTTGAGGCTGGATGCAGAAGTGAGTCAAATATGTATCTCCCCCCTGTTAAAATGCCCAACTTTACAGCAACAAAAAACATGTTTACAGCCTGATGCAAAAAGTGGCTTTGGTCTATATAGCTTATTTTTCACTTCATGACAACTGTGATGGGGGTGATTTTTTTTTATAACTCATCCGTTTAAATTATATTAAGCCTTAAATTTCTGTATAATTAAGGGTGTCCACTTTTGAGTGACAGGTGGATTCCCGCTGCTGTGGTCATTAGTCATCATTAGCCGTTTGTCTATTGTCTGTTAGCCGTCACGTTACCTCAGTTCATTGTCTAACTGTAAAAAAAAAAAAATTCGGGAGTGACGCGCTGCCAAGATGACGACGGTCGGCCACGCCCACTTTAGGCTTCAAAAACCATAGATATCATATTAAGGCTAGATGTCTTAAGGCGGAGTCACTTCCGGCATCACCGGCGGCCATCTTGTCACAGGCAGGCTCTGATGTAAGGTGAGTGATCAGCACACACACAAATCCTCTTATCTCGCTGAAATCTTGACGGATTTACAAACGGTTTGGTTTCTTACAAACGTTATTAACGTGGCTATAATTCTTTTTATATGGAAGTCCATTGTTATAATTATTCATATGTATGCAGTGTCATAACTACATCTCTGACGTTTATAACAAACCGTTTGAAAATCGGTAGAAAATTGAGCAAGTTATGGTTATTTAAAAGTACATGCACCATTAAAACACAATGTTACGAGTGAGCGAGCTCCCTGTGGCAAGATGGCCGCTGTGTGCGGATGTCGACCTCCATTGGCCAGCAGCGCGGTCGAGTCATCTAGCCTTTATTATATGATATCTATGTCAAAAACGGTCTTCAGAAACCTACGGGTGACGTCACGGACACTACGTCCATATTTTTTACAGTCTATGGTTATAACAGATTATAGCTGTTTTAAAATGATAAAGGGAGATAAAGAAAGGAATACAGTGAAATACAAACAAAAATCTAATAAAAAAAAACAACAACAATTTTTAACCTGCCAACCAGTGTTAAGACAAAGACACTCAAAGTTTGGTTAATTTTATTCGCATTGACATAACAACTTGACAAATTTACTACAAAAAAATGTTAATTATTAAAGTCTAGGCACTTTTTACACTTTTATAGTTATTATTATTTTATTTTTTACTTGAAACTAATAAAATGTTTGTTAGCTGTCTTGTTGATCTTTGTTCAGTAAAGTAAAATAAATGAGAAGTTAATATTTCATTAATATTTAGTCTAGCCTACTATATCTGGTTCTTGGACTGACAGGTCTTTGTCTGGATCTGGATCTTGAATAAATCTCTGCTTTGAGCAGGGAACTCTTTAAACTTGTTTTTCTTTTTTCTTTTTTAAATCATTGACCTAAAGAGAAACAAACAAACAAACAAACAAATAAATAAATAAATAAATAAATAAATAAATAAATAAATACATACATGTCTTACCATGCAAGAGGAATGCCGAAACTATGAACAAATAAACGGAAAACTTCGTTGTC
Source organism: Rutilus rutilus (assembly GCA_021464565.1). Classification (NCBI taxonomy): domain Eukaryota; kingdom Metazoa; phylum Chordata; class Actinopteri; order Cypriniformes; family Leuciscidae; genus Rutilus; species Rutilus rutilus. The sequence continues at coordinate 41,441,650 of JAJAQA010000006.1, read as the reverse complement.
TCCATGGTTCCACTCAGTCGTGTTTTGACACCTTGAATGGAGCTGCACTGCTTCAATACAGCGGTATTTATGTCTCTGGTGTGTCGTTGTCAGAGACCACGTGATCATTTGAGATGCCAAATGCCAGCAGATTGAAAGTATGAGAAAGCGGTTGCAGTGAGGAAAGAGAAAAAAGTGCAGTAAAGACAGTTCCCTCGAAAGGGAACTCAACCCTGTCTCAGTTTTCAACCCCTGTATAGGAGAGTAGACCATATATGGCAGCAATGAAATAAGTACATTGTAAATACTTATGGATTACTTTTTTTTTTTTTTAAATAATAATTTTCCATCTTAATTTTTATTTGATGGGGTTGAGTTGTTAAGCTTGACAGTACCCTCCCTTGAATATAATTGGCCTAAAAAATAAATTAAAAGTTTGATACTAGGCTACTTACCTATTTTTTTTTATTTATTTATTGAAAAGATATAACCGCAAATACAAAGTTACATCTCAAAACAGAATCAACCAACAATAATATAATTATAAACAGTAGACAAAAAGCCAGTAAAAGCAGGTTAAATAAAAAGCAAGTAAAATAAACAGACAAAAAAATATATAAAAATAAATAATAATAAATTGAGCCAGGGTAAAAGAGGTTAAAGAGGCCTAAATGATATCATTTCTGGTAAATGATGCCACATATGGGTGGAGTCTAAATTATTATAGGTGGAGAATAGTTGGCATGACTGGATTTAATTCAGACTGACACTTTATAGTCATTTAAAAAAAAAATCAAATATCAGATCTTGCATTTTTTTTTGACAAAATATTTTTCACAAAAAAGTAACACAAATAAAACCTTACAAAATTGCCACAAAACAATTTCCCTGTGTATATTTTGTGCAATATTTTCTAAGTACAAATTCAGTGAAGTACCTCAGGGACCTGACAAAATGCTTAGTAATAGAATAGAATAATAGAAATAAGACATTATTTTATGATAAAAATGATTTTGTATTCATTATAATAGACATGCCAAAGTATTGTGGAAAACTTTTAATATTTCATTTTGGTGAACCACCACTTTAAAAGTCTGGGGGACTGAAATATTACCGAATCCCAGGAGGAATGACCCATAAAACGTCACTACGTCATCGCAGTACAGCGCGTAAGGAGGAGCCTCCCAAATTATTACTTTCATTTTAACTCGTGAAATAATGGCGTCACCACTAATGCAGAGTAACAACAGATCACTTTTACTTCACTGAATCTGCGTTCATCTTTGAGCAAAAATTGAAAATGAAGCATGTCTCTATTTCTTTTCTTATTGTTGACGTGCTTACGTCTGCGTGGTAAGACATGTATATCCTATATTACTATCTCTCTTCCCGGTAAAACTAACAACAAAGTTTCATAATATGCTCTATTAGCTTTATATTCGACGGATATTCATGTATTGTTTGTATTTTACTCCAGCATCAATGTAAGACGTTTGTCTGATCTCTTTTCTGGTTAACGATATAGTTCTATAAACGAGACTGTTAGTTCGCGGCCCAGCCCAGCTTCATTCACAACATGACCAACATATTGAACAAATGCTATATAAATGGTATATAACATGGTATAAAACCTCTAAAAGTAACATGGCTTTATACTGTGAGTAAATGTTGATACCTGTGCATAAACTGATCAAATGTGCATTGAATGTAGTGTAAGTCGCTTTGGATGAATAAATGTGTTAAGAAAACATGTAATTTGATTTAAGTGTGAGATTGAAACAGTAAAAATGATAAAGATTAAAATGATAAATGTTAATGTTTTGGGGAAAAAGCCATTTTCCAACATATTATTATGGGTAATACTCATAATATTCATGTGTTGTGATAACATAAGTTGAACAAGTTGTTCAAGATCCTCCATGAGACTTGTGTATTTTTGTCTGATGAGTGAAAGTGTAAATCAATGATGTTCTTCTGTGTTACATAATGAATATATAGACATACTCACAAACTTTATGGTATGTAGAAAAACATTTTTACAGCACTATTATCTATTATGCATTTGTTTGACTAATGTTAATTGTTTCTTCTTCAGGTGTGTTTGCTTATACAGAAGTGTCAGTGATGGAGGGAGATTCAGTCACTCTAAACACTGGTGTTCAAACAAACCAACAAGAGAAGATTAAATGGTATTTTAATAACACTAACATCGCTCACATCACTGGAGATCTCAGTAATATCTGCACAGATGTTCAGTGTAATGAAGGTAATAAAGTTAATAAAGTTACTGAGAGATTCAGAGGCAGACTGAAGCTGGATCATCAGACTGGATCTCTGACCATCATGAACATCAGAAACACAGACTCTGGAGAATATACACTAGTGATCATCAAGGGCAGCGACAGTGAAAAGATCTTAAGTGTTTCTGTTACTGGTGAGTCTTCATGTTTAAAAGCAAGTCTTGTCCATTTAAATCACATCATTAAAGTGTTTAATACTTTTGCAGTGACACTCAGGTGTTTTCTCTTTACCTGTATATTAATTCACACACAGCAAAAAAGATAATTTCTACAAAAACACATTTATTCTAAAAGTGTAATTTATAGCTTTAACTTCATATTCAGTGCATTATGATTTAAAAGTGTACTTGTTCTTCTATTGGTGGTAGTTTAACTGTTTTGTTCTGGTGAAGATCTCAGTTTTTCATCATATCCTCCATCCATTTCAATGCATCTATTATTTATTGATCCGTGCACCTTCAGATAATTAGTTTTCTCATTTTTGTCTTAAACGGAAAAACAAAGAAATCGTTCATTTATCACATATTCGAACATAAAGAAACCGCAAATCTTTTTTTATTTCATATTTTTGTTTGTGTTTTCATCAAACTTTGTTGTAATCCGCCAAATGGAAAAACAGTAAAACCAAACTGGATACACACGTTGTATTTTTCCATCTCTACACGTGCGGGAATAAAACGCCTCTTTCCGCTGATTGGTCAAGCAAAGATCAAGCCGTGATGTCATCAGTTGTTACTAGTGTGAGTCACTGTGGGTGAATAAAAGTGTAAATGAAAACATGTAATTTAAGTGTAAGATTGAAACTGTAAAAAAAAAATTCCCATTGGATCTTAATGTTTTGGGAAATGGCACAATTTCCTGGACTATCATAATATTCATGGTTGTATGATGTTCAGGAAGTGATTGTTCATTATGAATCCAGACATATCTCTCTACTCACAATCGTAATGATATGTAGGAAAGCATTTTCAAAGCACTATTATGCATTTATTTGACTAATGTTAATTGTTTCTTCTCCAGGTGTGTTTGATTATATAGAAGAAGTGAAGGAGGGAGATTCAGTCACTCTAAACACTGATGTTCAAACAAACCAACAAGAAAATATTAAATGGTATTTTAAAAAGACTCTCATCGCTCAGATCAATAGAGACAAGAGTAAGATCTGTACAGATGTTCAGTGTAATGAAGTTAATAAAGTTACTGAGAGATTCAGAGGCAGACTGAAGCTGGATCATCAGACTGGATCTCTGATCATCATGAACACCAGAAACACACACTCTGGAGTTTATAAACTAGTGATCATCAGCCGCAGCATCAGTGTAAAGATCTTCAGTGTTTCTGTTCGTGGTGAGTATTCATGTATAAAAGCAAGTCTTGTACATTTAAGTCTTGCTGTTCTTTTGAACTTTCAATTCATCAAAGAATCCTGAAATAAAAATGTAAATAACTGTTTTCAACATTTATAATAATATGAATATTTTTAGAGCATCTAATCATCATATTAGACTGATTTCTGAAGGATCATGTGACACTGAAGACTGGAGAAATGATGCTGAAAATTCAGCTTTGATCACAGGAATAAATTACATTTTGAAACATATTAAAATAGAAAATCATTATTTTAAATTGTCATAACAATAATATATTTTTTTTTAACCAAATAAATGTAGCCTTTGGTGAGCAGAAGAGACTTACTTCAAAAATATTAAAAATCTTACCAAAACTATCGACTGGTAGTGTAGAAAAACACATTTACTCTTAAACTGTCATTTATAGCTTTAACTTTAAATTCAGTGCTTTATGATTTAAAAACAAACTAGTTTTAGCTGCTAGTTCTTCAAAAACACACAATATGGAGCCATTTACCAGTTAAATCAACATCATACAACTGATGAGCAAAGTAGACACGTGTAGAAATAAATATCAGACAAAACTATTGTTGAAGTTGATTTATAAGTTACTTTGACAACAAACAATGACTGTCTGTCTTTAACTCTTCCAGATCCAGGTTCAGGTCCGACTCCATTCTGGCCAGGAATATATGCAGCTGTTGCTGTTGCTGTTCTTCTTCTGATTGTTGCTGTGATTTACTGTTATTGCAAGCGCAGAGCAAGAAGGAACGGTGAGTGTAACATACAAATGATTTAATAAGATGGAAATATGAGATTTAAAAACATCTTTAAAAGATATGAGAATTTTCAATATTTTACTCTAACCTAAGTAAAGTGTTTAATAGAGTTTGTTGTTTTTCCTCCAGAAGCGAACAGGACGAAGCGCGATAATCAGGTCAGAAACTACATCAACTGAATCTGTCTGACTGCTAAACAGATTCACATCTGTGCGCTGATTAAATGTTTGTGTGCGATTTACATTTTATATTATTATATAATTAGAGTAATTTATTTAAATAATATTTCAAGCATTTAAATGTGAAGAGAAATCCTACATTTTAAGATATTTAGTTATTTTTTGCAATTCCAAGCCTTTGTGTAACTCAAACATCAATCCGGTTTATTTCTTTTTCTTTCTGTTTATCTGTGTTTTTTTATAAACAGGCAAGTGGAGCTGAAGACTCGTCTCCTGATCAGAGAGACACTTTTCTGATGAAGAATCTCAGAGACTCGAACCTTAATCAGACTGAGGCTGAGGCGGCCAATGAGACGCCCACATAACACTATTGTTTTGATACTTTCATTAAAAGAGAACTTGAAGAGAAGAAACTCACATCGCTCACAGAGAAAGAGTGTCACGATACCAAGATTTCTTTAGCTGGCACCAATACTAGAGACATTTCACCTTGACACCAATTTTAACTAATTCAAAATAGTTTGTTTATTAGTTATTTAAATAAGTAGCCTAAATATATTTTCAAATATGCAAACATTGCTTCAGAAAAGGCAAACGGTTAATTAGTAAGAAACAAAGGAGAACATTAGCTCCAATAGTACAGAGAGCTCTTGAGGATTTTCAGGGTATTTAAATGTTTATTAAAGCTGCTAAATGGACTCAGACAGAAACAGTCAGGAAGTGATTTCTCTGTTTCTCTATAATCTGTAAAGACCCCTGAAATCATAATTGAGTTTTTTAGCTTTCAGTATGAATATGTTAGCCTTAAGGTTATGAATAAGTTAATGCGCTCCGGAAGAATGGCAAAATTAGCATTTAGGAGATATAAGCTTTCAAACTTACAGTCTCTCACTTCCGCTAAAATGGATCACGGATTTTTATGACATCACATTTTAGTTCTGTTCTTAAAGAAGGTTTTGCTGTGATTGTCCACTGTTTATATGTAATTATTTGTGTTATTATTTGGGATTTATACAATTATTTGGGATTTAGAAGTGTTCATCATCGTGTCTGTAGTTATAAATATTTTCAGAAAAGTCATTTCAGTGTCATAGCTAAAGTATAATATGCCAAACTCCTCACAAAAGCCTGAACTGTAATTGAATATAGACCTTTCTTTTTCTTTTTTTTCTTTTTTTTTAACTTTGCATCCGTCAAGGAAAACGTGCTTTGAAGCACAGAAAAACTATATTATTTTCTGGAACATAGAATATATGTGTATGTGCATGTGATGAGTGCAATTAAAACAGATCTGATTCACTTATAACGGCTGAAGTCTTTTATTATAATCTTTTGGATTTTTAAAAACCTAATTTTCTGATGCTGTTATGCAAAATGTAGGCAGTACGTTTGTAAAAATAGTAATGATTTAGCTGTAAACTTCAGAAAATCTTGCAGTGGGTCAAAAATAACATTTTGATAAACATTTTATTTTAATAATAATAAAAAAATGTTAATTAGCAGTATCTATTAGACAAAGAAGAATGAGCTTAATGGTAATTTAACATTTAATAATAATAACATTTATAACTTACGGTTTACAAGGTTAAAGCTGCAGTCCGAAACTTTTTTGTGTTCAAAATGTATATAATGATATATAATATAATCGAGTACATCATGAATGCATTTCCCAAACTGTGTTTTTAAGACTTTTTTAAGAAGAAAATACTCAGGAAAGGTGTTGACTTATGAATTTGCACATGGTTTGTCTTAAATCATATCAAAAACACAGACATATAAACAACATTATAACCTTGATTTCTACCACAGGGGAACTTTAACTCTTTCCCCGCCACTGACGCTCAGGCTGGCTCCATCGTCTCTCATAGGCAGACATGATAGAAAACGTGTTCGTATTTGGTGTAGGAAGGATGTCATTAAAAGAAACTGTTTAACTTTATTAAGTATATCAAATCAAGATCTCTGTTTCGTGAGTGAATCTTTAGAACTGGTTCTTTTACATCAACTGGTTCACAATAAATAACATTCATTTGTGAATTCGACTGATCTAGAAGATTAAACTTGCAGTATCTAACAACAACTCAGTGATTTATGATAGTAGAAGCCTAATTCCTTCTGATGGATTTGGTAATACTTGAGTCATTACTAGTGGGTAACCATGATCTTCACTTTAGAATTAATTATATATTATACATTATTCATGTTAATTATGAACCTGTATATAGTTCTTAGTAGTCCCTTGGGAGGAATGTAAAAAAAATTGTTATTGATTAGATAATAGTGAACTACCTCATTCAACTGAGCGATATTAGTTACTTAGTAATTCATTAATTATTAATAGTAAAATTCATTATAAGTAAATTAGTTATAAGTGTTAAATTACTCATTTGTTCCTGTGTAGTTATTCATTAATGACAGAACAGTCTTATAAAGTGTTACTGTTGATTTCACTGTTAGCTGAAGTCAGACTGTGATGTTCATAAATAGCAGGAGAGGAAGAATCCCTTCAAACTATATTCATAAATGATCACTCTGTCTTTGTCCAGCCAACAGATCAAACCGTTTCTAAGGAAATCAAACCACAGCCGGTTTCATTCTGACTCAGAAGAAGAGGAACCACACTATATTTTACCATGAAGAAAATGTATACAATATTCCAATATCCAACATTATCAGTATTAAATGACAAAAATAAAGAATGTTTTCTATGAACAAGAACATTTACAGTCTTAATAAGAAAATAATGTAACTATAAAGTTTCTGTGTGTGAGAGAGAGAGAGCGAGAGAGAGAGAGCGAGAGAGAGAGAGAGAGAGAGAGAGAGAGAGTGTGTGTGTGTGTGTGTGTGAGAGAGAGAGAGAGAGAGAGAGAGAGAGAGAGAGAGAGAGAGAGAGAGAGAGAGAGAGAGAGAGAGAGAGAGAGAGAGAGAGTGTGTGTGTGTGTTTAAACTAGGAGGGTCAAACTCTGTCGAGGAAGGATTCACACATCAGATGAAAAGCTTGATTGTTTTTGGCGGATGATTTTATTAGATCATCTGAAGAAAATGTTTCAAACGCTTGTTTTGTTCAGTTTGTGTTGGCGGCGTCTGACTGGTCAGTGTCTGGAACAAGCTAAGATGATTTGCAGTTTTCACAGGTAAATCAAGTCAGTATTATTATTAAGAGATCTGCTGTCTCATAATGAATTTGCATTTCTCTTCACATTTTGTATCAGTTCACATTAAATATTATAAAACTGACGCCAGGCTTTGTAAACCAACAGAAGACTCAATCAGTTCTTGTTCGTGTTCTTCAGGTGTGTTTGCTGTTGAAACAAATGAAATACAGTCAGTGTCAGTGATGGAGGGAGAATCTGTGCTTCTACACACTGATGTTACTGAAATACACACACATGACGACATACTGTGGAAGTTTGGAGCAGAAAAGTCTCTGATAGCTAAAATAAACAAAGATTCTGGAACCTTCTCCACATATGATGATGTTCCTGATGGGAGATTCAGAGACAGACTGAAGCTGGACAATCAAACTGGATCTCTGACCATCACAAACACCAGAACTGAACATGCTGGACTCTATGAAGTAAAGATTATCGCATCTGAACTGTCATCAAAAACATTCAATGTGTCTGTCTATGGTGAGTAGAGATCATTTATATGTTCTTCACATTTATTGGCAGTAGTGGCTCTATCCATAAATTAAGGTGAGAGAGATTCTGTGTCGTAGCGCTAGTTTATGATTGGCCGCTTAGTTTTAGATAATCGCTGAACATGCAGACACACTTTAGTAGATGTCTAGTGTATTTGCGTAATTCAGCCTGAGGGAGGCGCTCTAGTGCTGATTGACAGGTTCTAAATACATAGAATAGAATGTTCAGAATTACCTTGATTTATACGGGCCGTTGAATGCTTGAATCTGATTGGTTGATGAACGTTCCAATGTGTGCAATTATTTTCAGGAAAAACGATTGGCTAAAGTAGTTCCAGGCAGATTTTGACCGCATTACAGTTACATATCACTTCGCCAATGATTTCAGTTCTTTCAAAGGTCCTTACAGCTTACAACAACAAAAGAACCAAAACACACAGCGACACCGAACAAGCAAATAAATATAGTAAACAATAGGTTGGTTTCACGTGACGTCACGCTGCTGCATCGCGAGAGCGCGAAATTCAGATGGAGGGCAGGAAGTGAAATAGCTGAGGAGTTGCAATCGTTCTAATCGAGAAAAGGGAAAGGTAAATAACAGCAGCAGGATTGCACTGTCTGTGTGCTCTCGTGCATCAATCGGAGTGTCTGGTAACGTTAGATGTAAACAGTGAGAGATCTTGTGGCAGGTGCGACGCTATAGCCTGTGAGGCGGGAGCCACGAGACGCGCTCCATTACGGGCAAAACAAGCGAATAAAATATGTTTACTAAATCCTTGTATCAGTTGACAGTGGCTGTACAGCAAAGCGCAGTACACTTAACACACACTAAATCCACACTCTCTAAGGCCCTGTCACAAACAGCACACTACATGTGTTCTTGTCGACTGACAATGGTCACCTGGTGCGCATGTCCATTAACGTTAAGTCCACAAGACCGTAGAGTGTCCCATTTGTCAGTTTAGTTTTCAGAAGGGCGCTCACGAGCCGATATACACCCTCGATGCACATGTTTGTCGAGCCGCACAGAACTGAGCTCCACAGCAGACTTCTACCCAACAGTCAAAGCGGCATTACGTCATGAAGTGTGGACTCAGAGGAAGACCGTGAGTGTTTAGGGTGCCATTTGGGACAGGGCCTAATTCTGCTTCATGGTCTTTGAGGCTATACGTAGCCTTTCAAAGTAGTATCTCCATTTGATAGTGTGTACAAACAACACAGGGAGTCGACACACGCACTCTAGAAAGTTTTTCTCCAGAAGTTATGACCGATAAAAATGTCTTTGTATTCTTTTAAACCAAAGTTGCGTCTCTCATAACCCGTTATGCGCCCCTATTTCATGTCATATCAAGGAAAACTTTCCAGTGTCAGTTAAATAAATTATTGTTGCATATAATTTGAAGAGGTGCGAAGTAATGCATTATAAATACTCACGTTATTAGTTAAAGCAGCACTCAGTAACTTTGGGATTTCTACGCTGTATTCTCGCTTTTTGCTCGCAGGTTTCTCTCTAGAGCTCCCCCCACAGCATCGGAATAGATATTTGACAACACTGTTGTAAAAACTCGTTGGTGATTCTCAGACACCAGAGGCTAGTAGATCAACGACATCAAAGCAGATGGGACATTCTTTAAAACGTCTTCTTCATTCGGGTTCGGACAGCGCGAGGGAGCGCAATAATGACCGCATTTTAGCAGATTTCTTTTGGCCGTAAAGCAGTTGTTTACATCGCGAGACCTGATATCACGCGATACTTCCTGACGCGGCGGCCGGCGCCCCGCCGGCTCAAAGTTGCAATTGCGTATTTTCCGCTCACAGGCACCAGGGGGGTGCGAAACGACCACCATTCAACCCGAAATAAGTATTATTTATTACCATTCCAATGACTCCGAAGCTGTTCAGTTAAGGTAAAAAAGTTACTTAGTTCACCTTTAAGTATAGATTATATAAAATCATTTTTAATGTGTACTTTTACTTGAGTACATTTTAAGTGATGTATCTGTACTTTTACTGCGCTAATTTCCCGCCATTTGTGGTCATAACATGCTTGTTTTAATTTAATTTTTATCCATCAACGTGATGGATTTCATTTTCGGCACATTTACATAATCTGTATTATTGCAATTTATTTTTCCGGATAAAGTCATCTTTTTAAAAAACAACAATCCTATTTTATCATTGCTTTTTCTCTCTCAGAAGTCCATGTTCATTGCTGATTGGTCCTCTCTGCTCTGGTGGGCGTGGCTACTGTCGCTGTTCTGCTTTATGACATCAGAAGATCAAGAAACTGATATATCATAAGTATTGTGACATATCTTATAAAAATATATTTGTGATTTTATATGGAAAAATAAATCACTGTTTGATGAAAGAAATATATTAAGCGAAAAAATATACAATGTACAGTAATAATATAAGCGAAAAAATATACAATGTACTTTTTAGATGATATTCAAATATCATTTGCTTCAAATTGAACTTTGTTTAATCATATTATTCTCATTAAACTATGGAAGCTTGTTTCCGCCACAAAATATAACATTTTAAAACATAATTGCGATATAAAGTCGCATTTGCGTGTTATAAAGTCCGAATTGCATGAAATAAAGTCGCAATTGCATCTTATAAAGTAAGAATTCTGACTTTTTTTTCTCGCAATTGCGACTTTATATCACGCAATTCGGACTTTATAACACATAATTGCGAGTTTATATCTCGCAGTTCTGACATATTTTCTCAGAATTGTGAGATAAAGACGGACTTTTTTATTTATTTTCATTTTTATTTACCTCAGAATAGTTTATATCTCACAATTCTGACTTTCTAACACGCAATTGCGAATTTATATCATGCAATTCTGACTTTATATCTCCCAATTGTGACTTTATTTCTCAGAATTGCGACTTTATATATCGCAATTGCGACTTTATTTCTCGGAATTGCGACTTTATTTCTCACAATTCTGAATTTATATCTCGCAATTCTGAGAAAAAAAGTCCCAATTCTGACTTGATATAGCCTATCGCAATTGTGAGAAAAATATCAGACCTGTGAGATAAAAAGTCGCTACTATTATTATTTATTTATTATTCAGTGGCAGAAACAAGCTTCCATATTAAACTCTTGTTTATGGTTTATATATTTTATATAAGTTGTATTTAGCTGTAGTCTGATCAGAGTAGTGTCAAAGTAAATATTGTGGTGTAATCTGTGATGTTTGATGACCTCTAGCGGTGAGTTTGAGGAACTGTAGATTCATCATTAAACACTGATGCTGTTTGACCATCATCTATAGACCCAAAAAGAGTCTTTTAAAGTGACAGAGAAATAATAATATATGTCCAGCATCTCAGATCAAACTAGATATATAATAAACACATTATTTAGATTTTTTAGAATAGCTGATCAGAGAGGTAAATTTACTTTAAAAAATAATTCAGAAAAATAAAATGATCAGATAATATTGTATTATTGTAGATATAAATAATCAGAAAACAAAATCAAAAATCTGATACTTGAAACTTGCAGATGAAGTTCTCAGATCCTCCAGAAAAGTTGAAGTTGACACAATGTGAATATGTTTTTAACAGTCACTTCTGGAACAATCCAGAAACAAATATTTACAGTCTTAATCACACACTGTGTCAAATATGAAACAGTAATAATGTGAAGAAAAGCTTCAGGGTTTGAACGTGTAAGAATTTAAGACATAAATATTAGAAAAAATGTAATAATTCTTACAATAATCAAATCATTTATTTTATGGTAAAATTGTCCTTTATAACTTTTTACATTATAATCACAGAGAATCTATATAAAGCTCTATTCAAAGATAATTTATAAATATTAAATATTTGATGTTTTGCACGTCATGTGACCATCAGAGAACCGTTATCATGTGATTGTGTCATTTAATTATTCAAAAATTAACTTAGCAAAACCTTTAAGTGTGTGTGTTCAGTGTGAGTGTTGAAGGTGTTTACTGAAATATAATAATAATAATAATAATAAACTCAGTTAGTTGCCAAGACAACATTTTTTGAAGTACTAAAACTGTATGCATGTATAAATAAAAAAAATAATAAAACTAGGCATATATTTAAAAGTATATATAAAAATGACAAAATAAAAATGACTAAAACTTTAAATTATAATGAACACAGAAAAAATAAATATAATTAAAAAAATGAGAAACAACTGTATGAGTATATTAATGATATAAAACAAGACTAGCACAATCTTTTCACTGAAAATATAAATTGCTTAAATAATGATAATTCATAACAATGAAATAGTTTATTTAAAATGTTGCATTTATTCACATTCTGTTATTAAAAGCTTACAGTACAAACACGCAAATAAAAAGCAAAAGTGACATTTCAGATTGTGAGTTGTAATGAACTAAATAAAGCAGCTCTGCCTGAATCACAACACAAATGTTGTTTTGAAGCAAAACAATGTGTATAAGTTTTTATACACTTTGCACATTATGCAAATATACATTGACAACAAGTAAAAACTGACAGTACAAGATGTGTAGTGCAAATCCTCTTCATATTTGTGCATTTAATACATTTGTAAATGAAATAATGATGTTGACTGTGCCGAGAGCTCATGTCGGTTTGTCTTAAAGGTTTAAGTTGTCATTGAGTGTTAAATGTTGATTTGAGTGTTTCCATCTTCCTAAATATCATAAAGCATTTGTTCTATGAATGTATCAAGATAATAAGTAGGTTATTGTTGAATTGAATAATAATGAAGTAACTACAGTGAATAAGCGCCGCCGAGTGTTTCCATTATAATGAGTCTCTATCAGAATCTTCACTTCAGAAACACTGAACTCCTTCTCAACCTTCAACACACACCTAATCCATCGTCTGAAACAAGGCACTTATTATAATAAGCATCATAAATGATAAATGTTAATCTATTACAGGTTTATAAGCTGAAACTGTCAGATAATGTAAGTAACGTTTATCTAAATTTCCTAAATGATATGTGCTTCCAGTAACCGGTAGGTTAATATCTCCATAACATGTAAATAGTGTTTTATGATGAATATGTAAAGTATTTCAGGTTAAAGCTGAACAGCTGAAGTGTGTTTTTGCTGATTCTCCTCAATGGGAATAATGTAGCAGATTCACAATGATCCTGTTGGGATTCTCTCGGATCACGTGATCTTTCTCCGTCTGGAAATAATAAATTGCAGATTGTTAAAGAGAGAGAAATGAACAGCAGTAACTGTCAGAAACTCGTGAAATCAGCAAATCTTCCATCAATCAGCGAATAACATTCAGTCTGGAATGTTTATTTCGGGATCATTTTGATGGAAACGTCATTCATTCACGGGAAAGTTTACAGCAGAAGAGCAGAAATGCTTTTATACAGTATATTCAAATATTGAAGTATTTGAGAGCGTATGGAGATCGACTCGATTACGGCTATTATTTCATGAAAGTGGTAATGATAGACGTAATGATTTTTATACTGTCCAAACTGTATTCTCTTGTGGTGGATTTTTAATAGATAAAATAGTAAACTGTTTAAACTAACCATGTTTCTAACATCTAACCTTACTTCCTTTTTTAGGCCTAACATGATAACACTTTGAAACAAAAGTTCTGTCCTGTGTTTTTGAATGCTGTTTGTTGTGTTACCATACCCCTTTTACTATGGTAGTGTGAGTGTAAAAATAACACATCTGGGAATTGAAACTAGACAGATGACTAAATTTGAACCTTGTGATTAACAATGAAGTAATCATTAAAACAAAGTTTGCTTTACCTGGTAACAGAAGGGTTTGTCTATGAAAACCAATCAAATTGTGGGGAAATTATGTAATGCAGCATGACATTTTTGCCATACCTCCTTATTCTATAAAAACTGTTGTATTCGTGTTAGCTGGTGGGATTCTCAATGGAATTTGTGTGAGATCCTCCGGCCTTGCTTCTTCTGGGGGAGATTCTCTGAGAACTGCTCGAGAGATCCTCCGGCCGTGATTAAAGCATTTAAAGGATATTTGCTAAGGTCTGTTTGTTGATTATTCCTGCGCAGGAAGAAAGATAGTTAGGGAAACAAGTTAGTTAGGCAGATTTAGAACTGAAAGGGATCGTCGATTGGAGACGGCCCCGGTAGACTTAGGCCCCATCCACAATACTGCGTTTTAGTTTAGAAACGGAGAATTAAAACGAATACAATCTCCGTCCACACCAGCGTTTTAGCTGCGTATTAGAATTGATCTCCGTCCACATTAAAACGACACGGATTACGTGACCATTCACCAACACTGGGCATGCGCGTGCCGGTGTAAACCTAGAGACTTTCAGACTGTCAAAAAAAATGCTTTCAAACATCAAAATGTCATTTATTAGTGTATGTGTTTGTGTGTTAATTACATAGAAACATCTTTTCCTATTCTATTTTGCCAGGAAACACTTCCAACATGCTTGCGTGACGCATGAAAAATAGGCGTCAGTTCTATTTATAGCATGCAGACGTTTGCCGTGCCTGAGACGCGGCAGTTTCTTACTGCGTCATCGTTTCTAAAGTCCTCCGTTTTGACCCGTCTTCACTAAAACGCCCTCCGGAGATTCAAAACGCAAACCGGGGTCGGCAGCGTTTCTAAACTTATCCGTTTTAGGTCTTCATTTTTGCCGTTTTATTCTGGACGGGAGGTGCAAACGTAGCAAAAGGTCTCCGTTTCTAAACGAAAACACAGTAGTGTGGATGGGGCCTTAGGTAGTTATGTTAGGGAAAAATCTACAACACTCTCCCCTTACACTAACCCTATCCCTAAAACTACCCATCAGAAAACACACACACACACACACACACACACACACACACACACACACACACACACACACACTAACCTGACCCCTAAACCAATACCCATCGCATAAAACTTTCTGCATTTTTAAATTGTGTATATTTTATAAGCTTTTGTACCATGGGGGCCGCGGCTGGTCCCCACAATGTAATATAAACCTACACACACACACACACACACACACACACACACACACACACACACACACACACACACACACACACACACATTTCTTCTCTTCTGTGATTCTGCATGTTAACAGGCTTGTTAATCTGAGGTTAATAATTTATAAAGATTTTGTGGCTCAGATAAGGTCCAGTAGTTTTATGTCTATGTTTTATGCCTACTTTTTACCCAGATCTGGTGACTCAGATTCTTTCCACATGTGCCAGATGTGGGCCGGCACAAAGTTACTATAATTCTAAAGAGCAAATGAGACTCACCATGCAGTGACACAAACACAGAAGCTCCTGATGATCCTGAATCTGCAGCTGCTGATCTGTAGTTTATAGAGTCCAGAGTCTGTGTTTCTGGTGTTTGTGATGATCAGAGATCCAGTCTGATGATCCAGCTTCAGTCTGTCTCTGAATTTCTCAGTATCATCATCACACTGAACATCTGTATAGATCTGACTCTGATCTTCAGTGATGGGAATGTCTTTAAAATACCATTTCATCAAATCATCTGGGTTTCTTACACCAGGATCTAAAGTGACAGATTCTCCCTCTTTCACTGACTTTCTCCTCATTTCATCTCGTTCAGCAGCAGAAACACCTGAAACACAAACCAACAGATGCTGGAGGAGCTTTAGAGGAGAAAACTCCACATGTGTGAAAATAGTTGTGCGTATTCAATTCCTGGATCTGGACAAATTCAGTAGAAACAAAATGAACTGCAAAATTGCTAAATATCAAGTTAATCGTGGATGTTTTTATTCGTGGATTTACTGTTTATATGTCAACTCTGGTGGAGTTTTAATTTTTCCAGATCCGCACATATATTACACACGTACGGTGGGTACGGAAAGTATTCATATCCCCGGTAAATATGATGAAAAATGGCTGTAAAAAATAAATCTTTCATTCAAAAAATTTGATCTTTCATTCAAAAAAATGACAAAATTCTAACCTTTCATTGAAGTAAAATAATTCAAATTGGGGGGGAAATCACATTATGAAATAAATGTTTTTCTCCAAAACACTTTGGCCACAATTATTCATACCCTTTTAGTAAATACCTTTTTGCAGTCTCCTTTTGCCAAGATAACAGCTCTGAGTCTTCTCCTATAATGCCTGATGAGTTTGGAGAACACCTGACAAGAGATCAGAGACCATTCCTCCATACAGAATCTCTCCAGATCCTTCAGATTCCCAGATCCATGTTGGTGCTTATTCTCTTCAGTTCACTACACTCATCAGGTCAGGAAACTGGGACGGTCAAGGCAGAAGCTTCATTTTGTGCTCCGAAACACATTTTTGTGTTGATTTTGATGTTTGTTTTGGATCGTTGTCCTGATGGAAGATCCAACCACGGCCCATTATAAGATTTCTAGCAGAAGGCGTCAGGTTTTGATTTTTTTATCCGTTGATATTTGATAGAATCCACGATGCCATGTATCTGAATAAGATGTCCAGGACCTCCAGCAGAAAAATAGGCCCACAACATTAAAGATCCAGTGGTATATTAAATTGTACACATGGGGTACTTTTTATCCTTGTGTGCGCCAAACCCATCTAGCGTGTTTGCTGCCAAAAAGCTCTTTTTTTAGTTTCATCTGACCACAGAACCCTGTGTTGTTTGAAGATCCAGTCATGTCTGGCCACTGAATATGCTGGAGTTTGTTTGTGGAGGAGCGAGGAGCATTTTTCTTGAAACCCTCCCAAACAACATGTGGAGATGTAGGGGTTGTTTGATTTTTTTTTAATAGGCTTTCTGACCCCCAAGACTCAACTAATCTCTGCAATTCTCCATCTGTGATCCTTGAAGAGTCTTTGGCCACTCAAACTCTCCTCCTCACCGTGCATTAAGATAATATAGACACACGTCCTCTTCCTGGCAGATTCGTAACATCTTTAGTTGATTATAACTTATTAATTATTGCCCTGATGGTCAAAATGGGTATATTTTCAATTATTTAGCTATTTTCTTACAGTCAATTTCTATTTTGTGAAGCTCAACAATCTTTTGCTGCAAATCAGAACTGTATTATTTGGTTTTACTCATTGTGATGGATGATTAAGGGAATTTGGCCTTAGTGTTTCCTCATATTTAATCTCCTGTGAAACAAGAAGTCATAGCTGGAAAATTTCAATTAGTCACCCTGGTGTGCTAAAAAAAGGTAAATATTAATGGGAATATACTTCAGAGATATTTTATTCATAAAAAATTCTAGGGGTATGAATAATTGTGGCCAACGTGTTTTGGAGAAAAACATTTATTTCATAATGTGATTTCCCCCCCAATTTCAATTCTTTTACTTCAATGAAAGGTTCGATTTTTGCCATTTTTTTTAATGAAAGATCATTCAAGATTTATGAATTATGAATTAAGATTTATTTTTTACAGCCATTTTTGATCATATTTACCGGGGGTATGAATACTTTCCGTACCCACTGTACATGTTTATGCATTGCATTACTACATTGAAATATACATTTCTACATTATAATATTGCAAAATAAGCACATTATACATCTAAAATATTTATAATGATTTGCAAACACTCCTGGGCCCGGTTTCCCAAAGCGTTCTTATCTCTAAGTAGTTCTTAACCTATTCCTTAACCTCTCTCTTAACCTTATGGGACGGTTCCCGAAACGTTCGTACGCTAAGTATATCTTCTGTAAGTCACACTTTCGTAAGGTTGGTCTGGACCACTCTTAGCTTTACCTTATCACTGTTGCAGGTCTATATGAAGATAATTCTGAAGTTTTAATACACCCAGACAGTATTAAATTAGGCTAATTCAAGTGTTTTCATGCAAAGAATAAAATTGTCATTACACTGATTGTTGTTAGATTTTTAATTATATTATTATACAATATTATTAATTTAATTAAAACGGTCTTTTAAAGGCCAGTGAAAGCATAGGCTACTGTCAGTTAAGTCCTATTCGGACGCTAATATTGTTTCTCATGGGCTCGTCCGGTATTTTAAACATTTACAGGGGTAAGTCGGTGATTTTAGTGCCGTCCGAATCCATAATATCAGTGTTTTTCTCACCCAACCCGCGTAAAAATCCCTGGCCAAATTAGTACCTACTGTTTTTTGACAAACAGGTCGTGTGGTAATTTAATTGCCGTCAGAGATTCAAAATTCACGGTTTAAATCCTTTTTGATCACTGCCGAGCACCGTACGCAAGATGTAAACTTTTATTACTGAAATGCTGGAAAGTATTTACAAGAAAAATATTTCATCGCAGCTCCACCTCAGCGAACAAAAATGGGAAAGAGAAGAAGGCACGTAAATTTTTGAAAAGGTTATTGTGGCAGCAATATATGTTACAATTTTAAAATATGTAGGCTAGGCTATTATAGGCTATTATAGTTTGGATTATTTTTTATAATATCCAATAATCATAATAAATTGCAATTTCAACTATTTCTGAAGTGCTTCATTTATAAAGATCACCGCTTTCTCACATAAACAGCCCCTGCACGAGAGAATAATTGATTCTCAAGCCATCGATATCAAACAATTCAGCACCATCGCCACGGACAGCGCCGGGTAACGTCGCACGTAAGAAGGTATATCTTAAGCAGCTTCCTAAGGTATGGTTTGGGGAACACACTTAGGAACATAAACACCTTTGGTAAGATATATCTTTCGAGCTCTCTTAGCGCGCTAAGAGTGAGCGTTATCGGGAAACCGGGCCCAGATCATTATATGAGATAAACTGACAAACTACAAGATTTTTACACATTTACAATTTCTTTGCACTTTATTGTGAACTAAAAACAACGAGTATGAAATAATAGATGCATTTAAACAGATGGAAAGAACTGGAATGAACAGAACAAAACTAATGGATTAAACTAATTGGTTCGTCAGTGGAAAAACAAAACAGTTGAAAGTGATTCAGTTCTGCTCAATGATGCAGATCAAGAGAAAAACCTCTGAATGTCACTGATATAATAAACACGATGATATGATTTAAACATAATGACTCACCATGAACAGAAACATTGAAGATCTTTTCACTGTCGCTGCCGTTGATGATCATTAGTGTATATTCTCCAGAGTGTGTGTTTCTGATGTTCATGATGGTCAGAGATCCAGTCTGATGATCCAGCTTCAGTCTGCCTCTGAATCTCTCAGTAACTTTATTAACTTCATTACTTTTATTACACTGAACATCTGTACAGATAGCACTGAGATTTCCAGTGATTACAGCGATGTTAGTGTTATTAAAATACCATTTAATCTTCTCTTGTTGGTTTGTTTTAACACCAGTGCATATAGTGACTGAATCTCCCTCCATCACTGACACTCTGTCTGTATCAACACCACACACACCTGAAGAAGAAATCAACAGAAAATGATGTAATGTCTATGACAGACATCCAAAATAATAAAAGATGAAGTGATATAAAAATGTTTCTCTACAGATCAAACAAGCAGCATAAAAACACAAATAACACACACGCACAATGCCACAAAAACAGTAACTATAGTATACAGGATAAATAACTCATCAAACGTTAGCGGGACCGTTGCACATGCTACTTTGAGATAGATACAGCTTTTAAATATGTTTGCAAGCATCACACAGTGAAATGGCCTTTGTCTGATACTTACTACAAGAAGCATTCTCTGCTCCTAAAAGTCCAATGCAAGGCTGAGGCTCCAGATCAATAGAATGCGCTTCAGAAAGAAAATGAAATATACATTACCAAAATGACTGAATTTTACTACATGACCATAAAGAATAAAACAGGGTGACATTTTACAATTATTATAGAGTGGATAAATCGTGGGATACATTTAATAAGGTTTTGACCTGAACTGAACATGTATACGTTTCTCAAGCACTCATCCCACATGTTTTCATGAATATTAAAACCAATTTCCTCTTCTCAGTCATGTTTTATTTTCTCTGTGTTTTTGTCCACCTTTTCTAGCAGTAATGTGTACAATTTTGACACACTACCACTCATGGGATGTACATTAATAATTCTCTCTGAGGTGGGATTCAAATTCATAACGAAAAAAAAAAAAAAGCTTGTGTAACCCTGGAGGAAAAGCATGATTACTACAAATTGGGAGTATCCACATATATATCACGAATTTTCATATAGCCTAAGCTTTACCTTAATTTGTTTCCACACTTCAATTAAGTTAGAAACAAATAACTGTTTCCCGCTGATACTTTAAAGATAAAGAAGTCTTATTACAAGAAGCTTTTTCAATTGCTAACCATTCTGGCTTGTCACCAAACTCCACTGAACCCAACTTTCTCCAGCATGTTGAAGTATTTAAATTAGCTAATAATATTATAATATTAAATAATATTAAGTTTATTTAGATGTTTCTTGTTAATCCTAGATGTCTTGATGGCTCAAATGAAGCTGGTTATAACAGATTATAGCTGTTTAAAATGATAAAGGGGGATAAACAAAGGAATACAGTGAAATGCAAACCAAAATCTAATAAAAAAAAAAAAAAAAAAATTTTTTTTAGTGTTTATCCTGCCTACCAGTGTTAAGACAAAGACACTCAAAGTTTGGTTAATTTGATTCGCATTGACATAACAACTTGACAAATTTACTACAAACATTTTTTAATTAATAAAGTCTAGGCACTTTTTACACTTTTATAGTTATTATTATTTTATTTTTTTACCTGAAACTAATAAAATGTTTGTTAACTGTATTGTTGATCTTTGTTTAGTAAAGAAAAATAAATGAGAAGTTAATATTTCGTTAATATTTAGTCTAGCCTACTATATCTGGTTCTTGGACTGACAGGTCTTTGTCTGGATCTGGGTCTTGAATAAATCTCTGCTTTGAGCAGGGAACTCTATAAACTCATTCTTTTTCTTTTCTCTTTTTTAAATCGTTGACCTAAAGAGAAATAAATAAATAAATGTCTTACCGTGCAAGAGGAATGCCGAAACTATGAACAAATAAACGAAAAACTTTGTTGTCTCCATGTTTCTTCTCAATCGTGCTTTGGTACTTTGAATGAATGGGACAGCACTGCTTCAGTACAGCAGTATTTATGTCTCTGGTGTGTGGTTGTCAGAGACCACATGATCACTTGAGATGCCAAATGCTGGCAGATTGAAATGAGAAAGCGGTTGCAGTGAGGAGAGAGAAAAAGTGCAGTAAAGACAGTTCTCTCTTCAGGGCTGAGTTTAGCTCCACTGATTGGTCAAATGTACATCATGTGACTGTGGTCACTACTCAAGAGCCGGAATGTCTGTGAAACACATGTTCTGTGGCTGTACATGGTAGCCTGTTAAAACCAGACCATTCTCAGTAGTAACTGAGTTATGGTCTGGCAAAGCTTCATTAATAACTCATTTCCAAAGGGGCGTCACCACCAACGGACGTCGCTCAAATGCCTCTGGGCGCAGTTGGATAGACCTAAAACCAATCAGAGCGATCGTCATCGTGTAAAGCCATATGCTGCGTCCCAACTTGCCTAAGTTACACTACGCCATAAAAGTATGTACTCTTTTTGTGAAGAAAAGGTATTTATTTTTGAACGTGTAGCAAAAAAGTAGGCAAGCTTTGGGACATACTACTTCGTCATCTTTATCGGACGGATCTGTCGCGTGCATCCTGTCACTTAAACTGCCCTGTCAATCATCTTGTCACAGTTAAAATCCTCTATTAAATCTAATTTAATTTCCTACCGTTTCGGAGAGAAATGTAGTAGCACGTTCATCTGCCAGTGGGTCTTTCATGGAGACTGTCCTCATGTGTTTGCAATTTAATGCATTTAAAAGTTGCGCTTCACCAACGGACATCGCTCAAATGCCTGTGGGAGCAATTGGAAATAGACCTAAAACCAATCAGAGCGATCGTCATCGTGTAAAGCCCGCCCCAACGTTTCTGATTGGTGCCGCGATTTCGACGGATACATACAGTCGGCATCTAGTCATAGTTGGGGGCGTGGCGAGGGTGGAGTCGGCGTGGGGGAAAACACCACGAACATCGTGTGTATTTGAATGACAAAAATGTTGTATTGCGAGTCATTGACGCCTGCCGACTGGCAACGGTACATTGCAAAATTAACTGCAATGGGTTATGATTGCCCTTATTTAATTAAAAACTGGGTCAATGACCCAACCAAATGGGCGGAGGTGTCGTTTCCAGACATATTTTGTTATCTGGTTGAATCTCCAGGTAAGACATTGCGGTAGCTGTAGCGGTAACATTAGCCTATAACTCAATCAACTTTCGTATATGTTGCATACTATAACTCCATAAAACCTTGTCACTTACCAATTGTACGTATGCCAAGGCAATATTTTCCCCCACGGGCTAAATTCACATCACGTGACGGGGCGTTCCCGGGGGCGTTCCCAGACCAACTGTCTGTATGTATTAGAAATGGGCTTGAATGAGCTCTTAACCAGACTACTTGCAGAGCAAATCTAAATTTGCCGGAAGTTGTCTGGGTTTTCCCAGGCTATGTACATGGTTTAAGTATAATCAAATTGTTAAAATTTAAATTCTAATACAATCTATTTCAATCTACACCATAAATTTGCATTACACATGTTCATGTGATAATTCAGTTTCATGCAATGATGTGCAAGTTTCTTTGTTTGATTTTTAAAAAAAGTATAAAGTTTTGTTACAGTCCTAATGTTAACATGTTAGATAAAACAGGCCAGTAAATTCAGTAAGAGTGGGACATCCTATTAAATAAAAGATAATACATTTAATACATTTAAAAAGGAACACAGAGCTGAGCATGAAACATCATCATCATCATCATCATCATCATCATTAATCCAAGAATGTGTCCATTTTGATAAATGTAACATTTATTCTTTTACATTTAAAAAAGAAATTGATTTATAATATCCTGTTGTAAGCAATAGTATTATCCAAGCACAAACTACATGAAAATGTGTTTCCCACTTCACAAACTGCACTTTACCCAATTTACCTGAAAATGGCTGCATGAATCTCTGTATATTTGAAAAAAAAAAAAAAACCCACAAAACACATATATTCCTTCAAACCCGTAATTGGAGATAAAAGAGACCTTGAACATTTTTTTACAACATTACTAGTGTAGACTAGATTTATTTGCATTTACAGTTTTTTATTGATTGCTTAAACACTATAACCAGGCTTTTAGACTAAAATTTTAAAAAGCACACCCATTTCACTAAACTATTCCCTGTTTTGACACTTGAGTCAGATTTGTTGAACTGTCACTGCAAAACTCTTCACACAAATCCCTTCATTTCTCATTGCCTAGACCATGTTGTCATTTAGAAAGCACTATAGTATTCAATATTGTTCACTCAAGTCAGCACAGCTTCAGCTCAGTTAGACACAATTACCCAGGTGGAAACACTAAGAGTCAAAATTTAACACACATCAATCAGATCCTTCAATAGACAGATAAAAGGGCCAGAGTCAGTTCAATCAGTTTTGGAACAATGGATCCAGACATGAAGGAAGAGATCGAGGACACTGGAGGAGGAGGTGAAGGAAGGGGAAAAGTAGGAGATGGAGGAGGAGGAAGAGCAGTAGGGAGTGAAGGAAGAGGATGAGGAAGGTGAAGGGCAAGGGCAAGGCCAAAGAGACAAGCAGTGCCACTCTAGTTGCCCATGTCTTTGTCAATGGTATGACTATGAGGGAGGTGTGGTGGCAAACAAAATTCTATCACTAAATAAAAGACAAACATTTCCAATAGTCTTTGATGAGGTTTATTTCCTGCAAGAAAAGGCCAGCAGTCGTACAGTCACACAGAGCGGCTGCAGAGTGTGGTCGCGAAGGGAGGGCGGTCATCTTTTTTTAGTTTTGACTCCCATAATGTTATCTTTCTAGGCCAAAGATGGTATTTCAACCACATTTGGAACATTCTTAGACGTGTTCATCATATTGTGTCCTTGAGTGGAGAACCTCCTGTCACGTTCCAACATTCTTTGCCATTCCAATACAATTCCATATTAGAATATGGTTTGTGTGGCTCTTTTACGTTAATATGATGGTCACACACATCTTACGTAAGTAAATATATATTTTTTTTAGAGAAGAGAGTAAAAATATATATTTTGTGTATGTGTTTTTTTTTGTGTGTGTGTGTGAGAGAGAGAGAGAGAGAGAGAGAGAGTGTGTACGTGTGTGTGTGTGTGTGTGTGTGTGTGTGTTTAAACTAGGAGGGTCAAACTCTGTCGAGGAAGGATTCACACATCAGATGAACAGCTTGATTGTTTTTGGCGGATGATTTTATTAGATCATCTGAAGAAAATGTTTCAAACACTTGTTTTGTTCAGTTTGTGTTGGCGGCGTCTGACTGGTAAGTGTCTGGAACAAGCTAAGATGATTTGCAGTTTTTCACAGGTAAATCAAGTCAGTATTATTATTGCGCGATCTGCTGTCTCATAATGAATTTGCATTTCTCTTCACATTTTGTATCAGTTCACATTAAATATTATAAAACTGACGCCAGGCTTTGTAAACCAACAGAAGACTCAATCTGTTCTTGTTCTTGTTCTTCAGGTGTGTTTGCTGTTGGAACAAATGAAATACAGTCATTGTCAGTGATGGAGGGAGAATCTGTGCTTCTACACACTGATGTTACTGAAATACACACACATGACGACATACTGTGGAAGTTTGGAGCAGAAGAGTCTCTGATAGCTAAAATAAACAGAGATTCTGGAACCTTCTCCACATATGATGATGTTCCTGATGGGAGATTCAGAGACAGACTGAAGCTGGACAATCAAACTGGATCTCTGACCATCACAAACACCAGAACTGAACATGCTGGACTCTATGAAGTAAAGATAATCGCATCTGAACTGTCATCAAAAACATTCAATGTTTCTGTCTATGGTGAGTACAGATCATTTTAAGTTCTTCACATTTATTGACAGTAGCGGCTCTATCCATAAATTAAGGTGAGAGAGATTCTGTAACGTAGCGCTAGTTTATGTTTGGCCGCTAGTTTTACATAATCGCTGAACATGCAGACACACTTTAGTAGATGTCTAGTGTATTTGCGTAATTCAGCCTGAGGGAGGCGCTCTAGTGCTGATTGACAGGTTCTAAATACACATAGAATATAATGTTCAGAATTACCTTGATTTATACGGGCTGTTGAATGCTTGAATCTGATTGGTTGATGAACGTTCTAATGTGTGCAATTATTTTCAGGAAAACGCTTGGCTAAAGTAGTTCCAGGCAGATTTTGACCGCATTACAGTTCCATATCACTTCGCCAAATGATTTCAGTTCTTTCAAAGGTCCTTACAGCTTACAACAACAAAAAAAACAAAACCCACAGCGACACTGAACAAGCAAATAAATATAGTAAACAATAGGACAAAAACGGCACATACTTTCTTTCTCCCGCTCTCTCTCTCTCTCCCACTCAAACGCACACACACACACACACACACATACAGTACAGACACACACTCGCACAAAAACATGTAGTCAGCGCTGCTTTGAACAACTTAGGCCTACATTAAATTTCTCACTAGCGAGGGAATAACGGCGCTGTTCTTGAAGCCGATAAACTTACAGTAGAGACGCTGCTGCCGAACACTGTTGACAGACACACAGACTCAGGTATTCACACACGCTTAATCTCTCTCTCTCTCTCTCTCTCTCTCTCTCTCTCTCTCTTTCTCTCTAATAACTGCATTAATAACTGCATTATTCTGCCTTCACCGGCTCAAGCCTCCATTTCTAGCTCTAAAATGACTTTTCCGAATAATGAATCAGCAACAGAGGCTTGGGATTAGACGTGTAAGAAATTAGTCCTACACACAAGAGTGTTTTAAAGGAGAACTCCGGTCAATTTTAACATTGAGCTCATTTTTTGTACATTTGGAGTGCTGTCAGTACAGAGAACAACGACAAAAATCAGTGTTGCCTACACCGAGTTATCCTTGTTTTAAAATTTGCACCCTGTTGACTTCAATGGGGCAAGTTTTAAACCTGCTTTTAGCCTCTTAACATCCTTGATGATGTGTCATTACAAGTGCACAGGTCATGTGAGTGATTCCTTCGGAGTGAACGCGGGTGAATCTGACTGCAGTAGATGTGAAAGAAATATATAAAAAATTATGTTTATTGAGCCAGCGCACATACCTGTATTTACATCCTGTTTTCGGTCGAAGTCCACAGTAATCGATTGTCGAGTTCACGCCAGGGTTATTATAGTTTTGCATTTTTTATTAGTTTTTATTTTTATTTCGTTTTGAATTTTTGTTTTCAAATTAAGTTTAGTTTTAATTAGTTTTTAAAGTGGGTTTGCTAGTTTAGTTTAGTTTTTATTTTTTGAAAATGCTTAGTTTTAGTTTAGTTTTTATTAGTTTTAGTGTTAGTTTTAGTCTTTTTTTGTAATTTGGGTTATTTGTCAGGGCCCACTCAGGGGCAAAATTCAAAAAGGTCAGAAAAAGTATTGTGTAATAAAAACTCACCAAAACCATCACACAATTTTAGAACAAAATTCACAACCCCTTGAAATTCCTTTACCTCCTACAAAATCCACACGCCGTACCAAAAATCTACACATCAGAATTCGCACCCTATACTAATACCACAGCCGTACTATAGCCTGCTATAGTAATATAGTACTATATATAATATACTATATAGTAGCCATAGCCTACTCATCTGGATTGAAGCAGCAAACATTCTGTGTAAAAGTAAAAAAATGACATAACATATTTAATATTTGAATCACAGCTTAGGGAAGAGTGGGGGAAACCGCCCCCCTGGGGTAAAACACCCCCCACCTGTTTTTCCCAAAATAACAACTAGAGGTATAGTAGTTAAGATACATTTTTTACTGTTGCTATGCACTACGTTGATAACGGGGATATACAAATCTCTATGGAGAAGCTGACACCAGCGACATATTTGAAGAGAAGAGGATTACATGGTAAATGCTATAATTTTCAGATATTAGTAAACAAGTGTTTAAAAGAATATTGTTCTTCAGGATATTGCAGTGATGTATGATAGATGAATAGTGAAGTCTGTAGTTTGAGATCATATGTTATTTATAAGGAATATAATTATATTTTAAAAATTAAACATTTTTTTTAAAAAGTCATAGCTTGTGGGGTAAAACGCTCCCTACGCTGAGGGGTAAAACGAGGGGTAATCATAATTACTATAATAACATATTTCTGTTTATCAAATATTTTGTTTTACACTTAATGCAGTATAACTAGGTGGTAAAATCAAAATATTTGAACAAAACATGAAAAAATTACCTCAAGTGAGCATTAACGAAATTTGGCTATTTTGGACATTCCTGAAATAAATATTAATATATATACATGTTGATACATTACTTGCCTTTTACGTTTAGAGATTAAAAACTATTGTCTGTTAATTTTGCTGTTGATCTATGAAGCAAACTGGTTGGTAAGAAAGGGGGCATTTTACCCCACCTTGGGGGCGTTTTAGCCCACCGCTGTGTACAAAAATATAATTTTCAGTCAAAATACTAATTAATTATAAAGGCTGAGCAATTTTAATATTTGGTGAATAACTCCTGCCATAGTCACTCAAAACCGGGATGCCAATTCTAGTCAAATTTATGTTTTGTTTCACTGTAATGTAACATTTTCCTTAAGGGGGGCGTTTTCCCCCACTCTACGTATAGTGTTTTGACATCGACAACCACAACCAAAAAGTGCATTTTACCTCAAACTTGCGACTAGTTAACTTTCTAAAGAAGGCGCAATCGCTTCTCGGGTCGACATTAACACACTGACAAAATTATATTCAGAATTTTAAATATTTTTATACCACTTTTTAATGTGTGATAGAGTAAAGGTGTTCACGAGATAGAGATACCAACCTTTCGCGAACTTGCTTTCAACGTCGAACGAACACTCGTTCTCATGGATACGCGGTGTGCACGGAGGGGAGGGGCTGTGTGTGTGTGTGTGTGTGTGCGCGCGCGCGCGCGCATGTGAGAGATGAGTGACAGAGAGACGGAGGGAGAGCAGGAAATGCAGCTGAACAATACGCTGCGTGTTTTAAATAGCGTTAAAAAATGAAAGACCTTAACAAAGACGAAAACTAAGGACATTTACTCTATAATTTTATTTTATTTTAGTTAGTTTTGCCAAACACACATTACAGTTTTAGTTAGTTATCGTTTTTTTGTAATGCCTCGTTTTTATTTTTATTTCAGTTAACGACAAGTTAACGTTTTTCCCACCTAGTTTTCGTTTTTTCGTTCGTTTTCGTTAACGATTATAACCTTGGTTCACGCGCATAGGTTTAGTACCTATGATCACGCGCGTGAACTCGACAATCGACTAGTAAGTAAGTAAGTAAGTAAAATTTATTTATATAGCACTTTTCACAGATAGACATCACAAAGTGCTTCACAGTAAAATGTAATACAAGAACAATTGAAATACATTCCACAAAATACAAACAGCAAACACAACAAACAACCATAAAAACCCCACGACTAACCAAAAGCCTGCTTGAAGAGCAAAGTCTTCAGTTGTTTTTTAAAAGAATCAACTGAGTTAATACAACGTAAAACAAGAGGCAAAGAATTCCACAGCCTGGGAGCGACTACCTGGAATGACTGGTCCCCTCTAGTTTTAAAGGAGACATATCATGCTTTTAAATTGTTCCTTTTTACATATAAATCATACATTTGTAGTCTATATAAAGCGGAACTGCAATGCTTGGGTCTGAATTCCTCATTATTATAGCTCCACAGGCCCCTTTTCTACCCCTTTTCTGATGTGCGTCTCAGAGCAACCCGTTTTGGTGCGTTCTCTTTAAAAAACATTGAGACACTTCATACCCCGCCCCCCTCTCCAGGTTGCAGAGGTTCAACTCCACCCCGTTCGGCCATTTTTGTAGTCTGATAGCAGAGATACGATTATCTAGCGGCACAGAAACTTTTTATTCACACGTTATTAACAAAATGTCAACAACGGAAGACTTGTCCAGCCAGCCTTACATGTTCGAGCCAGAGTCGGAGCCTGCAGAACAACGTCTTCATATGGATGTATCGCAATGGTATGTTACTGTATTTACACATGAAACTTTGGTCTTCCGACCTTTTACCACCGTGTCGATTTATTTTGATTAATATGTGCGAGGGTGAGCGAGCAAGACAGCGTCTTTTGGAGACGGTGAAGTCATGTTTACACCATAGACTGTAGGGCTCCGAGAGATAGAGAGAGCGCCCGCGCGACCGGGTCTCTCTCTCTCTCTCTCTTTGCTCGTTCTTTCAGTCAAACATGCGCCACAAGCGCGGCAGTTCATCTACATTAGACGGTGTAATGAAGCTACATCCAACAACCGAACATTTTAACTTACCCTCTCGTAACTTCTGCATCCTTTAGCTTGGACTACAAAATTGCAGCGATAAATAATAATGGCGGATTGCTCGAAGTGCTGGGCCGGAAGTCAATGTCCTTATTTGGCAGTTCCACTGCAAATACTGTGACGTATTAGTTCGCAAAACGTCATAGATAACAGAAAAATCTGAACCGGTTGAAAAATATGACCAAAACAGAATATAAAGATATCAACGAAGCACCTGAAGAGAATAATTTCATCTTTTCTGTACTTCTAAACACTCCAAATATACAACAAAATGCATTTAAGGGCTAAAAAAGTGCATTTAGCATGATATGTCCCCTTTAAAATGAGTGCGGGGAACAACTAATAGCATCTGATCTAAAGACCTGAGGCTCCGGGTAGGAGTGTGAAGCTGTATCAGGTCAGTGATGTAGGTAGGGACTTGGCCATGCAAGGCTCTAAAGGTAAGCACCAGGATTTTAAAATGAATTCTATACTGGACTGGTAACCAGTGAAGTGATGGTAAAACAGGTGTGATGTGTTCTCTTTTCTTAACGTGGGTTAAAAGCCTTGCAGCAGAGTTCTGAACAGCCTGGAGACGATGAAGCTCCTTCTTACTCAAACACGTAAAAAGACTGTTACAGTAGTCCAAACGGGAGGAGATGAACGCATGAATAATCATCTCTAACTCACCTTTAGTCACACATGATCTTAATTTGGAAATGTTCCTCAGCTGAAAAAAGCAGTTCCTAACTAATTGTTTAGAATGAAGCTCCAATGACATAGCTGACTCGAAGACAACACCTAAGCTCCTGAGGCTCGGTTGGACAGACGAGCCTAAGTCACCAATATATTGTATAATCTTTGGGATTTTACTTTCAGGGGCGATGATTAGTGTTTCTGTTTTATCAGAATTCAGAAGCAAAAAGTTGTCACATAACCACTGTTTAATACTAGTCAGACAGTTAATTAGAGAAGACAATTTAAACAACTCAGTTTCCTTAAAGGAGCAATACAGTTGGATATCATCCGCATATAGGTGGTAAGATATGTCGCTAAACTGACTAATAACCTGACGAGAGGAAATATATACAAGAGGAACAAGATAGGACCCAAGACAGAACCCTGAGGTACCCCACACGACAACTCTGCAGTTTCAGACATGATCTGATTCACATTAACACTAAAGCTTCTACCAGACAGGTAGGATGAAAACCATTTTAAAACTGATCCCGACATACCAACCAGATCACGAAGTCTATTAATCATAATATTATGATCAATTGTGTCAAAAGCTGATGAGAGGTCCAATAAGACCAGCACTGTATATTTTTTAGAGTCAGCTGACATCATAATATCGTTTGATACTTTAAGTAACGCCGTTTCTGTGGAATGTTTTTTGCGAAAACCAGACTGGAATTTGTCAAATAACTCGTGTTTCTCTAGAAAGAGGGTGAGTTTTTCTGCTACAACTTTTTCTAGAATTTTGGACATGAAAGGAAGCTTCGAAATTGGTCTATAGTTTTTCGGTTGTAGCGGATCCAAATTAGTTTTTTTAAGTACAGGCTTAACAACAGCATGTTTAAAAAAAATAGGAACGACACCATTTAAAAGTGAAGAATTAAGCATCTCAACAATACAGGGGCCAATGGAGTCAAAAACTTGTAAAAATAGCACAGTAGGGACAACATCCATAGGACAAAATGATGATTTCATAGAATGTAACAGAGAGGTGATGTCATGTAACGTCACAGGTGTAAAAGTGGACCAACAATGGGCAGGAGACAAGTCACAGGCAAAGTTCTGAGCCAATGATGGTGCAATGTTAGCCCTAACATCTCTGATCTTATTAACAAAAAAGTAGAGGAATTCATTACAGTCACATCTAGATAACACAGTTGTTTGCGAGCTAGTTGGGGAAACTATTGTATTAATGGTGTCAAATAAGATTTTGGGATTGTGCTTATTCGAGGAAATAAGTTGAGAAAAAAAGCACATTCTCGCCTTTTTCAACATCTCATTCAAGGTGACCATTAGATCTTTAAGGTGGAGCCTGTGAACCTCGAGTTTAGAAGATTTCCAAAGACGCTCCACTTTTCTACAATTTCTCCTAAATCTTAAGATAGCTTCATCAATCCATGGACAGGCTTTTTTGTGGGAGACAGCGCTCAATTTAATTGGTGCTACTTTATCTAAAACCGATAAGCACTGACCATTAAAAGATCGGATAAATTCATCAACATCAGTGGATCCCATCAGAGAACATGGGTCAAACAAGGCAGAGAACCTCTCTGCAGTGTCTTGATTAATAATTCGCCTTTGTGTCATAATTCTCTGGGGCGGAGGATCTTGAGGAAAGTTAATATTAAAAAACACAGCTATGGTCACTCACATGTACATCTTCCACATGTGTATTTACTATATCTAGACCAAGAGAAAAAACAAGGTCCAGGGTGTGACCCTTAATGTGCGTGGGTCCAGTAACGTGCTGAATGAAATTAAAAGAGTCTGTAATAGAAAGGAGATTAGCAGCTGTGTTGCATGCAAAATCATCAATATGCAAGTTAAAGTCCCCAATAATTAAAACCTTCTCAAGTTTGATGATAGATGATAAAAAGTCAGTAAAGTCAGTAAGAAAGACACCTGCCGGGCCAGGAGGGCGGTATATTAACACACTGTAAAAAATATTAGAAGAGCCTACTTTAAGCATTTGAGATTCAAAAGAGGAAAAATTTTCTGAGTTAATCACTCTACATATGAAACTGTCACGCTGCACAACAGCAAGCCCACCACCACCACGTGCCAATCGGGGCATCCCAGTAACAGAACAGCCAGCAGGACAGAGCTCGTTTAAGTGAATAAACTCATGTTCCCTTTGCAACGTTTCCGTAAGAAACATAAAATCGATATTCTTGCTCATAAAAAGCTCGTTAAGAATAAACGTTTTATTAGAGATGGAACGGGCATTAAGCAAGGCAAAGTGGAGTAATGTAACGTTCGGCAGACCGGCCTCAAAAACAGCTGATTGTGACGGTAAACTGACCGTAAACAGCTGACACAGTCACGAGGTCTCCAGTTGCGGCGAATTGTCAGTCGCTGGTCAGACAGCACAGTAAACATCGGTAACGGCAAGTCCACCATGATCCCATCAACTAATTGCTGGTACACGCGAGGTTCACATCCAACTGGTAGAAGCATAGCAGGGTGTTGGTGCTGAGGAGCATTTTCACCCGTATTTAGGGGGAAAACTGGTCGCAGCCACCGGAATCGTTCACCGCGATATGGCCAGGGCACCCCCGTCCAGGATTGGCGCCTTCTCTTGACTTGAACGCCAGCTCTGCAACCCCTTCTCTTCGGTCTCTTCTTAGGATTCCCAGGTCCCCTGGTTGTAAACAGGAGCCGGTACTCAGGTGATGAGGGAGGACGCACGAACGGGGGCGGAAAGGTTTGTCTGAAACTTTCCCAACTTTCAAAGACTCTTTCCATAGACGAGCGTTGATCATAAGTCCGAGCAGCAGAGACACAATAGTCAGACGATAGGGCTGATATGGCAACATATAGGGTGAGTACAAACGTAAAGAGTTTACACAAATGCAATGCAGCAGCGGCCAAGCCAAACACAGGCGCCATCTCTCCAGTGAACAGACTACTGTGGACTTCGACCGAAAACAGGATGTAAATACAGGTATGTGCGCTGGCTGAATAAACATCATTTTTATTCATATCTTTCACATCTACTGCAGTCAGATTCTGTTTATTGATCTCCACTTGTGCTAATTGGGTTAATTATCTGCACCTGCAGTTTATTATTAGGAACACCTGTTCAATTTCTCATTAATGCAATTATCTAATCAACCAATCACATGGCAGTTGCTTCAATGCATTTAGGGGTGTGGTCCTGGTCAAGACAATCTCCTGATCTCCAAACTGAATGTCAGAATGGGAAAGAAAGGTGATTTAAGCAATTTTGAGCGTGGCATGGTTGTTGGTGCCAGACGGGCCGGTCTGAGTATTTCACAATCTGCTCAGTTACTGGGATTTTCAAGCACAACCATTTCTAGGGTTTACAAAGAATGGTGTGAAAAGGGAAAAACATCCAGTATGCGGCAGTCCTGTGGGCGAAAATGCCTTGTTGATGCTAGAGGTCAGAGGAGAATGGGCCGACTGATTCAAGCTGATAGAAGAGCAACTTTGACTGAAATAACCACTCGTTACAACCGAGGTATGCAGCAAAGCATTTGTGAAGCCACAACACGCACAACCTTGAGGCGGATGGGCTACAACAACAGAAGACCCCACCGGGGACCACTCATCTCCACTACAAATAGGAAAAAGAGGCTCCAATTTGCACAAGCTCACCAAAATTGGACAGTTGAAGACTGGAAAAATGTTGCCTGGTCTGATGAGTCTCGATTTCTGTTGAGACATTCAGATGGTAGAGTCAGAATTTGGCGTAAACAGAATGAGAACATGGATCCATCATGCCTTGTTACCACTGTGCAGGCTGGTGGTGGTGGTGTAATGGTGTGGGGGATGTTTTCTTGGCACACTTTAGGCCCCTTAGTGCCAATTGGGCATCGTTTAAATGCCACGGCCTACCTGAGCATTGTTTCTGACCATGTCCATCCCTTTATGACCACCATGTACCCATCCTCTGATGGCTACTTCCAGCAGGATAATGTACCATGTCACAAAGCTCGAATCATTTCAAATTGGTTTCTTGAACATGACAATGAGTTCACTGTACTAAAATGGCCCCCACAGTCACCAGATCTCAACCCAATAGAGCATCTTTGGGATGTGGTGGAATGGGAGCTTCGTGTCCTGGATGTGCATCCCACAAATCTCCATCAACTGCAAGATGCTATCCTATCAATATGGGCCAACATTTCTAAAGAATGCTTTCAGCACCTTGTTGAATCAATACCACGTAGAATTAAGGCAGTTCTGAAGGCGAAAGGGGGTCAAACACAGTATTAGTATGGTGTTCCTCATAATCCTTTAGGTGAGTGTATATATAGGGTATAACAAATCCCCATTAGAATAAACTGAAATAGAAAAAAGGGATTCTAATCAAAGTTCAAAGGTCAAGGGCAATGATGTCTATTCATCATACAGCAGGTCTTCATAATCGACCTCTTGCTCCTCGTCTTCTTCACCATCTACATCCATTTCCTCGACTGTTTCCTCCAGCAAGTCAGTGAGTAAAGTGGGGAGGATAGGTCCACAAGACCACACTGGTTCCAGGGTACCCTCTGCCTACCCTACTATAAGGTCCAGTAGTTTTATGTCTTTGCTCTTGGCTGACATGTGGCATTGCTATGGCCTACTTGTGGCCCAGATCTGGCAAACAGGAGCGGTCCACCCAAGTGCCATCATTCCACACCGCATGTGACTCAGATCTTATTTCCAAATGTGCCAGATCTGGGCCGGCACAAAGTTGCTATAATTTGAGACTCACCATGCAGTGACACAAACACAGAAGCTCCTGATGATCCTGAATCTGCAGCTGCTCATCTGTAGTTTATAGAGTCCAGAGTCTGTGTTTCTGGTGTTTGTGATGATCAGAGATCCAGTCTGATGATCCAGCTTCAGTCTGCCTCTCTCAGTTTTATTATTACACTGAACATCTGTACAGATCTGACTCTGATCTCCAGTGATTTCAGCGATGGGAATGTCATTAAAATACCATTTCATCAAATCATTTGAGTTTCTTACACCAGGATCTAAAGTGACAGATTCTCCCTCTTTCACTGTCTTTCTCTTCATTTCATCTCGTTCAGCAGCAGAAACACCTGAAACACAAACCAACAGATGCTGGAGGATCTTATGAGGAAAAAACTCCACATGTGTGAAAATAGTTGTGCGTATTCAATTCCTGGATCGGGACAAATTCAGTAGAAACAAATTTAACTGCAAAATTGCTAAATATCAAGTTAATCGTGGATGTTTTTATTCGTTTAGATTTACTGTTTATATGTCAACTCTGGTGGAGTTTTTCTTTTTTTACAGACCCGCACATATATTACACACGTACATGTTTAGTAGAATGCATTACTACATTGGAATATAAATTTCTACATTATAATATTCCAAAATAAGCACATTATAATTCTAAAGTATTTATAATGATTTGCAAACACTTCTGATCCTTATATGAGATAAACTGACAAACTACAAGATTTTTACACATTTACAATTTCTTTGGACTCTACAGTGAACTAAAAACAACGAGTATGAAATAATAAATGCATTTAAACAGATGGAAAGATCTGGAATTAACAGAAAAAAAAAACCTTTTAAAAACTAATGGATCATCAGTGGAAAAACAAAACAGTTGAAAGTGATTCAGTTCAATGACGCAGATCAAGAGAAAAAGCTCTGAATGTCACTGATATAATAAACACGATGATATGATTTAAATATAATGACTCACCATGAACAGAAACATTGAAGATCTTTTCACTGTCGCTGCCGTTGATGATCACTAGTGTATATTCTCCAGAGTCTGTGTTTCTGATGTTCATGATGATCAGAGATCCAGTCTGATGATCCAGCTTCAGTCTGCCTCTGAATCTCTCAGTAACTTCATTACACTGAACATCTGTACAGATGTCACTGAGATTTCCAGTGATTACAGCGATCTTAGTGTTATTAAAATACCATTTAATCTTCTCTTGTTGGTTTGTTTTAACACCAGTGCATATAGTGACTGAATCTTCCTCCATCACTGACACTCTGTCTGTATCAACACCACACACACCTGAAGAAGAAATCAACAGAAAATGATGTAATGTCTATGACAGACATACAAAATAATAAAAGAGGAAGTGCTATAAAAATGTTTCTCTACAGCTCAAACAAGCAGCGTAAAAACACAAATAACACACACGCACAATGCCACCAAAACAGTAACTATAGTATACAGGATAAATAAATCATCAAACGTGGAAAATGGAGTTTATCTTTTAATATAAATCTCAGTTCTTCCAAGTGCAACATATTTCCCAGTTCCCTAACCCACATCTCAAAAGTGAATCTGCTTTCCACATCTGTAAAATAAGTATGTTTGCAAGCATCACACACAGTGAAATAGCCTTTGTCTGATACTTACTACAATAAGCATTCTCTGCTCCTAAAAGTCCAATGCAAAGCTGAGGCTCCAGATCAATAGAATGCGCTTCAGAAAGAAATTGAAATATACATTACCAAAATGACAGAATTTTACTACATGACCATAAAGGATAAAACAGGGTGACATTTTACAATTATTACAGAGTGGATAAATCGTGGGATACATTTAATAAGGTTTTGACCTGAACTGAACATGTATACGTTTCTCAAGCACTCATCCCACGTGTTTTCATGAATATTAAAACCAATTTCCTCTTCTCAGTCATGTTTTATTTTCTTTGTGTTTTTGTCAACCTTTTCTAGCAGTAATGTGTACAATTTTTACCACTCATGGGATGTACATGAGCAATTCTCTCTGAGGTTGGACTCAAATTCAAAACGGCAAAGTCTGGAATGTGCTTTACAACAAAGTCTCTATCTCGCAAATAACGGAAAAAATGTGGAGAAACAAGAGCTTTTTTTTATAAAAAAAAAAAAGAAGCTTGTGTAACCCTGGAGGAAAATCATGATTACTACAAATTGGAGTATCCACATATATATCAGGAATTGTAATAAGCTATACCTTAATTTGTTTCCACACTTTAACAGTTAGAAATAAATAATGTTTCTGTTGATACTTTAAAGATAAAGAAATCTTATTACAAGAAGCTTTTTCACTTGCTAACCATTCTGACTTGTCACCAAACTCCACTGAACCCAACTTTCTCCAGCATGCTGAAGTATTTAAATTAGTTATAATAATATTATAATATTAAATAATATTAAATAATAAATAATAACATTTAAAATCGGGAAGCACAAATCCTCCTAATCCTTAAATTTATTTAGATGTTTCTTGTTAATCCTAGATGTCTTTGTGGCTCAAATGAAGCTGGTTATAACAGATTATAGCTGTTTAAAATGATAAAGGGGGATAAAGAAAGGAATACAGTGAAATAAAAATAAATAAAAACAATTGGTGTTTATCCTGCCTACCAGTGTTAAGACACTCAAAGTTTGGTTAATTTGATTTACATTGACATA
Organism: Rutilus rutilus; assembly: GCA_021464565.1. Lineage (NCBI taxonomy): Eukaryota > Metazoa > Chordata > Actinopteri > Cypriniformes > Leuciscidae > Rutilus > Rutilus rutilus. The sequence continues at coordinate 41,403,936 of JAJAQA010000006.1, read as the reverse complement.
ACAAATTGACAAATTTACTAAAAAATTTTTTTTAAATATATTAAAAAGAAAATATTAAATATTATTTTGGTTCATTCATTTTTAGGCTACCTGGTTCTTGGACTGACAGGTCTTTGTCTGGATCTTGAATAAATCTCTAGTTTGAGCAGGGAAATCTATAAAGTCATTCTTTTTTTCTTTTTTTCTTTTTTTTTTTTTTTTTTTTTTTTTGTTATATATAAAAATAAATGTCTTACCGTGCAAGAGGAATGCCGAAACTGTGAACAAATAAACAAAAAACTTCTTTATCCCCATGTTTCCTCTCAAACTTGCTTTGATACTTTGAATGAATGGAACAGCACTGCTTACAGCGGTATTTATCTTCGCTGCATTCCAGTCCACTTTTAGACACTCAATCCCTCCGCCATTTTGAAGTGGGTTCCAACAGTTTGCAGTTTCCGCCAGTAGTGGGCACTCATGCAGAAGTCAAACAATTAATCAGATGTCGACTTAAACAAACGGAAATGCCTGAAGTGGGTGTGATGTTTGAGGCTGAGACTAGTTTTCCAACCATCTTCTCCAGCACAGTTTAGTGTAAGCAGCTGCTGCCTCTGCTGTAATGAGCATGACGGTAGGAAGTCTAACCCACACGTGGACATAGTTTTTCTGAATTGCTAAAACTAACTCTTCAAAACCATCACACTTTCTCAAAATCTTAAAGGGGTCATATAATGCCATTTTTGTACAAGCTAATATGATTCTTTAGGGTCTAAATTAAAAGTTTGTAATATACTTTAATTAAAAATTCTCATTAGTATTGTAAGAAAACACTAATTTTACCTGGTCAAAAACAGCTCTGTTTTCAGCACGCCGTTTCAGTGCATGTGTCTTTAAATGATAATGAGCTTTGCTCACCCCGCCCCTCTGTTCTGTGGGTACACCGTATCTAACACAATAACCACGTGTTATTCGTTATAAACGTGGGATTATGAATTATATTGAGAACGTCGTACATAGAAAACATGCCGTAATGTACCCTGAGTGTAAACCTTAGACGCATTCATCGTGAAGCCTGCAGCAAGGTTTGCAAATTTCGCAAAGATTAATATAAATACTAATATAAAGGTTAATAAAACATTACACTCACATCTTCTGGAGGTTCAGCAGGAACACGTTGGTACCGATCCGTTTTTTCTCGTTTGTGAAGCTGTCTGGTGTGAAATGATTCGCCAAACATGAAAGCACAGAGATCGTGGGGAATCCCCGTGAGGGAATCCCCGCGTCAATCCTTTGGGCATATCACTTCAAAAACAAAACTCAGCCACTGCTTCTTCAACGGCTCGGATTTAGGAACATCCAAATGACTGCTGTGTTCCTTATTACATCTAAGAACAGAACACCACAATCGCTTAGACGCCATTCTACTCCAGCATATCAACAATGGCGGACTACTATGACGACGGCTGTCACAGCTTGCTCAGGGCGGGTCTTGTGTTGAAACACGGCTGTCAATCACAATAGCGGGAGGGGCGTACGATCTTATGACGTCACAATATCGAACGGCTTGATTTCAGAGATGGTCAAACATATAAGGAGATTAAAACAAAACCACTGGATGGATTTTTATCATGATAGGATGGTTGTGTACAGGCACTGCCAACAGACATTTCAGTGCAATCAACTTGTAAAAGTGCATGTACCATTATATGACCCCTTTAAACACAAAAACAAATCTTCAAACTACATTCAGAGAACATTTGACTCTTCTGGCAAAAAATCAAACAATTGACTCAAAACTATTTTATCTGCTCAAAATCAAATAGTGCTGTCAGATCATACACACATCAGTCAAAATATAAAGACTACAGATCATTCATTAGACACTACAGTACATCAAAAAATGGAGAACACATAATCCAAAGCGTGCAGTTACAGAAAAACAGTATATTGTCACATAGTAAATTCATTTTGCAATTATGTAAAAAAGTATAATTACAGTAGTAAGGCGAATAAATACTGTATGCACTGCCAGTATAGTATAGTACTGAATATTGTATAGTATTGAATGTCTGTATATTCAGCACTTGCATACTGTAAAAATACAGTAGTCCAACTGCAAAAGTCAAAAAGGTTACAGTAAAAAACTCTAAATGAAAAGCATGTTACAGTCACTCAGAAGAGTTAGAAGTGTTGTGCAACTTCTAGGCTTTTATTATTAAAGCTAGTAATAAATACTTTAACCAAACCAGAAAACCTTATGCGCTTTTAAAAAGTGTAGAAGCAGGACCGCTCACTCCCTGGACGCATATATGTTTCTGGATATATCTGTCATAAACGGGCCTTCTGTCATCTCTCAATGATATTTCATCTCATATACATGTTTAACGAATAACACATAATAACAAAGTCTGCACTGTCCTCATATCTGTTTGTGTTACCCCAGATGTAATAAACTAGGATTTGATGGGACAAATTACATCGCACTTAACACACCGCTACACTACATCCTTGATAACAATTGATGAAATGTTTAGACCCTTACTGATAAGTAGATCTAGAGTGAGTCCACGATTGTATGTGGGTCCGTGTACATGCTGAGTCAGATCAAAACTATTAAGTACAGTCAATGATAAAGAACTGCATTTTTCAAGAATCTTTCAAGTGTTTCAAAAAGTTCATTGAAAGTTGAAGTTCATTCCTTCTTAATGAGTTCGAACTGCTCTTTCCTAATAGCCTTCTTCCCCACGTGATTGATAAGACGATTTGCAGTCTTGTGCTTCTTCAGAATGTTCTGAGTTTACATCAGAATCTGTTGCGTGAGGAAAGCAGCATGTAGTTGTATCCCTGCTGCTAATGTTTTTGATTATGGTTTTATTTGCTTGTTGCAACTCTTCCAAATTAGACTACTTTTTTTTTCATCACTGAATCTAATAACACAGGTTACTGTTGGGCCAAACTGTTCTCATTGCTTTACCGCTCAGAAAAGTCCCACAGCCTTTCATTGAGGGGGATGTAACACAAATGAAAGCTTTAGCATAAGTTCTGCCAGTAAGACTCAATTGTTACGTCACTTTACCTTCTCATCTATCCAATCACATTCTAACACTTGTGGTATTAAAGATTGGTACTTACACACGTTTGAGTTTGCAGATGCTGACGCTTCCATTCACCTCCATCCTCCCCCACCACCTCCAAGATGGATCCTTCCCTCCATCCTCCCCACCACCTCCAAGATGGATCCTTCTCTCCATCCTCCCCCACCACCTCCAAGATGGATCCTTCTCTCCATCCTCCCCACCACCTCCAAGATGGATCCTTCCCTCCATCCTCCCCCACCACCTCCAAGATGGATCCTTCTCTCCATCCTCCCCCACCACCTCCAAGATGGATCCTTCTCTCCATCCTCCCCACCACCTCCAAGATGGATCCTTCTCTCCATCCTCCCCCACCACCTCCAAGATGGATCCTTCTCTCCATCCTCCCCCACCACCTCCAAGATGGATCCTTCCCTCCATCCTCCCCACCACCTCCAAGATGGATCCTTCTCTCCATCCTCCCCCACCACCTCCAAGATGGATCCTTCCCTCCATCCTCCCCACCACCTCCAAGATGGATCCTTCCCTCCATCCTCCCCACCAGCACCACCAGGACGGTCCCTTCCCATACCTCACAGGGGGGCTACGGACGGGGCCTACACCAAAGAACTTTATTGCTTGCTGGGCTGTTAATAAATGTATAATTGTCACAGTAGTATAAATATGCAGTACCTTGTGTCAAGGTACACATTTTAATAATGTTGGATTGTTTAATTGTTTTGAGTTCTATGAACTTGTTTCTTTTAATTAGACAAACTTAAAGGTATAGTGGAGGATCTTTCCGAATTTTAGATAAGACCCGCCCTCTCCACTTTTTGAAAAGTTTGATTGATTCACCAGAATGATTGACAATTAGGAGGACCAATAGTATAGGTCACCCACCCGGAAGTAAAAAATCCTCCGCTATACCTTTAAATTTAACTGAAACTGGGCGGGGATCTCTATCTCCCAGCATGCTTTGCCATGCCACTTAAAGGGGAGAGTAAATGCTAAAATTGTTTTGTACCAGATTAATGTTAAGTGGGAGATTTAGTTATGTTTAATGTTTTGTTTTGCTATAGTTTAGAAAAGTTTCTAGTATTTAGTTTTTTTGGGGGGTTACCACCATTGTGACGAGTGGAGCATGAGCTTGGTTTGAGAACAGTAAAATAACCCTATAGAATCTAAAGGAACAATTTTTTTACTGTAAAATTCTAAAACAATGTGCGCTCTTCAAGTGTAAGGTACAGTGTCATCTTTTTCAGAAAAAAAGATGGCTTTCAATAAATTACAGTTATTGGCCATTAGTGTGTGTGTGTGTGTTTAGTTTGTAAATAGAATTTAAATAGACAAAAATATTAGAAATGTGAATAAATGTACAGATTTTTATTTAGAAAAAATCTTTTAAAAAAATCACGAACAAAAGAAACTAACACTTTAAAGTGGAAAATCTGATTATCATGCATATATAGCCTACTGTTTGAATACCTTTGGATAAATGATATTTTAGACGACTAAGCACAGTTTTTGCTTTAAAATTGTAAAGTTTTGAACAGATGCTGTTATGTAAAATAATAGCTTTGGTAAAATGTATGCATAATTGTTTCTGGGTCATTTTATGGCAATGTCCATTTTCTGTCCCTAGCCTTTACAGAAATATCACACTGGATAAACACTTTAGGGTTACAATTTCTTCACATTTTAAAATAAAACAATATGTTATTTGAACAATTACGTCGTCTTGAGCCATCTATGTAGCAATATTAGATTTTTAATATTTGAAAGTAGTGGTCCCCTGGAGTTGTGTCACTGGTGTTACCATTAAACAAAAAATCTAATATTTTAAAATAAAAATCATACTGATGACATCACTCGACTTCCTTCTTCCAAATTCATGAATATCTATGAAGAAAGGCCCATGGCCTCTTTTCACTTATCAAAAATCTTCTCATTTATTTCATGATTTCATGTGAAGCTTTAGTTGAACTCACTGGTATGACCCACTTTACTGTTAGAGAGATGTAAAAATAAATAAATAAATAAATAAACTAGAATTACTTATGGAATAAACAACTTCATTAGTTAGTAAATAAATGCACAAAATATAAAAATCATTAAACTGTCATTTTTTTGTATTCATAAAGTCAAAGGATGTTCTAATACTGTGTTCTAAGTTTAAATGTTAGAAAAAGAAATCTGATCTTCAAAAGGCGTCAGAATTGTGGTGTCATTTTTGGGTTTCATCTTTCTTTCACCCGTTCTCCAAGAACAACAGGACGGGGGACAGCTCCCCCAGGAAGAGGACGATTTAGCTTATCAGAACAATCACTGATAAGAGTAGGCTATATAAACTGTTCCTTCCTTTTGTTTTGACCCCTGACTTTTCCTGAAGTCACTGGTATAAACATCTAATTATACTGATCTTACAGCCTGCTCCCTGTGAAGTCTCAGAATGAGCACATTTTTGGGTCTCATCTCCCTTCCTGACTGGAATGCTCAGATCAGGGGATTTTATGATAGGAGACTATGGCGTCTTTGATTGTAAAACGCCAGGTGTCCGGCCTATCGTTTAAGTACTTGATGTTTTCTGAAACAAACTGCATATGCCAATACATACGCAGAGAGGAAGGGGAGGGCCTGTGCCCCTGCCATGATGGAAACAATCTTCATTTTCAATTTAGCAAACGGAGAGCAAACATCTCTTTTGCTCAAGGATTCTAAATTCAAGGATCTATGAATTTAACCAGAGACAAAAAGACCTCCTAATTTCACCGATGGTAAGTTCACTTCAACACATGTTTAAACCTACCTTTAAAATAGCCTACTTGATCATTGAACATCTTATTTCAAACAAAACAAACTATTATACACTATTTTATGTTTTATCTATGTAAGTCAGTGTTTTGTTGTGTATTAGATTAAAATACTTATACTTGATCATTTTAGATCTTGTTTCATATAATCTAAATTGTTTTATTTATGGATGTGACTGTGTAATCTGAAAACAATTCACTCTGACATATTTCTTCGGCACAGAAAATTCCACGATCGGCTATTTATACACTCCTGAGAGACTATCGGACAGACATTTGTATTCTTAACTCATATAATGTGCTTAGCTTTTAAATGTTAAAGGGCTTGCCATAGTCGGCACACACTTGGACACATTTTTTAATAATAATCAGTTGCTGACTGAAGATTTAAATTAACATGACATCATAAGTCAAACCCACGCTTGGACACATTTGTAATCAGTTAATCGCTCATCACAAAACAGCACTGTTTTTGGGTTATGCACAAACAGAACATGGAAAAAGAAAAACTTTTGCAGTTTGTATCTTCCGATAAAGCATCCATGGATATATTTCTGTTCAGAAAAGACTTTCACCTACAAAAGACGTACATAAATGGTCACTCTCCTGCACAAGATGTTTGTCCAACAGATTAAAAAAAAACATTTCTGAAGAAACCAAACTGCAGGTTTCAGTTCCTCTCAGAAGCTGAAGTCCATAAGAGTCAGAAGAATATTTATATGTTGCCTAACTACATTTATAACATGAGTTCAGTGGAAGTGTGTTTGAGTGTGAGTGTATGTGTGTGTGTGAACTAGGTTGGTCAAACTGTCATGGGAGGATTCACACATCAGACGAAGAGCTTGAGTGTTTTCAGTGGATGATCTTCTCACTGAACAACTGAAGAAAATGCTTCAAATTCGTGTTTTGTTCTGTTTGTGTTGGTGGCTTATGATCTGTAAGTTATGAATTTATTTTATGGCTTAATATCAGTAACAAGCTAGGATGTATTTTTTATTTGCAGTTCTTCATAGATGAATCAAATTAAACTTGTTGTGAGATCTGAATAATGGAAATGACTATAATGAATCTTTTCACTTTTTGTATCAGTTCACATTTAAACTTTACAAAACTGACACCAGGCTTTGTAAACCAACATAGACTTAATCTGTTCTTGTTCGTGTTCTTCAGGTGTGTTTGCTGTTGAAACAAATGAAATACAGTCAGTGTCAGTGATGGAGGGAGAATCTGTGCTTCTACACACTGATGTTACTGAAATACACACACATGACGACATACTGTGGAAGTTTGGAGCTGAAGAGTCTCTGATAGCTAAAATAGACAGAGATTCTGGAATCTTCTCCACATATGATGATGTTCCTGATGGGAGATTCAGAGACAGACTGAAGCTGGACAATCAAACTGGATCTCTGACCATCACAAACATCACAACTGAACATGCTGGACTCTATGAAGTAAAGATAATCGCATCTGAACTGTCATCAAAAACATTCAATGTGTCTGTCTATGGTGAGTAGAGATCATTTATGTTCTTCACATTTATTGGCAGTAGTGGCTCTATCCATACATTTAGGGGAAGCAGAATCTGTGTTGTAGCGCTAGTTTATGATTGGCCGCTAGTTTTACATAATCACTGAACATGCAGACACACTTTGGTTGTAGATGTCATGTCTAGTGTATTTGCCTAATTCAGCCTGAGGGAGGCGCTCTAATGTTGATTGACAGGCTCAGGCTCATAGAAAGGTCAGAATCACATTGATTTATACGGGGCTGTTGAATGCTTGAATCTGATTGGTTGACGGACATTCTGAGGCTTCATTTATTTTCAAGGAAACAGCTAAAGTAGATCCAAGCAGATTTTGACCGCATTACCGTTCCAGCTCACTTCACCAAATGATTTCAGTTCTTTCAAAGGTCCTTACAACCCTCAACTGCAAAAGAACCAACACCCACAGCGACACTGAACAAGCAAATAAATAAAGTAAACAATAGGACAAAAACAACATATTATTTTAAGGGTTTTTTTTTAGACAAAATTATGTTTTATTGTGTCCAGACAACACATACTCTCTTTCTCCCGCTCAAACGCACACACACATACAGTACAGACACACACTCGCAAAGAAACGTGTTGTCAGCGTTGCTTTGACGATTTTATCAGTAAAATAGTTTAACAACTTAAACGTTACATGACTTTTCTCACTAGCGAGGGAATAACGGCGCTGTTTTTGAAGCCGATAAACTTACAGTAGAGACGCTGCTGCCGAACACTGTTGACAGACACACAGACTCAGGTAATTCACACATGCTTAATCTCTCTCTCTCTCTCTCTCTCTCTCTCTCATAACTGCATTAATAACTACATCAGTCTGTTATCAGTGGCTAAAACCTACGTTACGAGCTCTAAAATGACGTTTTGGAATCAGCAACAGAGGCTTGGGATTAGATGCATCAGAAATTAGTCCTACCCACAAGAGTGTTTTAAGGACAGCACGCCCAACAACATTCATATGAGCTCATTTAAACTAAATGATTTATATGTTTACTTATTTGTTACGCTACTCCACACATCCCTCTGTCAACAGACATGTTTACAGTCTGACTTACTAGTTGCTGAACTGATGTTGGGGTCTGTCCAAATACACACACTTGAGGTTTTAGCCACTTGACAGGGGGTTTATGCAACATGAAGTAAGTGTGTAAGACTGTCTCAGGTCTGAAAAGTGCCAAAGTGCAGTACACTTAACACACGCTAAATCCACACTCTCTAAGGCCCTGTCACAAATAGCACACTTCATGTGTACTTGCGGTCTTGTGGACTTACAATGGTCACTGTCTGCTCATGTCCATTAAGTCCACAAGACCCTAATAGGCCTATGTCACACTTCCTGCTTCCGGAATGCGGAGTAGGGATTCAGAACTTCCGGTCAACAGTATTTCTCGATAAGGATTTAGGTTATCAGCCATAATGTCTAAACCACCCGAGGTAGACTGACCACGAACTATGAGGTTGTGAAACAAAGGTTTTTGCTCTTGTAGAAGTTATAAGTTTGTATGAAATCAACCTTGTTTTAAGAAAAACATGTTTTATCCGCGATCTTATGGAAAAAAACGACACTACTCACAATCCTAAGCGTAGCAGCAACGTCTGCTGATTGGTCCAACTCGCTGTTACCATAGAAATGTTTACCTTACTAGCGAACGGCTAGAGCTATAACAACAATGACAGGCTACACCCGCAGCTGTTGTTGTAGTGTACCCTTTCCTCAGTTTTGACATTTCCATTTGAGAGTTTTCATTTACCATCCGAACCACAACGTCATGTCAAGTCAAGTCAAGTCATCTTCATTTATATAGCGCTTTTAACAACGTAGATTGTTTCAAAGCAGCTTCACAGAGATAAGCGTATAATTTAAGGTAACAGATATTGTTTTGGCTTTATAGCAGAGTTAAGTTATTTTCCATCTAAAGTTAGTTTTGATTGATTTGCTTCCGTCGCAACAATCATTTGTTATTAAATTAGGGGCCGCTAAGACGACACCATTCCCTCTACAAAGACTTTAAACGCGAGCCTGTGAGAAACGCTGATGGCGTTCACATGCGCATTTAGAATGGGTTCTATAGTTATGTGCATTTGAAAATACGCAGGTTTGGAATTCCCTACAAGCCAAGCCTATGTGACTTCAGGCAGGTTGCGGAAAGATTTGGTCCAGCAGTATCTATCGGACTCCGCCATTGTAAAAAGCTAACCGGAAGAGCCGTATCCCTACTAAAAGACGTACTTCCGGTCTTCAATTTTTTCGTGACATAGGCCTATTATCCCATTTGTCAGTTTAGGTTTTAGAAGGGTGCTCGCGAGTTCCCCCTTTTCGGCTGATATACGCCCTTGATGCACACTTTTGCAGAGTCGCACTGAAGTGAACTCCACAGACTTCAAACTTCCCCGACAATCAAAGTGGCGTTACGTCATGAAAGTGTGGACTTTGTGGAAGACCGCGAGGGCTTAGGGTGCCATTTGGGACAGGGCCTAATTGTCCTAAATTAGAGCGGTCTTTGAGGCGAAAGCCCAAACTTAGATTTTGTGTGTGTATGTACACAGTGTGTGTGTAGTGTACAGTCAAAACGCTTAGCCTTTCACACTATACTCCATTTGATAGCATGCGCGAATGACACGTACGCTCTAGAAAGATTCATCTTTCTATTTTTCTCCAGAAGTTATGACCGATAAAAATGTCTTTGTATTCTTTTAAGCTAAATTTGTGGCTCTCATAACCTCCTCACACAAGCACTTATCAATGCGGGCGTCTGATGTTGTCGTCGTCTCTGGTATTTTGTTGTTGTTGTTCTGTCTCTACTTTCGTCTTTTCTACTGTGAAACAACGGGCCAGTGTTGACACTGTTTTCCCTAAACCTAACTAAGTACCTAAGTCTACCGGGGCCGTCTCCAATCGACGATCCCTAACGTCTCCAATCGACGCTTAATAAATAGTCTAACTAACTAACTTGCTTCCATAACTAGATTTCTTCCTGCGCAGGAATAATTGACAAACAGACCTTAGCAAATGTCCTCTAAATGCTTTAATCACGGCCAGGAGATCTTCCCGAGCAGTTCTCAGGGAATCTCTCCCAAGAAGCAAGGCCGGAGGATCTCAGACAAATTCCATTGAGAATCCCACAGTACACAAGAATACAACAGTTTTTATAGAATAAGGAGGTATGGCAAAAAATGTCATACTGCATTACATAATTTCCCCACAATTTTATTGGTTCTTCATATGCAAACCCTTCTGTTACCAGGTAAAGCAAACTTTGTTTTAATGATTACTTCATTGTTAATCACAAGGTTCAAATTTAGTCATCTGTCTAGTTTCAATTCCCAAATGTGTTATTTATACACTCACACAACCAAAGTCAAAGGGGTATGGTAAAAATACAACATCCAAAAAACACAGGACAAAACGTTTTAGTACATTGTGTTTCAAAGTGTTATCATGTTAGGCCTGAAAAGAGAAGGTTAGATGTTAAATAAGGTTAGATGTTAGAAACATGGTTAGTTTAATATACTGTACAGTTTAAAATTTCTACGACAACACCTTGTGGAACAACTCATTAGTGCAAAACAAATTTTGTGCAACCAAAATACGTGCAAACGAAATTACGTGTGAGCCTTGTGTGCACAAGCTTAAGCGTATCCCGTTTTTTCTGTTCAGGAACTTAGGTGGCCCGATTTCATGTCATATCTAGTAAATCTAAATTAATTAATTTACAACTTTCTAGTGTGTGGTGATTTCACCCTTTCACAGAACACACTCCATGCGGTGTACAACTAACATAACAACTTTCTTCTTTCTTCTTTCTGCATTACTCAACAATTTACCACTAGAGCCCCTAGTGGTGCAGTTCCACATTACATGTGTTATAGTACACAAGTACTATGAATTGATCATCACATATTGTATACTTCTCAACACAACATAGTGTAAGTTAAATACATTAATGTTGCATGTAATTTGCAGGGGTGTGAAGTAACACATTACAACTGCTCACGTTACTGTAGTTAAGTAGATTTTATTAAAAAAAAATAAAAACTTTTATGAGTAGGCTACATTGTAAGTGATGTAGCCTATCTGTACTTTTACTGCATTCATTTCCCACATTTGTGGTCGTATAATGCTTGTTTTAATTTTATTTTTATCCATCAACGTCATGGATTTCATTTTCGACATATGGACAGAATCTGTATTTTTATTTTCCGAACAAAGCCAGCTTGTTGAATATCACAATCCTATTGTATCATTGCTTTTTTCTCTCTCAGAAGTCCATGTTCATTGCTGCGGTCCTACTGAAGCTGTGATTCGATTGGTCCTCTCTGCTCTGGTGGGCGTGGCTACTGTCGCTGTTGTGCTTTATGACATCAGATCCAGAAGATCAAGAAACTGATATCATAAACATTGTGACATATCTCAGAGTTTTAATCAGTACAGATGCAAATGGAATTATCAAGTTTATAAAAATATATTTGTGATTTTATATGGAAAAATAAATCACTGTTTGATGAAAGAAATATATTGAGGCACAAGTATACAATGTACTTTTTAAATGATATTCAAATATCATTTGCTTCAAATTGAACTTTGTTTAATCATATTATTCTCATTATATACTCTTGTTTATGGTTTATATATTTCATATAAGTTGTATTTAGCTGTAGTATGATCAGTGTCAGAGTAAATATTGTGGTGTAATCTGTGGTGTGTGATGACCTCTAGCGGTGAGTTTGAGGAACTGTAGATTCATCATTAAACACTGATGCTGTTTGACCATCATGTATAGACCCAAAAAGAGTCTATTAAAGTGACAGAGAAATTATAAAATATCTCAGATCAAACTAGATATATCATGAACACATAGATTTTTTAGAATAGCTGATCAGAGAGGTACAATTACTTTAAAAAATAATTCAGAGAAATAAAATGATCAGATAATATTGTATTATTGTAAATATAAATAAACAGAAAACAAAATCAAAACTCTGATACCTGAAACTTGCAGATAATTTCTCAGAAGTTCTCAGATCATCCAGAAAAGTTGAAGTTGACACAATGTGAATATGTTTTTAAAGTGTGTTTCTAGATTCAGTTCCAGAAGTGACTGTTAAAGTCTCTCATATTTACTGTCTTAAATCACACACTGTGTCAAATATGAAACAGTAATAATGTGAAGAAAAGCTTCAGGGTTTGAACATTTCTAAGAATTTAAGACATAAATATTAGAAAAAATAATTCTTACAATAATCAAATCATTTATTTTATGGTAAAATTGTCCTTTATAACTTTTTACATTATAATCATAGAGAATCTATATAAAGCTCTATACAAAAATAATTTATAAATATTAAATATTTGATGTTTTGCACGTCATGTGACCATCAGAGAACCGTGATCATGTGATTGTGTCGTTTAATTATTAAAATGAACTTACCAAAACCTTTAAGTATGTGTGTAGTTCAGTGTGAGGTGTTGAAGGTGTTTACTGAAATATAATAATAATAATAATAATAATAAACTTATTTTTGATCAGTTAGTTGCCAAGGCAACTTTTTTTTTTTGTTTATGTTGAAGTACTAAAACTGTATGTATAAATACAAATTAATAAAACTAGACATATATTTAAAAGTATATATAAAAATGACAAAATAAAAATGACTAAAACTTTAAATTATAATGAACACAGAAAAAATAAATATAATTAAAAAAATGAGAAACAACTGTAAGAGTATATTAATGATATAAAACAAGACTAGCACAATCTTTTCACTGAAAATATAAATTGCTTAAATAATGATCATTCATAACAATGAAATAGTTTATTTAAAATGTTGCATTTATTCACATTCTGTTATTAAAAGCAACAGTAAAAATGATACACTTACAGTACAAACATGTGAGAAACATAAAGAGCAAAAGTGACATTTCAGATTCTGAGTTGTAATGAACTAAATAAAGCAGCTCTGCCTGAATCACAACACACATAGTTTTGAAGCAAAATAATGTGTATACGTTTTTATACACTTTGCACATTGTTTTATGCAAATATAGTACATTGATAACAAGTTAAGTAAAAAGTGACAGTACAAGATGTGTAGTGCAAATCTTCTTCACATTCGTGCATTTAATACATTAAATAATGATGTTGACTGTGGCGAGAGCTCATGTCGGTTTGTCTTAAAGGTTTAAGTTGTCATTGAGTGTTAAATGTTGATTTGAGTGTTTCCATCTTCCTAAATATCACAAAGCATTTGTTCTATGAATGTATCAAGATAATAAGTAGGTTATTGTTGAAGTGAATAATAATGAAGTAACTACAGTAAATAAGCGCCGCCGAGTGTTTCCATTATAATGAGTCTCTATCAGAATCTTCACTTCAGAAACACTGAACTCCTTCTCAACCTTCAACAAACACCTAATCCATCGTCTCAAACAAGGCACTTATTATAATAAGCATGATAAATGATAAATGTTAATCTATTACAGGTTTATAAGCTGAAACTGTCAGATAATGTAAGTAACGTTCATCTAAATGTCCTAAATTATATGTGCTTCCAGTAACAGGTCGGTTAACATTGCCATAAAATGTAAATAGTGTTTTATGATGAATATGTAAAGTATTTCAGGTTAAAGCTGAACAGCTGAAGTGTGTTTTTGCTGATTCTCCTCAATGGGAATAATGTTGCAGATTCACAATGATCCTGTTGGGATTCTCTCAGATCATGATCTTTCTCCGTCTGGAAACAATAAATTGCAGATTGTTAAAGAGAGAGAAATGAACAGCAGTAACTGTCACAGAAACTCATGAGATCAGCACATCAGCCATCAATCAGTGAATAATATTCAGTCTGGATTCTGGAATGTTTATTTCGGGATCATTTTGATGGAAACGCCATTCATTCATGTGAAAGTTTACAGCAGAAGAGCAGAAATGCTTTTATACAGTATATTCAAATATTGAAGTATTTTGAGAGCATATGGAGATCGACTCGATTACGGAAATTATTTCATGAAAGAAGGCAGAGCTAAAGAGATATTTTGGCAGGTTTGGCTTGTTTCAACTCTGATTGGTGGAATATTTTCAGTACTGCATCATGGGTAATGTAGTTTTACCATAACTAATTTCGCAGTTAAACATGATTATTTTGTAAATACGTTGAAATAATGTTCTTTTGATCGAGAAATACTGTAAAGTATTAAGTATTCAGAGTATACTTGGCGTGTAGTTGTGTTAACTCTTTTGATCGAGTAGCCTATTAAATATACTTTTTTTTACATAGTTTTTCATATACAGTCTTATGAAACTTACATTGTTTGAATATTGATAAGAATATTGATATAAAACAGGTATGTGTCTAATTCTGCATATCTGAATTTTTGTGTAGGCTAGTCCACTGGTAATGTATAGGAATTTACTCTAATTCTGCTTTTCCCCTACCATTGACTGAATAGTCCAACCATCCATGTTTTCACTGTTAATCGGTAGGGGGAGCTATGACACATCTTCTAGTACAGAATATCCGGATCAAAAGACAGGAGAAGAAGAAGCTGAAACAAGTGATAGGCCCTAGCCGTTTCTTAATATGCGTTCTTGTCTGTACTTGTGTTCTTGTGGACTTGTGAAACGTCATCAGTCGCTGCCCAAGTAATGTTCCAATTCAAAGTTCACATCTAGCCAAGTCCAGTTCAAATCCCCGGATGTGTTCTTGATCCGCCCCTTTTACCGAGGATGCATCGAGAGGTGACTTGAGACGGCCAGGTGTCCCAGAATGCATCTCACACCAACCAGCAAGCGTCAATAGCAGAGAAGAAACCCCGCGCAATTTAAAAATACTGCTGTTATTGTGTCACGAAATGTAGTTTTAAGAGTATTTCAGGCGAGAATGTAGTTGTTTAAAGCTCAAATCTTTGGTTTATTTATAAAGATAGCGCCTATTTGAAAATTTGATCTGACGTTTTCGGAGTTGTGAGAACGAGGCAATCGGACGCTCGGCGCTCATGTACCCCGCCGAGAACAGCCTTTCCTCGGCTAGTGCTGCTGACGTTTGCCGCTGGCTCAGATGTCTCTAGTCTAGTGGTTTAACATTAGATATAAATCGTCTTGTGTATATCTAACGAGCGATTTATTTATTTATTTTATTTTATTTGTCTCATTAATCTATCATTTGTTCCCTGGCAAAACGTTTTAGCTGAGGGCAAAGTGAAGTTTCATAGCTTTATTTAGTCTATTTAACTTTAACGTTGTAGCCTAGAGAGCTGACTTATGTTTGACTGAATCGTTTGCTTTATTATTGTATAGCTTCTTATACCTTTTAGGCTACTTATACTTTTATAATGGCTATTAATGATCATTAAAACTGACATTTAACAAAAAAGGTTATGTCATTTTATTTTATATATTTAAGACATAAAATATTTTATTATACATACTGCCTACATTCTCTGTATGTACATATATCATAATGTTATGCTCGGCTGGAAATGATAAAACATTGTAAAATGTGTGTTGTCTCATATAATACCCGCGGGCTGCGAGTAGGTCATACTGCTACTGATATATCAAAACGTCTGGTTGTGGATACATTGCTGGATGAGTGTGACATTCTGTGCTTGCAAGAAACTTGGCTGGCGAAACAAGATCTGGATAAGCTGAACACTATACACATAAACTTTCATGGGGCTGGAGAGTCCACTACTGACCTCAGTACAAATCTGGTTCGAGGTAGGATAGCTGGTGGGGTAGCAATATTGTGGAACATCAAATATGACTCAATGGTGAATGTGGTGCGCCTAAATATTGACTGGGCTATAGGGCTAGAGTGTAATTTTAATGAAAAGAAATGTATTGTCTTAAATGTTTATACACCGTATGAATCATATGAGCATGAGGATGAATTTTTGAACAGGTTATCTTTTATTCAGTCATTTATAGAAGAGAATATAGTTCATCTTGTGTCTATGTTATGGGTGATTGTAATGCTGACATGTCAGATAGCAAATCTTTATTTGCAACACACTTACAGCAGTTCCGTAATGAGACTAATTTAATTCTATCGAGCATTGCTTTGTTGCCTGACTCAAGCTTCACCTATGTTAGTGATGTGTGGAACACAACATCTTGGTTAGACCATATTGTGACCACTGCTGATGCTCATGCCTCACTGATAAATGTGGAGATCTGCTATGAACCTGCCACCTCAGATCATATACCTATTGCTGCTTTGTTAGATGTTGAAAAACTTCCCCTGTTGTCCAGGAATAATTATGCAGCTTCAAGTAAACTGGACTGGTCAAAGCTGAGTAAAGAGGAGGTGGCTGAATACTCTTTGCGAACTGAAAGTCTTATAAATAATATTCCTCTGCCTCATGAGGCCCTAATGTGCTCAGATATTAATTGTAAGGATGTGATACATGTTGAAAAACTCTGTGCCATGTATGATGGTATTGTGAAATGTCTTAATGCTTCCAGTGAATCATTCTGTAAAAGAAAATGTAAGGTGCTTAACATTAGACCTGGGTGGAATGAGTTTGTGGCTGAGCAGTATGCTGAGGCAAGAGAGGCCTTTAGACTCTGGTCAGAGGCATAATTATGAACATACTGATTTCTCAGCAGATATGATGGTTAGGGCAGCAGATATCTATGATGCCATTAATATGTTGGAGAACAACAAAGCCTGCGGTATGGACTATATTAATGCAGAACATCTAAAATATGCCAGCCATAAGCTCTGTCCTTTGCTTTCCATGTGCTTTAATGGTTGTTTGGTTCATGGTGTCCTGCCTAATGCTATTATGTCTGTGTTGCTACTACCTGTGCTTAAAGACAAGGCTGGTAAGCTCAACAGTATTGACAATTATCGACCAATTGCATTGGCCAGCATCGTGTCTAAAGTACTGGAGAGAATATTGCTAACAAAGCTAGAAATGTATGTTCTTACTACTGACAATCAGTTTGGGTTTAAAAGAAAGCATGGAACCGATTTGTGTATCTATGCTCTTAAAGAGATTGTGTCCAGGTATAACAGCCTGAATTCGACCATGATTTATGTTTTATTGATGCGTCAAAGGCATTTGATAGAATCAATCATGAACGACTGTTTGTAAAATTGCTAGATAGAGGTGCTCCTACATTTTTTGTGAGAATTTTAGTGTTTTGGTATGCCCATCAAATGTTTCAGGTTAAATGGGACAAAGTTGTATCTGCTCCGTTTCATGTCAGTAATGGAGTGAGACAAGGAGGAATTATGTCTCCTATTTTATTTAATGTTTATATGGATGAACTGTCAGACCAGTTAAATAGGTTAAAAACTGGCTGTCTTGTGGGCAACACTGTTGTTAATCATTTAATGTATGCAGACGATCTTGTCCTGCTCTGTCCATACAGCGTTGGGCTGCAGCAGATGCTGAAAGTCTGCTTGCAATATGGCCTTGATTATGATATTAAATATAACACTAAGAAAAGCCAAATAATGGTAGTTAGAAGCAATGAGGACAATAAATCAACTTTTCCGACTTTTTATCTGTCAGACAGTCCTCTTGCTGTGTGTGAGGAAGTTAAATATTTAGGTCACGTTATATCTAATGACTGGACGGATGACAAAGACCTATACCGTCAGCGCTGTAAAATTTATGTTCAAGCCAATATGCTCATAAGGAAGTTTTATATGTGTTCTGACTCTGTGAAGTGTTCTTTGTTTAGAACATCACACCGCTATATACTGCTCAATTGTGGTCTAACTATAAGAAAAAGAGTATGCAGCGGCTAAAGGTAGCATACAATGATGCAATGAGGTTGCTGCTCCGTGTCCCTAGGTGGCATAGTGCCAGTCATTTGTTTGTGTCTAATAGAGTGCCAGCCTGTGAGGCACTCTTAAGGCAACTGATGTTTGGTTTTATGTGTCGACTGGACAATTCAGTGAACCATATAATTGAAGCCCTAGTCAGTCCTCTGAAAAGCTGTTATAGATACACTTCGAGGCTTAGACGACACTGGTGTAATAGCCTGTATATTCTATAGGCTATTATGGAATTTTTATGTATTTTTGTATCTCCTTTTTTATGTGGTATGTTGTGCTATATGGACCTGTGTCTGCAATAAAGCTTTATTATAATAAAATAAAATGACACAACCCTGTCTCTTTTTGCTAAATGTTAGTTTTAATGATCAATATTATAATGTTTTTTATTTAACATATTTTTAAAATGAAACCAAAAAGAGTCAGGGTTGTGCTTTATATTGCGTGTTGTTATAAATATGCAGTGAAGATAATCAATTGCGTTGCCTGAACCACATTTGTGCGACCATTATGTTTAAGATTTTTTTAAATGAAAATGAAAAGAGGCAGAGTGGTGGTTTATAACATATTTTGTTGGATAACCGGAGTAGCAGAGCGAGCTGAGTGACGCCATAAAGTACGCCGCTGTTCCATTTGCAGAATTATCGAACTTGTCAAGTCCGAACTACCAAGGACTCATGTCCGAACTTTGCATACTTGGTACTGAGAAACGGCTCCTGTCCCAAATGGAACCCTAAGCACTCGCGGTCTTCCTATGAGTCCGCACTTTCGTGACGTAATGCCGCTTTGACTGTCGGGAAGAAGTCTGCTGTGGAGTCCGCATCAGCGCGGGCTCGGCAAAAGTGCGCAACAAGGGCGCAAATCGACCACATGGGGGCGCTCGCGAGCACCCTTCTGAGATCTAAAAATGACAAATGGGACACACTGCAGTCTCGCGGACTTAACGGACACGCGCACGCGGCAGCCATTGTAGTCCACAAGACCGAAAGTGCACATGAAGTGTGCCATTTGGGACAGGGCCATAGAAGATTGCTCACTCAAATGTAAAATAACGTGATCATCAAACATTAAACAGCTTGTAAATCAAAACTGCTAAATGTTACCAAATGAAATGAAGCATAACACATGAAGAGAAAACGAAGCTTTGGGGGTGTTGGACTCGATCTTCTCCATCTGTGTTTGGATCATCGTTCTGAATCTGATCAAGGCGTAGTCTTTGACAAAAATTTGACTTTTTTGTTTAAAATGTTGCCTTTCTTTATGTAACTTACCAACATTCAAGTGTTGATAAAAAAGGATGCATGAAGCTAATAAAATATTTTTAAGATTAGTTAAAGTACAGTTAAAGGTATTTTTCAAGTATAAAAATAACATCTCGAGCATAGTAGTATACTGCAAGTGCAAAAATAATATATAAATAGTAAACTATAAGTATGATGTTATGTCCACTTAAAGAAAACTTACAAGTATACTTGCAGTATAAACTACTAAACTAGTAGTTTACTGAGAGTACACTTCAGTGTGTACTTTCATCAACTAAAAAATTTACTACTTGTATTAAAATAGTAAACTACTGTACTAGTATACTTATAAGTTCACTTGTAGTACAGATGCATTACAAATGAGAAACTTAGTTGTGTACTTATATGTTACTAGTCTCTTACACACTCTAAAAACTATTACTGGGATAAACTTCATTTTATTGGTGAAACATTTTTACACTTAAAAATATTGAGTAAATTTTAAAGCTGTGAAATCAATGAAATATACTGTATGAATTGAGTAAATTCAAGTAAAAAAATTAAGTAAATCTGAGTAACTGCATCTGGTACATTAACAAATAAAAATGAGTAGAAATAATTTAACATTTAAACATTTAAAAAACAATATTTATGAGTAATATTAACAGTTTTTATTTATGAGTAATATTAACTTTTTTTTATTTCCTCTAAACCTTTGTAAAATAGTAGCCTATTCCATACAACAACCAGTATAGACCTTATGCACCAGAGAAACAAGGGCGCCGCCATCTTTGGAATATTGTCTTTTAACTTCCGTTTTGCAGTCGCTCTGTATATTTATATGGCATTTCTGTCCAGGAGTAATTCGCTTTTTAAGTGGATTTACTTAATGTAAAGTTAACGAAAGTTATCATGAGGACTGTAATGTTTAAAGCAGACGACTTAACAAATGTAAATCGACCGGGAAGATTTTAAAACGAGCCGTTCATTAATAAACATGCAAAACGCTGTGAAAATACAGACCGGAAGTCAAAAGACATTAGCTGTGTCCCAAAGTGAAGGCTGCGTCCTTCGAAGGCCGTATTTGAAGGCCGCATGGCCGTATTTGAAGGCCGATTGCGTCACCGCGGCGCGAAGAAGGACGTCCCAATTCAAAGGCTGCATCCTTGGAAGGTCGCATTTGAAGGCCGATTGCGTCACCGCGGCTCGATGAAGGCTGTCCCAATTCAATTCTCCATCCTTCGAAGGCCGTATTCGAAGGCCGGTTGCGTCATCGCGCCGCGACGAAGGCTTCCCTGATTCAAAAGCGACGCCAAATGCACCCTTCGTTTCCCCGTGAAAAGAAGGATACATAAATGGACACTTAGCGGCCTATCCTACCCCATAAGTCATTGCGCGCCGTTGAAGACAGCATTTATTTATTTATTTTTAAAGGCGGCCGAGACTAGAGATCGGTGGTGGACAGCAAATTCACATTTAAATGTAAGTATTATGTTTTCATTTACTCAAATAGCTAGCGAAACCAGAGATAAATTTTCTTATAAACTTCTTCTTAACTCCTTCGTCACCATTGCATGGCTTCATTTATCAGGTAGTTTTAGGCAAAACTTGTGGTAATAACGTTATTAGTTTAACGACCTATTTGTAATATTTGCACTTGTGTATTATAAGAAATATCACTCACCCAATAAAGCCCAAAACAATAAGAAAAGCAGTAGATAAGGCAATGGGGTTTCACTTTTATGTGTTTTTGTAGTGCTGTCATGCAAGCTATGTGGTTTTAACCAAATTTTAGTATACAGAAATATGATTTCTTAAGTATTTTGTATGCATGTCTTGATGTGTCATATTTTGCAGTGTTAACAATGCACTTAAGATTGCTCCTCTGTGTTAAGTACCCTTTTCTGCTTTTTTAGAACAATTCAGGAAAAAATGGGTCTATATATATATATATATATATATATATAAAGAACAGTAATACACACATCTTTGCTGAAATGTATTGTCCTGTTGTTGTTAACAAGCCATGGTTCATTTGCTCTGCCTTTAGGATTGCAAGTGTCCTGGGACAGGTGAGGGTGTGAGTGGGAAACCCACTGCTGAAGCTTGGCCCTGGTTTGTCCTCATGGATGAGGTGTTGGGACAGATGCATTGCACCAACCCCCCTGTCCTCATCGCCTCAATCCCTGAGGACACACCAGGACCGAGTTCAGCAGTGGGTGCCCACGGTGAGGAGGAGCCAGGGGCAGCAGCACCCGCACAAAGGCGGCGAGACAGGACGAGTTTTTGGACTTGATCAGAGAAGAAATGCAACTACAGAGGGAGGCAGAGGCGAGGAGTGCACAGGAAAGAAGGAAGAGGATGGACAGGCTGTTTTCTCTTCTTGAGAGAATGATTGAAAAATATATATATTTTCTACATATTCTTGTTTAACTTTTTTCACTTTTATTTTTTAAAAGAAAAATTATGTACATTTATTTTTATGCAACTTTAATTGTGTAAATAAAAGAGAATGAATTGTTCTGGACATTGTTTATTTTTGTAATGACAGTAATACTTTCTGCATGAAACAAATTCTATACCTTTTTATTTTTTCAAATAAAATTGGTAAATGAAAATCATTTGTTCTATAGGCTACATTAAAGTACTTTTTCCAACTATTTACAAAATACGTTAAACATATCAAAATCAACATAAACATTTAATTTTACAATACATAAAATAAGAAAAAAATGATGTAGACTCTATTGAGCTGAGCTGCTGGACCGGGATGGGCTGCCCCTGGTAATGCCTCCTGCTGGTGGGACATCATCTGGGATGGTCTCCAGTGCATATTTCCACTATCCACTAAGTTGTCTACCAACAGGTTTGCAGGGCTGATTCAATCGACGGCTTTCTGAAAAAAGTACTTTTAATAACTACTGCATTTATATTAGGCTATTACTGCGTAGGCTATGTTGGATTTTACTTCTGTATATTTTCAATATACAGTAATATCTGGTTGTTACATTATATACTTTTGTGTAGTTTAATGTAATCACATTGTGATGTGAGGGAAAAAATTACTTCAGGTTACTTCACATTTGTAAGTAAATACTTAACGAAATATGCAGTTCCGAAAATTAAAGTAACAAAATGTAGGCTTATTGTCACAATATTAACAAATTGTTGCTAACTACAGCAGCGTCCCATATCAAAGGGCGCATCTGAAGCGTTCGGACCGGTCTAGCCTACGAAGGATTGTTCTTGTCGCCTGGCAACCGTGACAGCTGCAGATGACGAGCGCGAGAAATACTGGACTTTTTATATTAAATTGGGTTTTGTATTCAAACAGGGCTAAACCGAAAATACATGATCCGGCAGCGCCGGGGCACACCATGACCTCCAGTAAAATATAAAACATAAAAATGACAATAGCCAATTCTGGCTCCATAGCTGTTTACTCAGTTATCAAAATGAATGATCAGGATAGCAGCTGTCCTCTCGCACCGTTGCTTGGCGCCAGGAGCGGTGATCGGGAACACCTGGTTGCACAATTAGGAAATCCTAGGAAGGCTACATGGTGCGTCCTTCAGAGGACGCATAGGCTGCATCCTTGAAGTCTGCGTCCTTCGAAGGATGCAGCCTTCAACATTGGGACACAGCTAATGAGCGCAGCGCTGAAAAGGGGCGGAGCTACATAAGGTCTATAGCCTACGTTACATGACTTGGCCTTTATTGTTGATGAGTACAGCAATACAGCACATTTTAATTTACACTGTGTTTAACACATACAATATTGCCTACATTTAAACTCATTTAAAAAAAAAAAACATTTTAGAAGTAAAAATGAAACATTTAAACATTCAGGTAGCCTAATTCAAGTGTAATCAATAGATCTGTTATCCAATTTCCACCGGATCAGTGCTGGTTCTCGAGCCGGAGATGGACTCGCGCTCAGCGGGTGAACTTTGAACTTTATACCGCCGTCCTGCGTTTCACTCACAGCCGAAAGATACTGCGAGCGACTGACTCCATAACCTGCCTGTAATGAGTATCTATTGTGATGAGTACTGATTTAAGCCTGCAGGTGGCAGTAATGTGGTGTATAAGATGAAGTGCATTCCCTAGAGGAAGAGGTTGTAATGGAGACATGCTTTGTGTGCCACATGGAATAAAGACGCCAGTACCATCTATTCTTTTTATCTTTATTTGTTGTCTCTGGAACAATACACTGCCAATAAACAAACAGTGCACAGTTCTGAGGACATTTTAATTATATTCATTATCATTAGGAATAAAGTCGTGCGTTTATGCAAGGCGTTTCAATCACACGAAAAGACAGGCGCGACTCTCGTTTAGGTGTCGAATTACGCCTCTGTATGTTGTTTTGCATGAAATAAAATGATTTAAAGCACAGTAATGATTTCATAGATACAAATAAAATATACACAAACCTGAATTTCACAGAGGAAATGCACCAAATCTGCGACGCTGAGAAGAGGACTGTAGTTCTGGACTGGAGAGTTCAAACAGCCCGCGCTCACTCAACCAACCGTCGAGTTGTCGTCACGTCAGACGGTGGGGGAGGGGTGCATTGTTTTAATTGAGTAAACTTACTCAATTTCTTAAGAGTGTTAAATATATTAATAATATTGATTTGAATTAAGTAATTATTTTTGTTTCTTGAAACAGATCAGTTTAATTCTCCATTCTCAAATATTTTGATAGAGATGTCACAAATATATTAAGTATATTATAAAGAAATAATTGGTTTGTCAAATACTAAATCATTTTATTGAAAATAACAAATATATCTGTAAATTTTAGATCAACTGTTGGATTTTTACTCAATTATTTTGGTATGTTTAACTCAAACAATCAAGTAAACGATATTCAGAGATTTGATTAAGTTAATAAAGTTAAACATTTCTGTAATATTTACTAAGCCACAGAATTATTTTTTTACAGTGCACGTAAAGTACACTTTTATATAGGCCTACTAAAAGTGGGCCAATTTAGTCCCAAGCAGTGTTGAAGTAGTACACTTACAAGTTTACTACAAGTACACATTGATATTAGTATACTTACTACATAAAGTATAATTAAAAATATACTTGTACATTAGGTATACTTCATAAAATTAACTTGAAGTATACTTCTTTTTCGTAACGGTTGGTATTGACTTTGAAGTGCTACCGATTGCAATACAATATTGTCACACTCTATAGCAACACATTACGCTATTGTAACTGCGCTTATTTCCGTCATTGGTATAAGTAGCAGTGGGTGGTAATAATAAATGTACAGTTTTCTACCATCTTGCTAATAACGTTTCTTTAGTCATTTGGCAGTCTTGCAGCTTGAACCCCTGCAGGAAATCCACCCTTACAATCTCATAAGATTTCTACACTGTAAAAAATGTTACTGCTATTTACTTAAAAAAATTATGGTAACAATATTACACATAATATTTTTGAGTAGTTAAAGCTTGATTTCATTCATGGAATCTACCTGAATAAATCATGTAAAACGCCCTAATTTATTTAGTCTATGACACAATTTTTTAGTGAAATGTGCTTTTTTATTTAAAGTATTTTTTATTCTCAAAATTGTGTGAAGTTAAGTGAATGGATATGACCTGTTTATATTTAACTTTGAGATATATTGTTTTATAAAAAGACCGTATACTGCTAGAACAGCACAGAATCAATTACTGCACTATCATTAGCAGCGTTATTGCTACATGTATATAACAATATGCTTCATAATATTAAATAAATGCAGTTATTCACAACCTAACCATAAGCCCTACTCTTCTGCACAATGGTAACGATCAAAACTTTAACATAATAGAAACTCTTTCAAATGTCAAACATACCTGAACATTAAACATTAACAGATGTTTCCCTTTACTCAAAAACACATGAAATAACACTTAATTTCAAGATTTACTCTCCATTTCCAGCCATGTGCAAAGCATGCTGGGAACAAACAAGTGTGTGTCTAAAATGAGCTAATTCTCTTAAAATAAATAGGTAGCCCCTTTTCCTTAATTTTATGAGGTTTATCAGTTCCTCAATTCAAGCCTTAAAATTGTGTATGTTTCCTTAAAAAAAATAGGAAAATGCATCTCTTGGTGTTAATAGTGAAATTTTCTCAATATTTTCAATAAAACCCTAATCACAATTTTCTTAATAAAATATACATAATATTTTTAATGATCACCTCAATTTTTTTAATGAAAATTACAAGACTCATGATTCATTTTTTACAGTGTACAAACACATAGTGAAGTATTTTTACCTCATCCTTGTTTTTCACCTGGGGCCTGTACCATGAAGCCGGATTAGGTGGCTAGCCAGCTATGTTTCAGTTTAGTTTCAGCCAACCCTGGGTTTTAGGTACTATGAAAGTAGTTCGGCTTTAATCGGTGTTCGTTGCCATGGTATCTTACGCTGCACGGCTAACCTGCTCCGGGGCAGGTTATGTTCTGGATTCAAGATCTCAGACTGAAGTTAGACCAATCAGCTGAGAGCAAAGAAACATATAGGTGACGTAACTTATTCCAAGTGTCTGTTGCAATGACTTCACCTTTTCTTCCAAATCCGGTGGACATCTCAGCGCAAATTGTTTGACGAGCACTTCGTAGAGAAAGAGTTTTTAGCCAGACAAAATCCCCTTGCCTTTCCTGATAGTTACTTGTATGAAAGATACAGATTTTCCGCGGAAGGAATGTTTTATCTTTGCGAACTTCTTGAGCCGCACATAAAGAATTTAACACGTCGAATTCATGCACTTACTGTACCGCAAAAATATTGCGTTGCGTTTTTTTTTGTTTTTTTTGCAAGTAGTACTTGCACGGTGGGTGACGCAGAGAAGCTATAGGGGAAAACACGGTTTGTCGAACCATTCGTAAGGTGGTCCTCGCTCTGCAGGAGTACATGAATAGTTTCATTTATAGTGTTCCCCGGACATTTATCGACCATGTCCATAAAAGAGGGCTTTTATCAAATTGCCAGTAAGATATATTGATAGGGTGACATCACATGAACACTTTTTTTTAAGCAAATTTCACAAATGTACTATACAATATAATACATGTTAAGAATTATTTTGAATCTTTTTTTTATTATTATTCTGTTAATCTTATGATAGGATTCCCTAGAGTCATTGCAACATGTATGCAGTCTATTGCTCCAATCTCCACTGCTCTAGGGGAACGTGAGGCAGATTATGTTAATAGGAAGTCCTATCACAGCCTTAATGTTCAGGTAGAGATGATGTGAATATGTGAGATGATTATTTTCTGTGAGATGAATCTTTAAATTAATAGTAACATTAACAGATATAACAATGATTTACTAGGCTAAACATTTCATCTGCAGACGACTTGTGGTCATGAACATATATGATCAAGTTTGGATGCCAAATGGCCTGGCTCCAGTGCTTGACTCACAAATTTTCCGTGAGTCTGTGTTGTGTCAGCACTTTGAGGAAAACAAGTTAAATTTGGTACAATACAAAACACTGTTAATTTGAACTGAGCTAGAAAAACCTACACAATAACCCCTATCATGACCCTCAGACAGGGCCACAGCACCGCTTCAGTGTGGCCCTCAGTAAAACCAGAGTGAAGATAGAGATGACCTTTGGCATCCTAAATGCACGTTTCAACTGTGTTCGGCCCTTAAGAGTCACCAGAGCGGGCATCAGAGATAGTGGCTGCATGTGCCATTCTGCACATTATAGTCACCAGTAGAAAGGAGCGAGAAACAACACAAAACCAGCTTCTCCCCGATGAAACTGACCCGATCACACTTGACCACCCAGCTGGTGCAGATGTAGATGCAATCACCATACAATATTACACTTAATAAAAGCACATTGAAACTGCAGATAGGCCTCAAACTGTTTTATTGGTTTTGTGGGATGGGAGGGAGAAAGAGAGCAAGAGAAAGTTGCTTTAATAAATATTCATACTAAAGTGTTACTTGGTGAAATAAGTTAAACATACATACATATACATATATATATATATATATATATATATACTGAGATCAGTTTTATCCAGCTGTTTGATTTTGTTTGGAGCCTCCTCAGCTCACAGTCTAGTTCAAGACTCCTTTAGTGAGCAGTCTAGTTCGAGACTCTTTTGTACAGGGCCCTGACTGAGTCTGTTTCCACCTGAAACATAATTCCACCACAAACATGATCATTACAAGTTTTCTGGAGGCTCATCAAAATCACAAAAAGTTCCTTGACTTCCTACAAACACAGGACTGACTGTAATTTATGTCAAGGGTTTTAAATCCTTACACATTTCTTCTGAAGGCCATTGAGGTAGAGGCCTCAGTTTCTGGGGCAGGTTGTGAAAAAACCTACAATAAAAGAGATGTGTAAGGGCCAGTCCCTTTTTTATGCCACACATTCAAATGTTTGCCATAATAAAAAGCCCAGTGCATTCACATCAGCAACTGTCTGAGAACAAGTGTCTTCATTTCCTCCACCCTAATAAATATAAATAGGCCAATGTAAAGCATAAAGCAGGTTATGTTTGGTGTTCTGTCTTCTGCATACTGACCTCTGTGTGGGAGACTGTGTGTATGTGTGCTGGCTTCAACAGGGACACTGTATTTCTCTCTACTGCAGAACATACAGTCAGCCATATTTAAAACTTAAAAGTAGTAATGTATTGCACACGTACCCAGTGTTACTTGCTTAAAGGAGCCAGCACCAGGGTCAGACTGTACAGCCGCTGTAATCCCATCCATAATCGTCCGTCCCTTATTGCCTACTCAGAGCCAACTCCTCCGCCAGTGTATTCTGGTTTTCTGAATTTAATTCTTTATTTCTGTTTTCTGCAAACAAGTGTTTGTGATAAAATGTTCACAAAAGTAATAAAAGGTTGTGGTAAATACTCACCACTTTGAATTATATTTTAATATTTTGTCTTTATCTGCTGCCAAGAACATTTGGAGTTGGGGTTGCATCTAAAAATCAATGAATATTATTTTTTCTTAGTACCAGTACATGCACATTTTTATATATTATAAAAATAGGCTATAGGCTATATTACACATATAGGCTACACATACATACATAATTTTACATAAATATAGAACGTATTTGTTTAACTTACACATTAACAATCAGCAATCTTTCTCCAACAGTCTTCTCTTGCTTTGGCAGCCGCGGAAAAATCGCGACCCGCGATTGGTTGTTCAGTGTCGACGTCACTCTTTTATGTGCACGCGCGCGTGGAGTAATAATCATAGCTTGAGGATCAAAGCCTGAGTTGACAGAGAAAGTTGATGAGCTGCATCATGGTACCAATAAAGCCTGATCGCAACGGTTTGGATTTGTCAACTCAAAACTTATCCTGTAACCCCGAGTTTGTTCAGCTACCTTCATGGTACAGGCCCCCGGTCTCCTTTGAAATAATGTAATAAACACACACACACACAAACACACACACACACACACACACACACACACACACACACACACACTTGCATAATAAAGACAATATTTTTCTCTCACTATAATAACTGTATGTAATACTTGCCTTTCTAAAGCTCCCCCAGGGCCGGCAACAGAAGACGAATCTGAAACACGAGAGTCTTTGAATCATATTATGTTAAATAACACATGTTATGAAACAAAACTTAAAATGATGTATTCTAAAATTCTAATGACTTAATGATAGTCACCCATGCAGTGTCAGAAACACCGAAGCAACGAATGATGCTGAATCTGCCGATGATGATCAGTAGTTTATAATGTCCAGTGTCTGTGTCTCTGATGTTTGTGATGGTCAGAGATCCAGTCGGAGGATCCAGCTTCAGTCTGTCTCTGAATCTCTCATTACACTGAACATCTGTACAGATCTGACTCTGATTTCCAGTGATTTCAGCGATGAGAATGTCTTTAAAATACCATTTCATCAAATCATCTGGGTTTCTTACACCAGGATCTAAAGTGACAGATTCTCCCTCTTTCACTATCTTTATCTTCATTTGATCTCGTTCAGCAGCAGAAACACCTGAAACACAAACCAACAGATGCTGGAGGATCTTTAGAGGAGAAAACTCCACAAGTGTGAAAATAGTTGTGCGTATTCAATTCCTGGATCTTGACAAATTCAGTAGAAACAAAATGAACTGCAAAATTGCTAAATATCAAGTAAATCGTGGATGTTTTTATTCGTATAGATTTACTGTTTATATGTCAACTCTGCTGGAGGTTTTTGGAGAATGCATTACTACATTTAAATATACATTTATACATTATAATATTCCAAAATAAGCACAGTATAAATCTAAAGTATTTATAATGATTTACAAACTTCTGATCATTATATGAGATAAACTGACAAACTACAAGATTTTTACACATTTACAATTTCTTTGCACTTTATTGTGAACTAAAAAACAAGTAAGAAAATGAGTATGAAATAATAGATGCATTTAAACAGATGGAAATAACTGGAATGAAGAGAAAAAAACAAACTTTTAAAAACTAATGGATAATCAGTGGAAAAACTAAACAGATGAAAGTGATTCAGTTCAGTTCAATGATGCAGATCAAGAGAAAAAGCTCTGAATGTCACTGATATAATAAACATGATGATATGATTTAAACATAATGACTCACCATGAACAGAAACACTGAAGTTCTTTCCACTGTCGCTGCCCTTGATGATCACTAGTGTATATTCTCCAAAGTGTGTGTTTCTGATGTTCATGATGGTCAGAGATCCAGTCTGATGATCCAGCTTCAGTCTGCCTCTGAATCTCTCAGTAACTTCATTAACTTCATTACCTTTATTACACTGAACATCTGTACAGATGTCACTGAGATTTCCAGTGATTACAGCGATGTTAATGTTATTAAAATACCATTTAATCTTCTCTTGTTGGTTTGTTTGAACACCAGTGCATATAGTGACTGAATCTTCCTCCATCACTGACACTCTGTCTGTATCAACACCACACACACCTGAAGAAGAAATCAACAGAAAATGATGTAATGTCTATGACAGACATACAAAATGATAAAAGAGGAAGTGCTAAAAATGTTTCTCTTCAGATCAAACAAGCAGCGTAAAAACACAAATAACACACACGCACAATGCCACCAAAACAGTAACTATAGTATACAGGATAAATAACTCATCAAACGTAAGCGGTAACATAGTACATGCTACTTTGAGCTAGATACAGCTTTTAAATATGTTTGCAAGCATCACACACAGTGAAATGGCCTTTGTCTGATACTTACTACAAAAAGCATTCTCTGCTCCTAAAAGTCCAATGCAATGCTGAGGCTCCAGATCAATAGAATGCGCTTCAGAAAGAAAATGAAATATACATTACCAAAATGACAGAATTTTACTACATGACCATAAAGAATAAAACAGGGTGACATTTTACAATTATTACAGAGTGGATAAATCGTGGGATACATTTAATAAGGTTTTGACCTGAACTGAACATGTATACGTTTCTCACGCACTCATCCCACGTGTTTTCATGAATATTAAAACCAATTTCCTCTTCTCAGTCATGTTTTATTTTCTCTGTGTTTTTTCAACCTTTTCTAGCAGTAATGTGTAAAATTTCGACACACTACCACTCATGGGATGTACATGAGCAATCCTCTTGAGGTGGGATTCAAATTAAAAATGTCAAAGTCTGGAATGTGCTTTCCTACAAAGTTTCTCACTCGCAAATAACGGAAAACGTGCAGACACAGTGTTGTTTCGGCTGTTCAAAAGAGCTATATAAATATCCAGAACTGTTTCCATGTGTTTCCATTAACAAAAAAAAAAAAAAAAAGCTTGTGTAACCCTGGAGGAAAAGCATGATTACTACAAATTGGAGTATCCACATGGAATTTTCAAATAAGCTATACCTTAATTTGTTTCAGTTAAGTTAGAAATAAATAACTATGTTTCCGTTGATACTTTAAAGATAAAGAAGTCTTATTACAAGAAGCTTTTTCACTTACTAACCATTCTGGCTTGTCACCTAACTCCACCGAACCCAACTTTCTCCAGCATGCTGAAGTATTTAAATTAGCTAATAATATAATATTAAATAATAATATTTAAAATCGAGAAGCCCAAATCCTCCTAATCCTTAAGTTTATTTAGATGTTTCTTGTTAATCCTAGATGTCTTGATGGCTCAAATGAAGCTGGTTATAACATATTATAGCTGTTTAAAATGATAAAGGGGGATAAACAAAGGAACAGTGAAATACAAACCAAAATCTAATAAAAAACAACAACAATTTTTATAGTGTTTATCCTGCCTACTAGTGTTAAGACAAAGACACTCAAAGTTTGGTTAATTTGATTTGCATTGACATAACAACATGACAAATTTACTACAAAAAAACTAAAAATGAAATATATTAAAAAGAAAATATTAAATATTATTTTGGTTCATTAATATTTAGGCTACCTGGTTCTTGGACTGACAGGTCTTTGTCTGGGTCTTGAATAAATCTCTGGTTTGAGCAGGGAACTCTATAAACGCATTCTTTTTCTTTTCTTTTTTTCGTTGACCTAAAGAGAAATAAATAAATAAATAAATAAATGTCTTACCGTGCAAGAGGAATGCCGAAACTGTGAACAAATAAACGAAAAACTTCGTTGTCTCCATGTTTCCTCAATCGTGCTTTGACACCTTAATGAATGGAACAGCACTGCTTCAATACATCGGTATTTATGTCTCTGACTCTCTGGTGTGTCATTTTTGTCAGAGACGATGTACAGTACCAGTCAAAAGTTTGGAAACATTACTATTTTTAATGTTTTTGAAAGAAGTCTCTTATGCTCATCAAGCCTGCAGTTAAAAAACAAAAAAAAACAAAAAAAACAGTAATATTATGAAATATTATTACAATTTAAAATAATGGTTCCCTTTTATAATATACTTTAAAATGTAATTTATTTTTGTGATGCAAAGCTGAATTTTACTCCAGTCTTTGGTCCTTCAGAAATCCTTCAGAAATCATTCTAATATGATTTGATACTCAGTTATTATCAATGATGGAAACAGTTGTGCTGTTTAATATATTTTTTTGGAATACTTTTTTCAGGATTCATTGATGAGTAAAACGTTAACAGCATTTATTCATAAAAACAGCATTTATTCAAAATAAAAACATTTCTAACAATATAAATCGTTACCATCACCTTTTATCAATTTAACGCATCCTTGTTGAATTAA
This sequence comes from Rutilus rutilus, assembly GCA_021464565.1. Taxonomy (NCBI): domain Eukaryota; kingdom Metazoa; phylum Chordata; class Actinopteri; order Cypriniformes; family Leuciscidae; genus Rutilus; species Rutilus rutilus. The sequence goes on along the minus strand of JAJAQA010000006.1, from coordinate 41,371,267 downwards.
AGTACTAATTTCTTAAAAAAATAAATTGTAGCGTAAGTGACAAATGACTTGATAAAAAAAAAATAATGCATACATTTCAGCTTCCTTTAGACCGTTTCTGTTCAGGAGGGTTTTTAGGGCCCAAGCCCTGAAAGGGCGAAGGCCCTATTGTTTTCGTTAGGATTATTATTATTATTATTATTATTATTATTGTTCTTCAAGGGTTCGGGGGCTTTTGGGGCCTTTAACGTGCTCAAAAACTCATGAAACTTTGCACGCATGTCAGAACCCGCGGCCATTAGGGCCGGGCTGAAGCTGGTACCCGGGCGTGGCAGGGGGGCTCAACAGCGCCCCCTGGTACGGAATCCGAACACTTGTCCATAAATCAAACACACTTGCATGTAATAATATGAAACTCGGAACACATATAGATCTCATCGGGCCGAACAACTTTCGTGCTCTAAGTTTTACGCCAGCCCAACAGGAAGTTGGCTATTATGGGATGTTTGGAAACGCATGCTGTGGAATTTAATGTACTCCTCCTAGGGAATTCATCCAATCGCCTCCAAACTCAGTCAGCATGAAGTCAAGACATTGAGGATGCTAAATTGCGGACGGATTTTTGATATCTCGAACGGTTTGGCCGTGGCGAGGACACGAATTTATGGCGAATAATGGAAACAGGAAGTGTGTTATAACTTCTGCATACATTAACTGATCTTGATGAAACTTCAGCAGTGTGTTCGTTGTAAGAGGCCGATCACATGGATGTGACTACTGTGAGTCTAAGTTAAAGCGCCACCAACTGGCAGCAGGAAGTGTGTCCCTTTCAAAATGCTTTAAAATCACCCTCTTATTTTTACCCAATTTGCTTCAAACTTTATGTGTATAATGTAAACACACGGCAGATGTAGACCTGTGAAAGGATTTTTGATATCTTTAATAATGTTGCCATGGCAACGCTTCAAACTTTAATATTCTTTTTTGATGCTTTTGAGACTCTTAACATACTTGAAATTGCATGAAACTCGACAGACACATCACATTTATTAGCCAGTAGACATGTGCAAAGTTTCAGAAACGGGCGTGGTGAGGGGCTCAGTAGCGCCACCTTTAGTCATAAGTGGGGGGGGTTAGTTTTATCAACAGCAACAAAACTTGGTATGTGTATTGTTCTCATCAAGACGGACAACTTTCTAATTGACATTAACTACCTCCAACCAACAGGAAGAGAGATATTTTGGTTTGAATGTGGATTTTCTGAAGAATTTTCTCTCCCTCTCTCTGTGTCTCTGTGTGTGAGAGGGGAGGGGGGAATTTGACTATTGCTTTTATATTGTTAATCAAGGTTTCAGGGGCTTTTGGGGTCCTTAACGTGCTCAAAAACTCTTGAAACTTTGCACACAAGTCAGAACCCCCTGCCATCAGGGACAGGCTGAAGCTGGTACCCGGGCGTGGCAGGGGGGCTCAACAGCGCCCCCTTGAACGGGGTCCCAAAACTTGGTCCATAGATCAAACACGCTTGCATGAATTAATATGAAACTCGGTACACATATAGATCTCATCGGGCCGAACAACTTTCCCCCGGTCAAGTTTTACGCCAGCCCAACAGGAAGTCGGCTATTATTGGTTGTTTGGAAAACGCTTCCTGTGGAATGCGAAGTACTCCTCCTAGAAAATTCACCGTGTCCCCTCCAAACTCGGTGTGCATGTAGTCAAGACTTTGAGGATGCTAAATTGCGGACGGATTTTTGATATCTCGAACGGTTTGGCTGTGGCGAGGAATCGAATTTATGGCGAGAAAAGAGAAACACGGAAGTGGAATAACTTCTGCATACATTAACTGATCTTGATGAAACTTCAGCAGTGTGTTCGTGGTAAGAGGCCGATCAGATGGATGTAGCTATTGTGAGTCAAAGTTATAGCGCCACCAACTGGCAGCAGGAAGTGTGTCACTTTCAACATGCTTTAGACAAAAGTGGGGGGGTTAGTTTTAACTACAGTAAAGAAAAAATAGTTTTTATATTGTTCTCATCAAGCCGGACAACTTTCTAATTTATATTCAATAGCTCTGGCCATCAGGAAGTCAGATATTTTGGTCTGAATGTGAATTTTTTTGCAAAATCAGCCTCTGAATTTTTAGCCACTCCTCTTAAACTATTTATTTTATTCGTACCAAACTTTTTCAACATGATGAAACTACATTAAATATGCTAAGTTGTGAATGGATAATAAATATCTCAAACGGTTTTGCTATGGCGAGGGATTAATGTCCAAAAAGGAAACACTAAAAATCTTCTAAAATTGTAATTATATACCATTTATTTCTATATAAAAGTATACAAATATCACAACTAAACCCATTTTATTCTGTTTTTGCAATTCAAGAAGAATGAAAAAGTTAAAAAAAGGCTATTTTTAGTGCTATTTGGTTCAACAAAAAAGCAAACATAGGGCTATACTGCCCTCTTGTGTCCAAAAGGACATCAAAATAGTATATAAAACTTTTTACCAGGTAGGCCAATATTGTATTTAAATATACATTTATTAGGTATGTGTCTGAGGATATTTTCCCACCGGTTAATCGACGTGTGACACGAGTGGGTGCTTTTAAATCGCTAATATAATAGTGAAAGAAAAATAATGATAATGTTGCACACACAAATCACACACATGTGGGAAAGAATGATGCTTTTAAACAACACTAAACCGCCATTAGGTGTCGCCAGGCATCCATCTTAATAAGCGAGTCATTGATTCATTCGTTCAAACGATTCGTTCGAATGAGTCGATCATGATTAAGACAGATGTTTATGGATTGATCATTCAATCTTTGAGTCAACCGATTCGTTAAAAATGCTGAATCGTTCAGTTATGAGAAAACACGTGATGCGTGATGGTTCTGCCGGGATCTTTGTTTAACTATTTTCGCTGCTGAAACAGAACAAAAACAGTCAACATTGCATCTATAATGTAAGTGACTTAATTGTAACTGTTTATTAACCTGTTGTATGAAATCTAGGGGTGGGAGAAAAAATTGATTCTTAGATGCATCGCGATGCGGACGTGGACGATTCTGAATCGATTCACAAATGTCAAAAAATCGATTCTCTAAAAAAATATTTTTCTAATAACGTAATATTGACGGAAGGCAAAAGGCGGAACTCTAAGCGGACGTGCGTGCAGTCTGTGGCGCGCACATAACAGAGAAGTTTCTTCTGCTCACCAAGGCTGCATTTATTTGATTAAAAATACAAACAAAAACAGTAATATTGTAAAATAGTATTCCAATTTAAAACAGCTGCTTTCTATTTTAATATATTTTAAACTGTTATTTATTCCTGTGATCAAAGCTGAGTTTTCAGCATCATTACTCCAGTCGTCACTGTCACATGATCCTTCAGAAATTATTCTAATATGATGATTGATACTCAAGAAACATTCATTATTATTTTAAATGTCGAAAACAGTTGTGTACAGTCTTTGATGAATAGAAAGTTCAAAAGAACAGCATTTATCTGAAATCTAAAGCTTTTGTAACGTTAAACACTACCGCTCAAAAGTTTGTGGTTAGTAATAATTAAAATTTTATTTTTGGGGGAAAGAAATAAAATAAATCAGTACTTTTATTTATGAAGGATGAGTTAAACTGATCAACAGTTACAGTAAAGACATTTATAATGTTAAAAATATATATATTTGAAATATATGCTGTTCTTTTGAACTTTACATTCATCAAAGCATTTTGAAAAAAAAAAAATCTGTACACAACTGTTTTCAACATTGAAAATAATAATGAATATTTATTGAGCATCAATCATCATATTAGTATGATTTCTGAAGGATCATGTGACACTGAAGACTGGAGTAATGATGCTGAAAACTCAACTTTGATCACAGAAATGAATTACTATGTAAAATATTTTAAAATTGAAAACAGCTGTTTTAAATTGGAATAATATTTCACAATATTACTGTTTTTGTTTGTATTTTTAATCAATAAATGCAGCCTTGGTGAGCAGAAGAGACTTCTCCTAAAAACATTAAAAATCTTACTGACCCCAAACTTTTGAACAATAATATATATATATATACATATATATGTATGTGTGTGTGTGTATGTATATATATATATATATATATATATATATATATATATATATATATAAATATAGCTGCGAGCAGCGATGGAGGGCCAAAGCCGGCGGTACCGCCACCCCGGTGCCTTTAGGTAACTAAAGGCACCGGGGTTGCGGGGCCACCGGCTTGGGCCCGTAATCGCTGCTCGCAGCTATATTTTTTAATTAAATTTATTTTCCCCCTCCTCAGACTGGGGGTGGGGCCGTGAGGTTGGGGGGGCCGGCAGGGGGGCCGAGCCTTGACCAATGGTGGCCGTGGCCCCCTCTGGCCACCACGTAGCTACGCCCCTGTGGTAAATACAGTAGTATACTTTATTTAAAAAAAATACAGCAAATCACTGTATTTGGTGTTTAACGTCACAGAAAATTCCCATGATGCAAAGGGAATTACAGTTCTGAACTGTAAAGAGAATTTACAGTAGTATACTGGTTGATTTATAGTAAATAACTGTAGAAATTACAGAAAAGTCTAACAGTGTATTTTAGCAAAAATCCCAAGCAGGGTGCTACTAAAGACAAGACTGCCTTGAACAGCTTTTTCAACAACGGACTGCTCTGAGGTAGACAAATATTTTAAAAATGAGGACATCAGGAGCTTCACTCGACTGGGATGTTCTCTTTTGTTCTGGGCGGCAAGTGCAGTAACTGTAACATCGGGCATATTTTGTAGTATTAAACACATATTTATACCGACTTCATCAGGCTTCGAAAATTCTTCACAAAGAACACAAAAATGGCCTTCTTAGCTGCCATAGTTGCAACTCTTGCGTCATCAGAACAGTGTGTTCATTAGGCTTGTTTGAGATGAGCAAAATCTGCGCAGAACCGATCACCGGTGATCAGCGCGAGATGCATGCCGGTTAGAAATGTGTCCGAGTACGGTCCGCCTTGCTCTGATGTCATGCTGACGTATGTCAAAAAACTCTCGCGAGCGCAAGGCGCACGTGTCGGATTCTGCAGTCGAGCGCAGTTGCTCTCCACCGACTGCACTGATCAAAAGCATGATGGGAAACGACTTGCTGACGACACAGCTTAATGCTCATTGGTTTAAACAACTGTGATGTATTGTTCTCTTTTAAAATATCTGCTAATATCATGTTTTATGTTATGTTATGTGTGAATATTCCCAAACTATCTGACAGTGCGATCTCTTTGGGTTATGCAATTTAATTTGTATAAAAAAATAAAATAAATAAAAACACATATATGTCTGTAGGCTATTAAAGAAAAAATTATTGATAAACATGTATTTGGAATGGAATCAAATAACAAGTACTTTGGGTGTCTTGTTCAATTTATTTATTTTCATATAAAAGCAACAGAACTTGAATTACATCCAGTTTATTAGCAACACTGTGCACGAGCGTGAATCCCGCGATATCCATCTTTGATCTCACAGGTGTCAGATCCACAGCAAGAAGAGAGAACTGTCCGGCTTGCCTGCGCTTTTTTCACTCCTCCTCTCACTGCAGCCGCCTACTCTCGACTACATTTCAGGCGAGGCAAGGCGCATCTCAAACAAGCCTAATGCATCACCGTTTCTGTTTAAAAAACGTTGTGCAACGTTTTGTCGGGGCTGAACGCAGCCCTGGAATGTCTGAGAAACACATGTTCTGAATTACGTGCCATAATTAAACAAACAAATCCAGCATTTTGCAAACAAACTCGATCTGCTTTGCAAAGGAAAACTGGACTCGCAAACAAACAGAAAGCAATGTGCAAGTACAAAGGTCAATTTGAGCGAAAATGCAGTGGAGTAACAAATATGTCTATTGTGTTTTACAAATATAAATAAATGAGCCAAGATAATACTTCACAAATAAATACAAACCATCCTACAAATTGCATGTCACCTTTGAACAAATACCAAATCTAGTGCATACAAATACATGTCTGTCTGTTATGATTGTGTGACACTTGGCTTTTTATGAGATCTCTTGGCTCGATTTTCTCAAATGTGTCCAGGCAGATTTTCTCACAAATGCAGTTGAGCAACTTCCTCTTCTAAATCAGTAGATGGCGCTAAACTAGGGGATTCATTTAGTGCCAGCCTCCCCATATAGGAGTCTCCCAGGAGAAGCATTTGAAACTTGTCTTTGCCTACAGCTGAGGAAATGACCGGTGAACGGGTGTGTTTCTGTCTTAATTTATCTATAATTGACCTTTTTTTGTTTTTTGTTTTTTTTTGTGCAAAATGTTTATTGCATATCTAGACAGAAATCCACATTAACACTTAGTAGCACTTCACTCTCTCTAGGATAGGGGAATCTATAAGCTGAAAGCTCTACCAGTTGCTTTTTGTAATTTTTTTCTACATCGGACGCAAGCGAAATGACTAAATTAGTGATTATGTCTACACTGAATGAATCTATTTCTTTCGTTCTCCATAAATTAATGAGAACATTTCATTTAAAGCAGCACTCAGTAGCTTCGGGATTTCTTCGCTGTATTCTCGCTTTTTGCTCGCAGGTTTCTCTCTAGAGCTCCCCCCACAGCTTCGGAATAGATATTTGACAACACTGTTGTAAAAACTCTTTGGTGATTCTCAGACACCAGAGGCTAGTAGATCAACGACATCAAAGCAGATGGGACATTCTTTAAAACGTCTTCTTCCTTCGGGTTCGGACAGCGTGAGGGAGCGCAATAATGACAGCATTTTAGCAGATTTCTTTTGGCCGTAAAGCAATTGTTTACATCGCGAGACCTGATATCACGCGATACTTCCTGCCGCGGCGGCCGGCGGCCCGCCGTCTCAAAGTTGCAAGTGCGAATTTTCCGCTCACGGGCACCAGGGGGGTGCGAAACGACCACCATTCAACCCGAAATAAGTAATGTAACCATTCCAATGACTCCGAAGCTGTTCAGTTAAGGTAAAAAAGTTACTTAGTTCACCTTTAATTGAGAGGCGGGTTTCATTTGTCTGTCCCAAATAATAATTTAGGCACTGCATACGTCACAGGCAAGTTAAGAAAAAATTGCATATTGTTTGTTTTGTTCATTAATTATTATATTACATTAACAGTTCAGCTGACTGAATTCCAACTAAAATAATAAGTGGGACCCTCCTTTCAATTAAATGAAATGTTCTCATTAATGTTCACGTTTTTACAAAAAGTTAAAAAAGCAACATATGGCAGAGCTTTCAGTTTATAGATTCCCCTATCCTAGAGAGAGTGAATTGCTAAGTGCTAATCTGTCTAGATATGTAATAAACATTTTGCAAAAGAAAACCTCAAAAAGGTTAATTAGATAAATTAAGATAGAAGCACACCCGTTCACCGGTCATTTTCCTCAGCTGTAGGCAAAGACAAGTTTCAAACAGGGGGGTAATCGAGCTCTCGAATAGCGTACCACCACCGGCGGCCGCCATTGGCTATCAAGCCATAACCTGCTGTTAGCATCCCATTGACTCCCATTCATTTTGGCGTCACTTTGACAGCGAATAACTTCACATCTGAGGCGTTTAAAGACTCCATTTGTCCATTATTTATTTCTAAAGAAACACGACAATGTATGAAAGGCTCCATTACCTTGTATCTTACGTTATGGCCCCGTAGAAGCAGTTTTTGTAAAAACAGGCTAACGATTGCGTCATAACCACGTGACTCTCTGAAAATTACCGTAGAGACAGGAGGAGAAGCTCGCAGTCAATCGGGGGGACGTGGAGGCATAAAGTCAAGGGAGAAGCCCATGGAGAATCATGAAGTTGCTCCTGCTCCTAGCTCATGGACAGCTCCTACTCACGATCTCCGTCTCTGCAAGATTCAGAAGGGAATGAGATTTCGGAAGGGGATGGGAAATTGAGATTTCTTTCGGCACAGCTACTAGAAGACTTACAACTGTCAGACAGGCTGCTCACGTCACATCTACGTCATCAAGCTCAGTTTGAGTCTGCACAGTCTGCTCGACCATCAGGAAGTGAGTGCTTCTAATGTGCTTTACTTTTCTCCATTGAAACCTATGGTCGCTGTGTCCAGTTTATATACTGTCTATGGTTTCAAACCAGTGCTTCTCCTGGGAGACTAGCACTAAATGAATCCCCTAGTTTAGCGCCATCTACTGATTTAGAAGAGGAAGTTGCTCAACTGCATTTGTGAGAAAATCTGCCTGGACACATTTGAGAGAAAATCGAGCCGAGAGATCTCATAAAAAGCCAAGTGTCACACAATCATAACAGACAGACATGTATTTGTATGCACTAGATTTGGTATTTGGTCAAAGGTTACATACAATTTGTAGGATGGTTTGTATTTATTTGTGAAGTATTATCTTGGCTCATTTATTTATTTGTGAAACACAATACATATTTTTTACTCCACTGCATTTTCACTCAAACCGATCTTTGTACTTGCACATTGCTTTCTGTTTGTTTGCGAGTCGAGTTTTCCTTTGCAGGTCAAGGAGGTCAAGAGAGTCAAGAGGCATTTATTTGTCATTTGCATAGTTAACACTGGGGAAAACTGTGCATTGAAATGCTTGTGACAAGGCTCAGACAAACAGTGACAATAACAAAATGACATAGACGTACGTGAAGAGCACTGCAATTTTTGAATGACTTCAGTGACCCTAGGCAGAACAGACACGGACAGAGCATTATATACAAATAAGTGGCAATAACAAATACAATAAAGGTAGACAGTGTTAAGAGCTAAGTATTCATAAGTAGTCCTGAGTTATTATTGGGGTAGAGCGGTGACTAAAAAGTCATTGTAGAGTGACGCAGAGCTACATGAAGGGAAATTTAAAGTGACAGTGCAGATGCAATAAATAAACTTAAGAGCAGTACACAATCCAATTAACCTATGGCTAAGCCACGCCCCCTCCACTCACTCGAACAAACCGTCAACGTTCGGTAACAGGCGCTATGGCAGCTGTCACAGTAGGAGATATTTCACAGGAGGCGATTGATGATTTTTGGAGACAAAAAGATTATATATCATCTCGAAGCAATGTTGTTTTCGTCAACGATGACAATAACGAAATGATTTCGTTGACGCACCTTTTTTTTATGACGATAACGCGACGATAACTAGCTAAAAATGGCTCTAAGGTGACTAAAACATGACGAGACGTTTTCGAGTTTTCGTTGACGAGACGAGCCGGAACGAACATGATTAAGTCTGACGTTCACAATGCATGTCATTTCTGCCTGTTTTGCGTGAAATCTGTCTGTTTTGATCTAAAAAAGTATCAGCAATGCTGCCGCTTCCTATCCTTGTTTTGGGTACGCCCACCACCCGGCTGCCGCCATGCCACACACCAGATTCCACACAACAACAACACACCTGCGGCTGCGGCTAGTCACTCGCCAGTCGCCACACATCTTCGATATGAGGCGCCGGACTGGACAAAAGCGAAACGAACTGCGCAAGCGAGCGACAGTGCGCGAGAGAGACCGAAAGTGCGCGAGAGAGACCGAGTGTGTCTGCGCACGAGAGAGACCCGAGTGTACGCGAGAGAGACCGATGCTGAGTCCCAATTCGCATACTATCCGTCCTAAATAGTATGCAAAACAAGAATTAGTACGTCCCAAATCGTAGTATGTTGAAAAGAGTATTCCAAAGATACCCGGATGGTCTACTATTTCCGGTTAGAATTCGAAGTGCAGATCAATGCACACTCTAACGGCTAATATTGCCCACAACCCATTGCGTGCGGGAGGGAGAAGCTTTGTGGTGATGGTGGTATCTATGGTGATGTAAACATGGCAGCCGGATGCAGCCGCGGAGATTCGCCCTCAGTTTTTAAGTGTAAGAATTCAAATGTTTAACCCTTATTAAAGTTATATTTTATTGCCTCGTAATACTAATGGGGTTATGTTGTGCCAAAAAGTACCGTGTTTATCTTGTAGGGTCCGATGAAATAAAAAGTACAGTCACAGTGTCATGCAAGTGTCTTTTTTTTATGTATTTCTTCTGATGTTTCTGTCTTAGATAAGTTACCTTACTATAAACTCTTATGAAAATAAACACCTTTTACTACACTAACCATAGTTTAACCACACTGACTTATTTGTAGTAATACTGTGGCTGTACAAATATTAACTTTATCAATCCAACCAAAGAAATATGGTTACTACACTTTTACTATAGTAAAAGCATGGTTCATTTTCATCGGGGTATTTTTGAGTATTATACATAAGTATAAAATACGTTAAACAATAGTTATACTATAAACTTTAAATATTTTAGCTTTCGTTACACACATTGCACATGAACGTCAGAACCAGCCGCCTCACAAACGACCTGCGTTTGGTTGATCTACGACGACAGCCTGCTTCACTCCTCACTTTGGTAGGACACATTGTAAATGTATTTTGGAAAAAAAGATGGGAATAGTAAATACATTTATATATGACATATAAGAATGAATGAAATGTAAAATGTTTTGTTAACAGTCATGGTGTGCGTAACTAAGCAACCACGTTCTCGTTCACGTTGCATGACGTCATCGAAGTATGTCCCAGAACGTGCATACTTTTTTGCTACACACTCAAAAGTATGTACTTTTTCCTCACAAAAAAAGTACATACTTTTAGGTCGTAGTATAAGTAGGCGAATTGGGACTCAGCCCGAGTGTGTCTGCGCGCGAGAGAGACCGAGTGTACGCGAGAGAAACTGAGTGTGTCTGCGCGCGAGAGAGACCGAGTGTGTCTGCGCGCGAGAGAGAGTTTAGTTGGCTAATTGGTATAAAGTAATATAGAATTATTATATAACTTAGATTAAAACATAAATTATAACATAAATTATTTAACTAATTATATAATAAAGCCACAATTGCCAAAGTAATAATGTTTTTATTCCTGGCTTTTTTGGAGTAAAGCAGTGATTCCACTGTTACCACTTTATCTGTGTGTAATGTTGTAGTAGCTCAAAGTTTTTTGCTGTTTAAACTGTAAACCATTCCTTTATTACTGTGATTACTGGTGAAAATAGCCAATGTGCTGAAATTTTAGAAGAGCATCAATTCATGGAAAAAATATAACTTGAAATATGGGGATAAAAGGTTTCTGCCCAATGCGACAATGAAGTACAGCTTGGCAGCACTGCATCTCCATCAATGAGGAAATCTAGTTTATTGTGCAAAGGTTTTAAGGTTAACTGTTGTTTTATGAATTGCAACACTTGCTACAACCTGTCAAACCTAAGCCCATTTCCAATACTTTTTAACCTAAATTAATTTGTTAAAGACTAATTTTTTTTTTTACTAAAATTGACTAAAACTTGACTAAAACCTTTTTGCGTTTTCGTCGACTAAAACTAGACTAAAACTATCAAGTTTATAAGTGACTAAAATGTGACTAAAACTAAAAAGCATTTTCGTCCAAAAGACTAAAACTAAGACTAAAACTAAAAGGGCTGCCAAAAACAACACTGTCTCGAAGTCACCAAAAGGGCCTTAACTATGCATTGGAGGGTTATATTAATAATCTTATTGTTGAGATTCTTGAGAAGGTCGATGAAAAGCTTCAGCTCCAGGCAAAAATGTACAGGTCACAGTGTAAACGTGATAAACCGCATCTCGTTGCCATCACCCTCTCAGACAACAAGAAAGAGGATCAGCATTGTTCATGCACTGCAGGGTAAGAAGTGTGATTTACTTTCCATTTATTAATGTATTACTATTACTTTCAATTTTTATTAATCTAACTTGACATGACTTGTAAAATATGCTATGGTAATTGCTACTAGCTTTTTTTTTTTTTTTTATCTAAACCTAGCTTAAAGCTCCGTATTTACTTTATCCACGTTTAGTTGGTGTTGTGGTCTACCGCATAGCTTTAATCCAGAGCAGACACTTATCTCGGTAGAAATGTGGCTTGGGAAAGGGTAAAAAATACACACCGTCACCCAGCCTCTCTCTCGGGACACCTAGTGTCAGAGTTGCATGTACCCCATGCACACCGTTTGACCATTTTAAACTTAAAATGACAAGAAAAAAACATATAAAAATGAATGAAAACTGACTGACTGCAATGCATTTCAATGGACGTGGAAGCAGAGAATGTCCGAGTGCATCGGGTTAGCTATGCGCATTGTGATTGGCTCATCGCGTTTGGGGGCGTGGCTTAGCCATAGGTCAATTGTATTCCTGAATAGAGCAATGTCCAAAAATGTCATTGTAGAATGTCACACAGCTACAGTGCAGTACAATAAGATTAAACATAAGAGCAGCATGTATTCCAGTTTTTACAGTTTTTCTCGATTGTTTACACACATTTTCTGAAAGCATGCCTCATATTCTCAGAACTCTACACACAAATCTAAAAACACACACACAATGGGCAAAACCCCTCAATTCTCCTGCAAAATGAAACTTTACATTCAAAACGATGTTATTTCTTCTCAAAATGGTATTTTGTTTTCAAATGACACACACAAACCATCATATGAATAGACATTTATAAGAACCAGTTGAAAACTGATGTGCTCAGTGTAAAACACTATAATGAATGGAAAACACTTCTTCTCCATTCATCATAATGACTTAGGCCTTTTTCTGTTCAGTGTTACACTTACTACAGACAGTACATACATAAGTGTGTTGTAAAATATTTGAGAATATTGTTTTTATACTCAGAACACACAAATACAAGGTAACAAATATATTTTATTTTTCCCCACAAAAACAATGTACACAGTGTACATCCCAACCAACACAAAGTTGTACATACAGTGGTCTACATACAAAACAACAGAAGAATTGACGGTATACAGTTACAGTAAAAAAAAAAAAAAGAAATCCAATGTTGGCATCCATTGCTCCACTGAAGAGCTCACCTGTTGCCCTTTTATGCTAAAGCTCTGATTGCTAATTGTAAAACTGTGTGACGGGTGTTTGCCCATGTGATGAGTCAGTGTGCATATTTGAATGGCAGTGTGTTCCTTGTGAAAACGAGAGATTTTCTGCATGAAAATTGTGCCAAAAGCAGAGAATTGTGTGTAGTGTTTTGAAAAAAAGTGTGTTTTAGAACTGCAATTTGAGTGTAAAGCAGGAATTGTGCTTGTAGTTTAGCAGAATTGGTTCAGGCGGTTGGTGAATGAGTTACATGTTGTGGTCATTGTGTCTCAAGTACCAGAATTTGTGTGTAAACAATTGAGAAAAACTGTAAATGAAGGATAGTTGGTTGTTAAGCAGTCTGATGGCTTGAAGATAGAAGCTGTTCTTCAGTCTAGTTGTCCGTGATCGGATGGATCGTAAGCGTCTGCCAGATGGCAGTGTGACAAACAGGTGATGAGCAGGGTGAGTGCAGTCCTTGATAATGCTGCGAGCCTTTCTCAAGCAGCGAGTTTGATAGATGCCCTGTAAGGATGAGAGTTTATGTCCAATGATGAGCTCTGCTGTACTCACCACTCGCTGAAGAGCTTTTTGGTCCAAAGAGGAGCAGTTGCCATACCATACAGTGATGCAGCCGGTGGAGGAGGTGGAGGATGAGGAGGATGAGGAGGATGAGGAGGATGAGGAGGATGAGGAGGAGGAGGTGGTGGAGGAGGAGGTGGTGGAGGAGGAGGAGGAGGAGGTGGTGGATGAGGAGGTGGATGAGGAGGTGGTGGAGGAGGAGGAGGTGGTGGAGGAGGAGGTGGTGGAGGAGGTGGTGGAGGAGGTGGTGGAGGAGGAGGATGAGGAGGAGGTGGATGAGGAGGTGGAGGATGAGGAGGATGAGGTGGTGGAGGAAGAGGTGGAGAAGGAGGTGGAGGATGAGGAGGAGGTGGAGGAGGAGGAGTTGGAGGAGGAGGATGAGGTGGAGGAGGAGGTGGTGGAGGATGAGGAAGGGGAAGGGGAAGGTCAAAGAGACAAGCAGTGCCACTCTAGTTGCCCATTATAGTGTTTGTCCATGGTATGACTATGAGGGCGGCTGGGCAACGAGTACAGCCAAACATAAGTCGCTTTACCGTCGCCTCGATAACCTTGAGGGAAGTGTGGTGGCAAACAAAATTCTATCACTAAATAAAAGACAAACATTTCGAATTGTCTTTGATGAGGTTCATTTTCTTGCAAGAAAAGGCCAGCAGTCGTACAGTCACACAGTGGCTGCAGAGTGTGGTCGTGAAGGGAGGGCATCCTTCATCTTTTTTTAGTTTTGACTCCCAGAATGTCTCTCTAGGCCAATCATGGTATTTTCAACCATATGTGGAATATTCTTAGACTTGTTCATCATATTGTCTCCTTGAGTGGAGAACCTCCTGTCACGACCCAACACTCTTTACCATTCCAATACAATTCCATATTAGAATAAAGTTTGTGTGCTCTTTTACTGTCATGTAATGGTCACACACACCTTACGTAAGTAAATATATATATATATATATTTTTTTTTTATGTGTGGTTTTTTTTTTGTGTGTGTGTGTGTGTGTGAGAGAGAGAGAGACTGTGCAGTACATGAATGAATAAAAATGTGCCAATGTATCCATTGGTTGTGTCTTTTGTGTTCATCATGTGAAAGGTTTGTGATGGGGGGAACCACAAGCAACATAACTTACCAGTTTTGGAAATGTTGTTTTGAATTTATTGCACCAGTGTGTTAGACTATGTTGTAGTGTGTGTGATTATGAGGGCTTGTGTGTCCTGTCTGAGGGCAACGTCTGGTTTTATAGCAAGAGTGAATGGTTTTGAGTCTAGAGCTTCATTTTGACCTGAAAATAGGATGTTTGGGGAATTGGGTGAGACGTTATGGATTTGTGTTTACAGGTTTGAGAATATGAGGCATAGTTTCAAGAAATGTGTTTAAGCAATCGAGAAAAACTGTAATACACATTTTACCAAAAAACGTCCCAATTAGCTGACTTTACCCCTGAGACTTTTCCTGGTCTCATGTAGTCAGACCTTCAGACTCACCGCTGAAGATCTGGACTCAATCAACTTTCACTTGCCAAGGACCAATCAAGTGGGCTTCTGACTCACAAGTAAAGCAAACAATCACGGTTCGTTTAAATTAAGTGTCATGTTTATGGGCTGAAAAATGTCACATGTCACCCTTCAATAATCTTTCAGTGTCTATAACTTCACATACTTTTGAAAATCCAGCATTTATTTGATGGGGGTTTGGCGTCACGTCAGCTTTGTTTCCAGGCATGCAGACCGTTAAAGAACGAGACACACACACACAGACACGTCTCCTGGGAATCTTGTAGAAGCCAAACAAACGGAAACTCCTGAAGTGTGGGTGTGATGTCTGAGGCTGAGACTAGTTTCCACCATCTTCTCCAGCACAGTTTAGTGTAAGCAGCTGCTGCCTCTGCTGTAATGAGCATGACAGTAGGAAGTCAAACACGTGGACATAGTTTTTCTGAATTGCTAAAACTAATTCCTCAAAACCATCACCCACGTTCTCAAAATCTTAAACACAAAACCAAATCTTCAAACTACATTCAGAGAACATTTGACTCTTCTGGCAAAAAATCAAACAATTGACTCAAAACTATTTTATCTGCTCAAAATCAAATAATGCTTTCAGATCTTACACACATCGGTCAAAATATAAAGACTACAGATCATTCATTAGACACTACAGTACATCAAAAAATGGAGAACACAGAATCCAAAGCGTGCAGTTACAGAAAAACAGTATATTGTCACATAGTAAATTAATTTTGCAATTATGTAAAAAAGTATAGTAAAGGCGAATAAATACTGTATGCACTGCCAGTATAGTATAGTACTGACTATTGTATAGTATTGAATGTCTGTATATTCAGCACTTGCATACTGTAAAAAACAGTAGTCCAACTGTAAAAGCCAAAAAGGTTACAGTAAAAAAACTCTAATGAAAAGCATGTTATAGTCACTCAGAAGAGTTGTGCAACTTCTAGGCTTTTATTATTAAAGCTAGTAATAAATACTGTAACCAAACCCTAACAGAAAACCTTATGCGCTTTTAAAAAGTGTAGAAGCAGTTGTTGTGGCAAAAATTCATTAAACAATCATCAACTGCGTAAGAGACACTCTGAAATTCAAAGGATCATTAAAAAAGTATTTTATTCTTGCAAGAAGGCCCAGTTGCCACACAGAAGTCATTAGTACAGTCTGTGGAACAAGTGCGACGAAGGGAGGGAGGGCAGAGGAGCCTTTATAGTACCTTCAAGGTCTTCTGCTCACAGGCCCTTATCTAAACAAGGGAAGGTTTCTCTGCTAGTGACCTAATCCTGCTGAGTTTATTCCTACAAACTCAGAAGTCCCAAATGGGACCACCTCTGATCCCAAGGGGTTCCCTTTTCAGCTGTCTCCCCCTTTGTCTGACAGTGTTCACATTAATCATTATATTGAAAAAATCAGGAGCACACCTAGAGTGTGAAAATTAAAATTCCCATTACACGTGTTGCAGGTGTTTACTGAAATATAATAATAATAATAATAATAAACTTATTTTTGATCAGTTAGTTGCCAAGGCAACATTTAGTTTAGTTTATGTTGAAGTACTAAAACTGTATGAATGTATAAATAAAAAATAATAAAACTAGGCATATATTTAAAAGTATATATAAAAATGACAAAATTAAAATGAAGAAAACTTTAATTTAAAATTAACACAGAAAAAATAAATATAATTCAAAAAATGAGAAACAACTGTAGGCTATAAGAGTATATTAATGATATAAAACAAGACTAGCACAATCTTTTCACTGAAAATATAAATTGCTTAAATAATGATAATTCATAACAATGAAATAATTTATTTAAAATGTTGCATTTATTCACATTCTGTTATTAAAAGCAACAGTACAAAATGATACACTTACAGTACAAACATGTGAGAAACATAAAGAGCAAAAGTGACATTTCAGATTATGAGTTGTAATGAACTAAATAAAGCAGCTCTGCCTGAATCACAACACACACGTTTTTATACACTTTTCACTTTGCATTATGCAAATACAGTACATTGATAACAAGTCAAGTAAAAACTGACAGTACAAGATGTGTAGTGCAAATCTTCTTCACATTTGTGCATTTAATACATTTGTAAATGAAATAATGATGTTGACTGTGCCGAGAGCTCATGTCGGTTTGTCTTAAAGGTTTAAGTTGTCATTGAGTGTTAAATGTTGATTCCATCTTCCTAAATATCACAAAGCATTTGTTCTATGAATGTATCAAGATAATAAGTAGGTTATTGTTGAACTGAATAATAATGAAGTAACTACAGTGAATAAGCGCCGCCGAGTGTTTCCATTATAATGAGTCTCTATCAGAATCTTCACTTCAGAAACACTGAACTCCTTCTCAACCTTCAACAAACACCTAATCCATCGTCTCAAACAAGGCACTTATTATAATAAGCATGATAAATGATAAATGTTAATCTATTCCAGGTTTATAAGCTGCAACTATCAGATAATGTAAGTAAAGTTCATCTAAATGTCCTAAATTATATGTGCTTCCAGTAGGTTAATATTCCCATACCATGTAAATAGTGTTTTATGATGAATATGTAAAGTATTTCAGGTTAAAGCTGAACAGCTGAAGTGTGTTTTTGCTGATTCTCCTCAATGGGAATAATGTAGCAGATTCACAATGATCCTGTTGGGATTCTCTCGGATCACGTGATCTTTCTCCGTCTGGAAACAATAATTTGCAGATTGTTAAAGAGAGAGAAATGACCAGCAGTAACTGTCACAGAAACTCATGAAATCAGCAAATCTTCCATCAATCATTGAATAATATTTAGTCTGAAATCTTTATTTCACATCGGGATCATTTTGATGGAAACGCCATTCATTCATGTGAAAGTTTACAGCAGAAGAGCAGAAATGCTTTAATACAGTATATTCAAATATTGAAGTATTTGAGAGCGTATGGAGATCGACTCGATTACGGAAATTACTTCATGGAAGTGGGCGGAGCTAAAGAGATCTTTTGACATGTTTGGCTTGTTTCGACTCCCTGATTGGTGGAATGTTCAGTAGAGCATAGTTTTACCATAACAAATTCCGCTGTTAAACATGATTATTTTTGAAAATAAGTTGAAATAATGCAGGCTGATGGCTTCAACAAAAGCAAATATTATCGATTAATACTCGTAGCTCACAGTAGGGCTGTATTTTAAAGGTTTATAAGTTATCATTAAAAATCAATTTCACAACAGATAAACTGAAAAATCAAAAGTTTTGTTGCCCCCTCCTGAGAATCTTATAAGATTTCTACAAAGACATAGTGAATTATTTAACCTCATCTGTGTTTTTCACCTGATCTCCTGTGAAATAATGAAATCTAATAATCTCATAGACGTAATGATTTTCATACTGTCCAAACTGTATTCTCTCCCCTTACACTGACCCTATCCCTAAAACTAAATAAAATAAATAAATAAATAAATAAATAAAAACACACACACACACACACACTAACCCGACCCCTAAACCACATAAAACGTTCTGCAATTTTACATTTTCAACAAAAAAATAAATAATATTAATTCTGTATGATTTAAAAGCTTTTGTACCAGAGTGTAATATAAATCTACACACACACACACACACACACATTTATTCTCTTCAGTGATTCTGCACGTTAACAGGCTTATATTAATAATATAGAAAGATGTTGTGGCTCAGATAAGGTCCAGTAGTTTTATGTCTTTGCTCTTGGCTGACATGTGGCATTGCTATGGCCTACTTTTGTCCCAGATCTGGCAAACAGGAGCGGTCCACCCAAGTGCCATCATTCCACACCGCATGTGACTCAGATCTTCTTTCCACATGTGCCAGATGTGGGCCGGCACAAAGTTGCTATAATTCTAAAGAGCAAATGAGACTCACCATGCAGTGACACAAACACAGAAGCTCCTGATGATCCTGAATCTGCAGCTGCTCATCTGTAGTTTATAGAGTCCAGAGTCTGTGTTTCTGGTGTTTGTGATGGTCAGAGATCCAGTCTGATGATCCAGCTTCAGTCTGCCTCTGAATCTCTCAGTATCTTCATTACACTGAACATCTGTATAGATCTGACTCTGATCTTCAGTGATGGGAATGTCTTTAAAATACCATTTCATCAAATCACTTGAGTTTCTTACACCAGGATATAAAGTGACAGATTCTCCCTCTTTCACTATCTTTATCTTCATTTGATCTCGTTCAGCAGCAGAAACACCTGAAACACAAACCAACAGATGCTGGAGGATCTTTAGAGGAGAAAACTCCACAAGTGTGAAAATAGTTGTGTGTATTCAATTCCTGGATCTTGACAAATTCAGTAGAAACAAAATGAACTGCAAAATTGCTAAATATCAAGTTAATCGTGGATGTATTTATTCATATAGATTTACTGCTGATATGTCAACTCTGCCGGAGGTTTTTCTTTTTTAACAGACCCGCACATATATTACACACGTACATGTTTATGCAATGCATTACTATTGGAATATACATTTCTACATTATAATATTGCAAAATAAGCACATTATACATCTAAAATATTTATAATGATTTGCAAACACTTCTGATCATTATATGAGATAAACTGACAAACTACAAGATTTTTACACATTTACAATTTCTTTGGACTCTACAGTGAACTAAAAACAACGAGTATGAAATAATAGATGCATTTAATCAGATGGAAAGAACTGGAATGAACAGAACAAAACAAACTTTTAAAAACTAATGGATCATCAGTGGAAAAACAAAACGGATCAAAGTAATTCAGTTCAGTTCAATGATGCAGATCAAGAGAAAAAGCTCTGAATGTCACTGATATAATAAACATGATGATATGATTTAAACATAATGACTCACCATGAACAGAAACACTGAAGATCTTTTCACTGTCGCTGCCGTTGATGATCACTAGTGTATATTCTCCAGAGTGTGTGTTTCTGATGTTCATGATGGTCAGAGATCCAGTCTGATTATCCAACTTCAGTCTGCCTCTGAATCTCTCAGTAACTTTATTAACTTTATTATCTTCATTACACTGAACATCTGTACAGATATTACTGAGATTTCTAGTGATTACAGCGATGTTAGTGTTATTAAAATACCATTTAATCTTCTCTTGTTGGTTTGTTTTAGCACCAGTGCATATAGTGACTGAATCTCCCTCCATCACTGACACTCTGTCTGTATCAACACCAGACACACCTGAAGAAGAAATCAACAGAAAATGATGTAATGTCTATGACAGACATACAAAATAATAAAAGAGGAAGTGCTATAAATGTTTCTCTTCAGATCAAACAAGCAGCGTAAAAATGGATAGTTTATCTTTTAATATAAATCTCAGTCCTTCCAAGTGCAACATATTTCCCAGTTCCCTAACCCACATCTCAAAAGTGCTTCCCACATCTGTAAAATAAGTATGTTTGCAAGCATCACACAGTGAAATGGCCTTTGTCTGATACTTACTACAATAAGCATTCTCTCCTCCTAAAAGTCCAATGCAAGGCTAATAAATGGCAAATTAATGGAGAAAATGTGCAGAAACAAGAGCTTTTTGTTTTTGTTTTTGAGTATTCACAAATATATCATGAATTTTCAAATAAGCTATACCTTAATTTGTTTCCACACTTCAATTAAGTTAGAAATAAATAACTGTTTCCGTTGATACTTTAAAGATAAAGAAGTCTTATTACAAGAAGCTTTTTCAATTGCTAACCATTCTGGCTTGTCACCTAACTCCACCGAACCCAACTTTCTCCAGCATGCTTAAGTATTTAAATTATCTATAATAATATTATAATATTAAATAATAATATTTAAAATTGGGAAGCCCAAATCCTCCTAATCCTTAAGTTTATTTAGATGTTTCTTGTTAATCATAGATGTCTTGATGGCTCAAATGAAGCTGTTTATAACAGATTATAGCTGTTTAAAATGATAAAGGGGTATAAACAAAGGAACAGTGAAATACAAACAAAAATCTTATTAAAAAAAAATAAAATAATAATTTATAGTGTTTATCCTGCCTACCAGTGTTAAGACAAAGACACTCAAAGTTTGGTTAATTTGATTTGCATTGACATAACAACTTGACAAATTTACTACAAAAAATATTAAATATATTAAAAAGAAAATATTAAATATATTGGTTCATTAATATTTAGGATACCTGGTTCCTGACTGACAGGTCTTTGTCTGGATCTGGGTCTTGAATAAATCTCTGATTTGAGCAGGGAACTCTATAAACTCATTCTTTTTCTTTTTTCTTTCATTGACCTAATAAATGAGTGAATGAATGAATGAATGAATGAATAAATAAATAAATAAATAAATAAATAAATAAATAAATAAATAAATAAATAAATAAATGTATGTATGTATGTCTTACCGTGCAAGAGGAATGCCGAAATTGTGAACAAATAAACGAAAAACTTCTTTGTCTCCATGTTTCTTCTCAATCGTGCTTTGATACTTTGAATGAATGGAGCAGCACTGCTTCAATACAGCAGTATTTATGTCTCTGGTGTGTCGTTGTCAGAGACCACATGATCATTTGAGATGCCATTTGAACATTTGTTTAAAATGTGTAAAATAGATTTATTTGCATTTAATACACAGTTTACCAAACCATGTCCCATTTAGCTGACTTTACCCCTGAGTCATTTCCTGGTCTTGTGTAGCCAGACCTTCAGACTCACCGCAGACGATCTGGACTCAAACAACTTTCATTTGCCAAGGACCAATCAAAAGGCCATCTGACTCACAAGTAAAGCAATAAGCTTCATGTTTAGGGGCTGAAAAATGTAATGTCTATGACCCTTCAATAACAGACCATGCAGTGTCTAAAACTTCACATACTTTTGAAAATCCAGCATTTATTTGATGGGGGTTTGGCGTCACGACAGCTTTGTTTCCAGGCATGCAGGCCGTTAAAGAACGAGACACACACACGTCTCCTGGGAATCCTGTACAAGTCAAACAATCAATCAGATGTCGACTTAAAGGATTAGATATGTAATTTTCAAAAAATAATTAAAAATGTATATATTTTTTAACCACAATTGTTCGTCTCGTGCTGGTCTGTGATGCATCAGGCATTATGTAATCACGTTGGAAAGGTCACGATGGAGGCAGGCGGAAGTACCGCCCCATTGATTTAAACATCCAGGATACGCACACTAAAGGACCATTTTAAACAAAAAACGGACAAAAAGACATAAATATGTCATTCAACATACAATAAAATTTGAACGATCCTCCTTTTCCACGCTTGTAAACAATGGAGCGGTACTTCCGCCTACGTCCAGCGTGACCTTTCCAACGTGATTACGTAATGCCTGGTGTGTCGCAGACCAGCACAAGACGAACAATTGTGGTTAAAAAGTATATACATTTTTATTTTATTTTTGAAAATGGCCGATCGTTTCGCTAGATAAGACCCTATTCCTCAGCTGGGATCGTGCAGAGCCCTTTGAAACTGCATTGATTTGGACTTCAACTATGTGGTTACCGTTGAAGTCCATTGTGTGGAGAAAAATCCTGAAATGTTTTCCTCAAAAAACGTACTTTATTTTCCACTGAAGAAAGAAAGACATGAACATCTTGGATGGCATTGGGGTGAGTAAATTATCAGAAAATTTTCATTTTGAGGTGAACTAATCCTTTAAACAGACGGAAACTCCTGAAGTGTGGGTGTGATGTCTGAGGCTGAGACTAGTTTCCACCATCTTCTCCGGTACAGTTTAGTGTAAGCAGCCGCTTCCTCTGCTGTAATGAGCATGACAGTAGGAAGTCTAACCCACACATGGCCACAGAATTGCTAAAACTAATTCCTCAAAACCATCACCCACTTTTTCAATATCTTAAACACAAAACAGTATATTGTCACATAGTAAATTCATTTTACAATTATATAAAAATAAAAAAGTATAGTAATGACAACTTACAGTAGTAAGGCGAATAAATACTGTATGCACTGCCAGTATAGTATAGCACTAAATATTGTATAGTATTGTGGGAAACTTTTTCTTCTTCAAAGCAGAGACCAGGAGACGTTGGGATCACGTTCAAACAGAAGTTATTCTTTATTGAGAACTTCGCTGTACGTCTTCCAACAGTCTAAAAATAATACAGTATGCATTGTAGTTATATACATTCCAAGGGGGAGGGATTACATAGAGGCGGAGACTCTGAATAAAGCATGTTTAGAAAACACACCCTAGACTGAGGGTGTGGCCAATCGGCTCCAGTTCCAAGAGCCATCCAAGACAAAAGGGTGATAGTCTCACCTACCGAGGAGGTGGAGACACTCTAAACAAAGCGTGTAAATTAGTTTAGACTGCCTGCCCCAGACTGAGAGAATCAACATAACAGTCATTGCTAATCCAATCAGCCTGACTAGATCGCCCATACATTAACATTATCATAGAGACAAAAGCACAGCTGTACATTGAGCTTAATGGTCAGGAAATGCGTAAAGACAAAGGGTGATATAATCATAATCATCATAACAGCTGCTAAACTTTCTCAGTTTATATTGGAATCTAAATTAAAACCTCAAATGCTAAAATCAGTATTCTTCACCATGATGTTATGTAAGGAAGCATATCTGAAATAGATTCTTAAATTTGTAATCCTTCAGTATTGAATGTCTGTATATTCAGTTCAGGCATACTGTAAAAATACAGTAGTCCACCTGTAAAAGCCAAAAAGGTTACAGTAAAAAACTCTAAATGAACAGCATGTTACAGTCACTCAGAAGAGTTAGAAGAGTTGTGCAACTTCTAGGCTTTTATTGTTAAAGCTAGTTATAAATACTGTATATTATGACAACTGGTTTTGTGGTGTTAATCTTCAGGTGCAGCTTGAGAAATCAGGAATCCATGTTGTGGGAACTGTAAGACAAAATCGTCTTGCTGGATGCACCCCCACAGAGGACAAAGTTATGAAGACCTTCAGAAGTAGGAAATATATGAAGAAAAAGAGACCACACATTGGTACAGCACTAACAGCAGTAAACAGTTCGACAACCGCCCAGTTATTATTATAAGCACATTTGTAGCAGCCACTCCAACCTCAACTGTGGACTGGTGGGAAAAGAAGAGGAAGGAGGACATTACAGTGACACATCCAAACATCTTTCAACTCTACAATGAAAGCATGGATGGGTGGATCTCATGGATTCTCTCATTGCTCTTTACCGCACCAAAATATGCTCAAAGAAGTGGTACCACAAGTTGTTAGAAAAAAAAGGTGTTGTTTATAAGTGCTGTGTAAAAGCTTACAATAGCACCAATTAAATCATCACAAACAACATTAATAAATTAGGATAAAATTAGGAAAATAATTAGGAAAAATATTAACTATAAGTAAACTATAACTTTTATTCTAAGTTTTTACACTATTGTATGTCGGTGCCGTATGGCAAAATATCATAAAGTAACTTAACATTTTTTGTTGTTTAAATCTTGTTTACAGCACTTCAAATTAAGCCATTCCAAGAAAAGAAAAAGAGTCACTTTTTTTTTTTTTTCTCTATAGGTAGGCCTATATCATATTGCATGTGGTAGAGGGTTAATCAAGAATCTCTTAACCGTCTGCAAATTGTACAAAATGCATCTTTGCATTGGCTCCCAATTACAGAATTGTTTTATTTCTGGTTTTTAAATCCTTGAATGGGCTAGCCTGTGTATATATTTCTGATTTATTATCCAATCACAATCCTGGAAGGTTTCTTAGGGTCATTCAACCAGAGACTGTTAAATGTTCCTCGGCTAGACTGAAATTGAGAGGAGATCATTGAGATCATTGGAGCATTGTGTCACCAAGACTTTGGAGCAGCCTTTCTGTTCTGAGAACCGCCTCTACACTGCATGAGTTTAAAAGACACCTATTGTGCCCCTTTTCACAAGATGTAAAATAAGTCTCTGCTGTCCCCAGAGTGTGTATGTGAAGTTTTAGCTCAAAATACCCAACAGATAAGGTTTACAGCATGTTTAAATAGTAATTTTTAGGGGCTCAGAAAAACGCGCCGTCTTAGTGTATCCCTTTAAATGCAAATGAGCTGTTGCTGCCGGCCCAAAGGGCGGAGCCTCACGAGCTCGCGCTCAGAGCAGGACAATCTCATCTAATAATATCAAAACAGAAACTCTCAGTAGTGGTTGTTGTGGCAAAAATTCATTAAACAATCATCAACTACGTAAGAGACACTCTGAAATTCAAATGATCATTAAAAAAGTATTTTATTCTTGCAAGAAGGCCCAGTTGCCACACAGAAGTCATTAGTACAGTCTGTGGAACAAGTGCGACGAAGGGAGGGAGGGCAGAGGAGCCTTTATAGTACCTTCAAGGTCTTCTGCTCACAGGCCCTTATCTAAACAAGGGAAGGTTTCTCTGCTAGTGACCTAATCCTGCTGAGTTTATTCCTACAAACTCAGAAGTCCCAAATGGGACTACCTCTGATCCCAAGGGGTCAGAGGTTCCCTTTTCAGCTGTCTCCCCCTTTGTCTCACAGTGTTCACATTAATCATTATATTGAAAAATCAGGAGCACACCTAGAGTGTGAAAATTAAAATTCCCATTACAATCCCCCCTTTTTATCATTCATTGATAACTGATCAATCAAAACACATCATACTAATACTACAACTCTGATCACTCTTCTTAAACTTGCAGGAACAGAAAAAGATTAAAATGAAATAAGCTTAGGCTGTTTTGTAAGGATAGGCCCTTAATTTTATAGCAAGCAAGAAAAGGTTTATATAAGGCCGGGCTAGGTGGATAAGCACTGTTATCCCTACAAACTCAGAAGTCCCAAATGGGACCACCTCTGATCCCAAGGGGTCAGAGGTTCCCTTTTCAGCTGTCTCCCCCTTTGTCTCACAGTGTTCACATTAATCATTATATTGAAAAATCAGGAGCACACCTAGAGTGTGAAAATTAAAATTCCCATTACACAGTCATTCCACCGAATGGGTGACATTTGCTTGTTGTAACTCTTCCAAATTAGATTTAATTTGTATCCTTTTTCAACATTGAATCTAATAACTTTGCTTCTTCCCAGTCTGCATGAGTTTTCACAGCGGTAGGTAGGTCACACAAGTTTACGTGGTGAGTTAATTCAAATCCTTCTTAAAGGAGTTTGGTCTGCTCTTTCCGAATATTTCAATTTGCAGAAATATTTGATTTGCAGTCTTGTGCTTCTTCAGAATGTTCTGAAGTTCCCCGTTTACATCAGAAACTGTTGCGTGAGGAAAGCAGCATGTAGTTGTATCCCTGCTGCTAATGTTTCTGATTATGGTGCCATTTGCTTGTTGCAACTTCTTTTTTTTCATCACCTAATAACACACATATTTCATTGTGTGTATTGGTCGATCTCGGGTAACTGTCGGGCCAAACCGTTCTCATTGCTTTGCTGCTACGAAAAGTCCCATAGCCTTTCAATGAGGGTGTCAAGACTTTTGTACAATTATAGTGCGTTCAAATCCTCCTGGGAAGTCGTGTTTACTCATGCTAACACACATGCTAACTAATGCTAGCATTGTGTTAAATCATGCTAGCAACATGTTAAAACGTTAACAACATGCTAACTCATGCTACCAACATGCTAATCATGCTAGCAATATGTAAAAACATGCTGGCAATATGTAAAAATAATGCTAACGACATGCTTATCATGCTAGCAACATTCTAAAATGTTAACAAAATGATAAATACTTGCTAGCAACATGTTAAAACATATTAGCAGCAGGATAAATCATGTTAGCAACATGTTAAATTATGCTTACAAAATGATAATCATGCTAACAATATGTTAAAAAACGCTAGCAATGTGTTAAACAATGTTAGCAAAATATAATAAAAATGCAATAGGGGCCGGCTGCAGACTTACGGGTGAGTGGAGCTCCACTCAAGAGCGGAAATACGTCACCTTCACTGCGCCCGAGCGAATACGTCACCTGACCTAATCTTTACGCAAAATATCGAAGCGGTATACTAAGCTTTTACATTTTATGACTTTAATATAGCCTAATAATTTTATTATATTATAGTAGAAATAATTTCAGAATTTTGTATTTAAAGCAAAATAACATGTACAAATCAACTATTTTGACAACACACATTAACTGCAAGTGACCATAATTTACAGCAAAGACACTTGCGCACACACACTTCACTGTTCAAGACCTCCATCATCGTCTAAAAAGCAATCCTAGCTACAGTAGCCAGGGTTGTCATCTGAAGAGTAAAACCCCAAAAGCATTCCTCATTGTCCATTTCCCTGGTAGCCAGACCCACAGTCTTTGTAAAGCTGGCTGCATTGTAGACGGCTGCATCTAGAGATGGTGTACGGCTTTCTGTAGCTTTGACGGTGTCTCTTTGAAAGCCTTTTCTAATTCACTACACCTGTTCAATATCAAAATGACAATGACAGTCACACAATTCAGACAATAAATGACGAAATCTTTAACTGTCAAAAGTTTCAAGTTAGGGAAATGGAAGAGAGTGAGATTAACCTAGCCTAATTGTTTAGACAAAAAACAAGATGGGGCAACCACACTTATTAAACTCACTATCGGGCCATGTCTCCTGCTGAAAATGGTCCTGGCTGACAATGTTGTTAAATCTCTGGCATGCCAGAGCCAGCCTCAGGATTGCAAAGCAGCCGTCTTCTAGAACTACAAAGACAAGGATCCTCTGGAGAATGTCATCGGGCAACAGTAGATATGAAACATGATTTAATATGGAGTCATTTAAAGGTAGGGTAGGTAGGATTTTTATAAAATTTTATATTTTCAAATTTGTTTAAACTGTCTTTATATAGCCTACCAATACATAATTAAAATGTAAGTGCTTTGAAAAAGAGAGTATAAAAATCGAGTGACTGTAGACCTTTTAATCTGCAATAAACACAGCTCATTATTTCCATTCACTCCACCCCCTCCCTTCTGAGCTCCTTCCAAAGCCACGCCCCCAAAACACATGAACGCGCGACGCCAAACGCTCAGGCTCAGCTGGAAGACGCATTTATTACCTGAGACGAGTGGAGAGGAAGGAGCGCAGTACATACAGTGACATCATGCACAAACAGAACCCGGAAAATACTTTTATTTTGTATTTAGATAAACACGTCACAAAGCGTCACTATACGTCATCGCACTACAGCGCGTAAGGAGGAGCCTCCCAAATGATTACATTAGGCTTGTTTGAGATGAGCAAAATCTGCGCAGAGTCGATCAACGGTGATCAGCGCGAGATGCATGCCGGTTAGAAATGTGTCCGAGTCCGGTCCGCCTTGCTCTGATGTCATGCTGACGTATGTCAAAAAAGCTTCGCTTCCGGCAAGATGGCGAAGCGGGTGCACGTGAAGGCTTGAGCTCCGTCTGCATGTCCCAGAATTTTTTTTATCCAAACTTACTATCTGACTAATTTTTTATATACCCCGTGAAAAGAACTCAACACAAAACCTCCCGACTCATGAAACTCTCTACAACAAGACGAGGAAGTGGGTCAGCTGGAGGACACGACTACGCTACCAAAATGGAGGTCTCGACCGACAGCACCAAGCGAAAAGACCCGTTTTCTCCGGTCAAAACCCAACCGAATCCCAAAAAGAAGGATCTGGTGTCGGAAGAAAGTGCAAGTGCTATCCTGGACGCAATAAAACAACTTTCAAACCAAACTTCAATGCTAGCTAACAAGGTCGAGTCTCTCAGCTCTCAGATTCAACAAAACTCTGTGATGCTTGCTAACATGGCGAAGGCGGTCGAATTTAATGCGGCAGAGATTAAAGACTGCAAAAATCTACTGCAAGTGACGGAGAAGGTTGCAGCTACTAATAAGAAAGATACTGCAGAACTGAAAGAACGAGCCCTGGAATTGGAAAGATATAAGAGGCGTTGGAATTTACGAATTCGCGGAATGAAAGAGAAAGAAGGAGAAAACCTTCGTGATACCGTGACCAGCTTGCTGGTCAAAATCTCCCCATCATGGTCCTCGAGCATTAATTCCATTGTGGACTCGGTGCACCGGCTGGGTCGACGGGAAGAAAACAGGACAAGGCACGTCATCATCCAATTTACCCAGAGAATTCACCGCGACGAAAATGCCTAAAATCCAACAGGCACGGGCCGCAGGGAAGAGAGCCTACTTCAGAGGAGGAGATGCTTACATTGACGGACAAAGAATTACCTGAGAAGGGTTACAGGTTGAGTGTAGCTTATTTTTGTACGTCGTAGGGGTTCAAATGTTCTTAACCTAAACAGGTCGGTGAGTTAAGTTTAACAGTTACAGATGTTATCACATTAAAGGGACACTGCCTACAGTTGGGTCTTCTTACTTACCTCTCAAACTCTTGTCTGGGTTTTTTTGTTTAGCAGTTGCTAGCTATACATTTTTCTTTTATTCTATGTTGAACTCTGTTTCCTTTTCTTGTTTATCATTGAATGCTAGGGGCTTAAGAGACAGCACCAAGAGGAAAGCTATTTTCTTTGTTTTGTAAGGGCGAAAAAACTAACTTTGTTCTGTTACAGGAAACACATTCCACACCAGAAGATGAAAAGTTTTGGATTAACCAGTGGGGGGATAAGATCCTTTATGATCATGGTTCCACTAAATCAGCAGGTCTGGCAATTTTGTTTCATAACTCTCCTGGCAATTTAATAGCATCTAAATGCAGCAACATCGGTAGATGGCTAATCAGCGTTCTTAAATTTGATGAACAGTACATAATTTTAGTCAACATCTATGGGTATAATAATCTCACACATAACAAACAATTGATCTTGGAGGCCTCAGAGGTTATTAAAAATTTTAGGTGCACTTATCCATCTGCCAATATAATTATGGGGGGGGGATTTTAATATGTTTTTTAATGAATATCTGGATAGATACCCTCCCAGGGGTAACTGCAATTCTCAAAACCCTATTCTATCTAACTGCTGTAGTACTCACAACTTATTAGATCCATGGCGTCTTAAATACCCTGACACCAAACAGTACTCCTTGTTCAAACCGAACGATGTAGTCCAGAATTGACTTTTGGCTAATTTCTGCTACTATGTTGCAGATGGTCACTAGCTGTTCCTCATCAGCCGCTCCCCTTACGGATCATTCTGTTTTAAAAATGATTTTCTCACCACCTGGACTCAACTATAGAAACAAAGGCTATTGGAAATTCAACTCTAGGTTACTGAATAATAAAACATACTGTGATGGCATAAAATGTTTAATTGCAGAAACTAAACCTCATACGTTTCGAGATGGGAGTTTTTAAAATTTAAAATTCGGGAATTTTCTATTCAGTTTGGCAAATCCTTCAATAAAAGTAACAGAGAAACTGAGCTAAATTTGATTAAAGAAATTAACAACTATTGTCTGAAAGCATCACTATCTGACGGGGATAAGCAGAATTGATCAACCTTGCAAAACAAACTTGATGAAGTTTTTCTCATAAAGGCGGAAGGGGCCTATGTTAGATCTAGGGCCAAATGGATGGAGGATGGTGAGAAGAGCACGTCATATTTTTGCCGCTTAGAAAAAAGAAGACAGGAGAGGAACTCAATTAAAACTTTATTGATTAATAATCAGTTATGCTCTGACCCAGTAAACATTGCTGATGAAATTGTCTCCTTTTATAGTAAGCTGTACTCCACTATGTTTTCTAAGAATGACTCTGACCATTTTTTCAAACATATTGAAAATTATATTCCGCATATAGATGAGGACTTTGCAAGGTTGTGTGATTCTGATGTCACTGCTCAGGAACTCGAAAAAGCCGTGGAATGCCTTTCTTTGAACAAATCCCCGGGTTGTGATGGTCTAACATCCAACTTTTACCGTCATTTCTGGGACTTGCTTAAAGAAGACTTTATTTTAATGTTAAAAGAGGCGATTGATAATCTATTTTTTCCTCCCACAATGAAGCAAGGAGTAATCACTCTAATCCCAAAACCTGGCAAAGACCCCAAAATTTTAGATTTTTACTTTACTGAACACTGATTATAAAATTATTACGCATGTTTATACTAACAGATTAAAATCCAATTTAGACAAACTTATTAGTGACTCTCAATCTGGCTTTATGAAAAATAGATCGATTCACAACGACATTCGCTTAGTTCTAGACTTTTTAGATTATAGTCACTTAATAGAAGACGATGGATTTATTCTTTTTCTTGATTTTTACAAGGCTTTCGATTCGATTGAACATCCTTTCATTTTCCGATGTCTTAAATATTTTAGATTCGGGGACAAATTTTGTAACATCATTGAATCTGTGTATCTATCCACAACATCCTGCATATTCTTTAGCTATTTCTAGCAGAGCCGTGAAAATCAATTAATTTTGCTTATATTTGGAAAAGGAAAACCCATTATATTAAAAAAGCTGTAATGACCAAAGAATATAAATATGGAGGTTTACAAGCCATAGATTTTGATTTCATAAATGGAACCTTGAAAATAAACTGGTTAAAGTCCCTTTTAAGTAATGAAATTTTTTGTATATTCCTAGAGAAATTTTTAAGAAATTAGGTGGTATTGATATGCTATTAAGATGTGACTTCACCATTCAAAAATTGCCTATTAAGCTATCCCTTTTTCACCAGCAAGTGCTTTTATATTGGAAAATGTTGTACAGTCATAATTTCACCCCACACAGTACACCAATTTGGAACAACAGATACATCCTGATTAAAAACAAATCAATTTACAATAAGGAATTAATGGATAAAGACATCTGGTCTGTGATTAACTTTATTGATGGAGAAGGTTGTATAATGTCCCATGATAATTTTTGTTTGAAATACAACTTGAATATTTGCCCAAAATTATTCCATTCTATAACTAAAGCAATTCCTGCCACTATTCTGGGCCTAATTAGGGGAAACCTTTTAAACTCTGTGACTGTCACTCCCTGTCTTCCACGTCTTTTAATGGGCGGTTGTGACTTTGCATCCACCAAATTCCCCAATAAAATAATCAGAAGTCTTTTTAATGAAATCTCCTATCCAATGTTTTCTTTCCGAAACTCCATAGCTAACTTCTTTTCAAAGGACATTAAGAACCAAATATCTTAAATTCCCCATCTCTCCAAAATCTAAAGAAATGCATTTTAAAATTCTAAATGGTAGGCTATATATCCTTCAAATGAATTTCTACATCTGAGATTTGGCTTTGACACAAATAGTTGTGTTTTTTGTAAAGATATAGAAACCACAGAACACTTATTCTTCCAATGCTCTTTCATAGGTGCTTTGTGGACTGACATTCATGACTGGCTCCATTCTAATATCCCCCTAGATCCCTTTACTCAGAATGATATTATTTCTGGTATTATCTTACTAAACAATGATTTAGATTTTTTGATTAACAATGTCCTGATTCTTAGTAAATTTTACATAAATGTAAATACAGGTCGATTAATCCTAAGTTTTCTGTTTTTCACAATGAGTTTATTTCTTTTACTAAAGCTTTAAAGAGAATGAAATGCAAATATGCAATTAAACTTGATAATTTAATTGATAAATATGACTCGCTGAACAAGCCCTAGCCCCTAAAATGTTCCTATGATTGTTAAAAGATGCACTATTTTTGTATTGTCTTTTATTTGTTGCACCGTTCTGTTTCAAGGACTAGGCTACTACTGAAACTTCATGCCACTTTGTTTTGTAAATGGAACTTTGTCAATAAAGTTTGATTTAAAAAAAAAAAAAAAAAAAAAAAAAAAAAAAATCTGCAGTCGCGCGCAGTTGCTCTCCACCGACTGCGCTGATCAGAAGCACGATGGGAAACGACTTACTGACGACACAGTTTAATGTTCATTGGTTTAAACAACCGTGATGTATGTTCTCTTTTAAAATGTTTGTTTTTAAAACTCTGATATCATATTTTATGTGTACGTTATGTGTGAATATTCCCAAACTATCTGACAGTGCGATCTCTATGGGTTATGCAATGTCATTTTTATAAAAAAAAAAAAACACAAAAAACCCCAAAAAAACACATGTCTGTATTAAAGAAAAAAAAGATTGATAAACATGTATTTGGAATGGAATTAAATAAGTAGGCTACTTTGGGTGTCTTGTTCATTATATTTATTTTCATATAAAAGCAACAGAACTTAAATTCCATCCAGTTTATTAGCAACACTGTGCACGAGCGTGAATCCCGCGATATCCATCTTTGATCTCGCAGGTGTCTGATCCACTGCAAGAAGAGAGAACTGTCCGGCTTGCCTTTTTTCACTCCTCCTCTCACTGCAACCGCCTACTCTCGGCTACATTTCAGGCGAGGCAAGGCGCATCTCAAACAAGCCTTTTCATTTTTTAATTTTTAACTCGTGAAATAATGGCGTCGCCACTGATGCAGAGTAACAACAGATCACTTTTACTTCACTGAATCTGCGTTCATCTTTGGGCAAAAATTGAAAATGAAGCATGTCTCTATTTCTTTTCTTATTGTTGACGAGCTTACGTCTGCATGGTAAGATATGTAGCCTATATCCTATATTACTATCTCCTTTCCCGGTAAAACTAACGACAAAGTTTCATAATATGCTCGGATATTCATGTATTGTTTGTATTTTACTCCATCAATGTAAGACGTTTGTCTGATCTCGTTTCTGGTCAACGATATAGTTCTATAAACGAGACTGTTCGCGGCCCAGCCCAGCTTCATTCACAACATGACTAACTTACTGAAAAAATTGTATATAACGTTAAATGGTATAAAAACCTCTAAAAGTAACATGGCTTCATACTGTGAGTAAATATTGATACATTTGCATAAACTGATCAAATGTGCATTGAATTTGGATGTAAGTAGCTTTGGATGAATAAAAGTGTAAAAGAAAACATGTAATTTGATTTAAGTGTAAGATTGAAACAGTAAAAATGATAAAGTAAATAAAAAATTAAAATGATAAATGTTCCATTGTACCTTAATGTTTTTGGGGAAAAGCACAATTTTCTAACATATTATTATGGGTAATACTCATAATGTTCATGTGTTGTAAGATAACATAAGTTGAACATAAGTTGTTCAAGATCCTCCATGAGACTCGTGTATTTTTGTCTGATGAGTGAAAGTGTAAATCAATGATGTTCTTCTGTGTTACATTATAAATCCAGACATCTACTCACAATCTTTATGATATGTAGAAAAACATTTTTACAGCACTATTATGCATTTGTTTGACTAATGTTAATTGTTTCTTCTTCAGGTGTGTTTGCTTATACAGACAGAGTGTCTGGGATGGAGGGAGATTCAGTCACTCTAAACTCTGGTGTTCAAACAAACCAACAAGACAGAATTACATGGTATTATAATGGCATTCTCATCGCTCAAATCAATAGAGATCTCAGTATTATCTGTACAGATGTTCAGTGTAATGAAGGTAATAAAGTTAATAATGTTACTGAGAGATTCAGAGACAGACTGAAGCTGGATCATCAGACTGGATCTCTGACCATCACAAACACCAGAAACACAGACTCTGGAGATTATACACTACGGATCATCAACGGCAGCGACAGTGAAAAGATCTTCAGTGTTTCTGTTCATGGTGAGTCTTCATGTTTAAAAGCAAGTCTAGTCCATTTAAATCACATCATTAAAGTGTTTAATACTTTTGCAGTGACATTCAGGAGTGTTTTCTCTTTACCTGTATATTAATTCACACACAGCATAAAGATCATTTCTACAAAAACACATTTATTCTAAAAGTGTAATTTATAGCTTTAACTTCATATTCAGTGCATTATGATTTAAAAGCGTACTTGTTCTTCTATTGGTGGTAGTTAGTCATATCATCCATCCATTTCAATGCATCTGTTATTTATTGGTCCATGTACCTTCGGATAATTTGTTTTCTTGTTTTTGTCTTAAACGGGAAAACAAAGAAATCGTTCATTTATTAAAAAAATTTCATCTCTACACAAGCGGGAATAAAACGCCTCTTTCCGCTGATTGGTCAAGCAAAGATCAAGCCGTGATGTCATCAGTTGTTACTAGTGTGAGTCACTGTGGGTGAATACAAGTGTAAATGAAAACATGTTATTTAAGTCTACAATTGAAACAGTAAAATAATAACAATAGCCCCCCCCCCCCCCCCCCCCCCCCCCCCCCCCCCTCTACTCCTATTGTTTCTTAATGTTTTGGGAAATGGCATGATTTCCTGGAGTATCATAATATTCATGGTTGTATGATGTTCAGGAAGTGATTGTTCATTATGAATCTAGTCATATCTCTCCACTCACAATCTTTATGAAATGTAGGAAAGCATTTTCAAAGCACTATTATGCATTTGTTTGACTAATGTTAATTGTTTCTTCTTCAGGTGTGTTTACATTTGAAGTGTCAGTGATGGAGGGAGATTCAGTCACTATAAACACTAGTGTTCAAACAAACCAACAAGACAGAATTATGTGGTATTATAATAACATTTTCATCACTACAATCAAAAGAGATCAGAGTCAGATGTGTACATATGATAAGTTTGATGAAGGTACTGGGAGATTCAGAGACAGACTGAAGCTGGATAATCAGACTGGATCTCTGACCATCACAAACACCACGGACACAGACTCTGGAGAATATATGCTACTGATCATCAGCAGAAACAGATTCAGTGAAAAGATCTTCAGTGTTTCTGTTACTGGTGAGTCTTCATGTTTAAAAGCAAGTCTTGTCCATTTCAATCGCATGTTTAATACTTTTGCAGTGATATTCAGGTGTTTTCTTTACCTGTATATTAATTCACACACAGCATCTACGCTCCTACGCTATCTCACGACCAATTCGTACGAATTCGTACGAATGATAAAAAGTTGGCTAATTCGTACTAATTCGTACGACCTCACTCGTACGAATTTGTACGATTTGTCTAAACCCACGTGATGGGTAGGTTTAGGGGCGGGGTCAGGGGTAGGTCATTCGTATGAATTCATACGAATTGGCCAATTCGTCAAATATGTACGATTTTGCAAAAAAACGTACTAATTCGTACGAGTCAGGTCGTATGAATTCGTACGAATAAGCCACCTCGTAGAATTTGTACGTTTTCCCGTGAGATCGGGCTCACACTTCCAGTGAAAAGTTTTGGGTCTGTAAGATTTTTAATGTTCTTGAAAGAAGTCTCTTCTGCTCACCAAGACTGCATTTATTTGATAAAAAAAAAGTAATATTGTGAAATATTATTACAATGTAAAACAGCTGTTTTATGTGTTTTTGTTTCTGTTTTTTTTTTGCTGTTCTTTTGAACTTTGTTCTGTTCTTTTGAACTTTCTATTCGTCAAAGAATCCTGAAATAAAAATGTAAATAACTTTTCAACATTTATAATAATTAGAAATGTTTTTTGAGCATCAAATCATCACATTAGAATGATTTCTGAAGGATCATGTGACACTGAAGACTGGAGAAATGATGCTGAAAATTCAGCTTTCATCACAGGAATACATTACATTAAATTTCAATAAATTTTGAAACATATTAAAATAGAAAATAGATATTTTAAATTGTCATAATAATAATATATCTATTTTTAACCAAATAAATGCAGCCTTTGGTGAGCAGAAGAGACTTACTTCAAAAATATTTAAAATCTTACCAAAACTATCGACTGGTAGTGTAGAAAAACACATTTACTCTTAAACTGTAATTTATAGCTTTAACTTCAAATTATGATTTAAAAACAAACTAGTTTTTCTATTGGTGGTAGTTTAACTGTTTTGTTCTGGTCAATATCATCTCTTATCACCTTTTATTATCATCAGTTTAAATACATCTATTTATTTTTTAGTTCATCAAGAATCCAAAGTGCAGTGGATTTAAAGTTAACAAAAAATATGTTCATAAAATGTTTATATATCAACCCAGTAAATGTTTTCATTGAGGTCTGTTTGACAAAAGAATTCTTCACATGCAAAAAAAAAGTTATTAAAGGGATACTTCAGGATTTAGCATAAAGCTTTGTATCAGTATTACCGTGCTTTCCACCCTCATGTCCCCCTGAGAGGAGAGATTTATGTATTTTTTGTCTGGAAAAAATCCTCCAATGACGGAAAAATCGTCATTTTGTGTCATCTAGGGCCAGTTGTTCAAAGGTAAGCTGATCGGATTTTGGTTATCGGATTGGATCAAATCTTGAAAATGGGTTGTTCAAAAGGGAAAGAAGGAATCTGAAATCAGATTAGATCACGGAATCCAATCCTAGTTCCCTTTCGTCCTGGGAACTCCGACGTGTCGTCGGGGGAGTTCCCTGACGAATTGGGATCACGCTAGGGAGACCAATTGCCTCCGAGTGAATTAAAACGAGCCAATGAACATTGGCATGCAACATTTGCATTCCGCAGCCCGCCTACCAGCGCGGGTATAAAGCCCGGAAGCAAACATTGCATCATCGCTTTTTGCTTCGGAGCCGACCGATTGTGTCCTTTTGAGTGAATGAGCGTTAAGATTGTATCGATCTTACGCTCTACGAGTCTGCTGTTTCGGGAAGGGATCTCTCTCTGTGTTGGCGTGACGGCGCTTCAGCGACCGCGCGATTTCCTGTCTGCCGGCTGCGTCTACACACTTGTTAATTCAAAAGCTGTTTTCACAGCTGGTAAACGGTTGAGTGCGCACAGCGGGCTTGCAGTTTCCCCGCTGTGTTGCCGCGTTGCGTCCCTGTGTGCTTCAGCACAATAAGGAGAGTACTTTCTTCCTGAAAGAGCAACACGAGTGAAGATCGCGTCCTTTTCAGGATGACGTTTCACTCGTGTGTTTCTGGATGCGATCGTTTCCTGTCCTCATATGACGGCCACGTTCATTGTTTCACATGCCTAATCAGTGTGTGAGACCTCGTTCGTGGGTGGTCCATGTTCTCTCAGGAGTGCGTGACCACGTCGGCACGTTGTTCGTCTCCCCTTTTTAAAGGCTCGAGCCGCTCAGCGTGCCGTGTGCCGTCGAGTGCCGGTTGACAGCGGGGGTTGTCACGGCAACCCAGCGCGCGTCATTCGGCGCTCAAGATGCGTGGTCATGATCAAGACTCGCGTGCCTCTATGAGGTGAGTCCCTTTGTTTGTTTCCCGATCTAGTTTCTCTTCTGAGGGCTACTTTGGCAAATAACATTGGTGATCTGAGGGTTACAGTGAGCACGAACCACTCACTCCTCTAGCGCATCGCAAACATGCTGAGACTGTGTTCGTGGGTGGTTTATGCTTTCTTATGAGAGCATAACCACGTCGGCACGTTGTTCGTCTTGCCTGAGGGCTTGAACGCTCAGCGTGCCGTGTGCCAGTGATGGCCACGTTCACTGTCTTGCATGCCTGGTTGACGGCCATGATCGCTGTTTCACATGCCTAATCAGTGTGTTGAGACTGCGTTCATGGGTGGTTCATGTTCTCTCATGAGTGCATGACCACGTCGGCACGTTGTGCATCTCCCCTTTCTCGTAAAGGCTTGAGCCGCTCAGCGTGCCGTGTGCCGTCGAGGCTTTGAATGGGATTTTGGTCCTTCTCATGAGGGACCAATCATTTCATTTGGGGCCCCAGGGGAGGACAGATGTCAATCGCTACATCGGAGAGAGGGCTGTTATACTCTGAAAATGGTGCTGAGTTCCTACTGTAATGGTGTGTTCTCATGCTGAAGATTCAGACTTGACAGCCACACTTCCTGGGTCTAAAGTGCCTAGATGCGTGTGAAAAATTTTGGTAGTATGGAAGCATTTTGGTGCCAATATGGCAAGCCAAACATGCCTAAATCTGCTGAAGTTTTTCCTCTCTCACTACCCCTGCACATTCAGTGCATGTGGGTAGTTCTGATTCGGGGTGGAGCTGTGCTTAGTGACTGACCGTGATTGGTCACAGCGCTGGCCCTCAGTCAGACGATGTCCACACTGGTGGTCCAGAAGCACCTCAAAACCGCCCGCTCGGAGTTCGTTCCCCCCGCAAAGGGTAAGGGAAACGACCCTGAGAGGAGCGACCCGGAGTATGTGATGTCTGCTCTTCGGGAGTGTGTGTCATCACCACTCCTTCCCCCGGGCGAGGGCCGGGTGGAGAATTTCATTTCTGTTCCGCCGCTGGTCATCCAGTCAGCGGTACCCCAATTTGAGCAGTCCACTTCCTCTGAGTCACTCACGGGCCCCCAGTGCTCAGATGACAGTGAGGGCTTCGGCCTTGTCACTCTCGTCTCTCGCTGGGTGAGGAGGCGGGAACCAGGACTCGATGCCCCCGGGCCTCGCTCCTCGTTTCCCCTCACGGTCGAGTCTGGCAGACCAGTAAGACCAGTCTCCTCCGTCCGAGAGGGTCAGAATGGCAGTGCGCGCCGCCCACGATCGGCGCCACTCTCGTTCCCCTCTCTCCAGCTCACTGATAGCAGTGACACAGCCTCGGCTGCGTCGCTCCTGTCTGCAGCTGGGCCCGGAGGCGCAGAGACCAGGTCACGAGGAGTCAGGGCCTCGTTCCTCATCTCTCCCCCTCCCCTCGCCACCGGGCAGCCCGCAGCAGAATGCCCACGGGCCTTCTCTGCCGTCTGCCCACAGGTGGAAGCAGGTTGGTGTCAAGTTAAAATGCCCAGACCCCGCTCTCGGTCGCTACAATGCCACCAGAGCCGGGTCCCTGTCTTCCACCTCGCTGCCCCTCCGCAGGTACGCCGGTGGTTTGGGTAGGTTTGTTGGGACGGTATCTGGAAGCCTGGCTAGCGCTTCCGGGTCCGTCCCGATGGCTCATCCGCACCATCCGGTTCGGCTATGCAATTCAGTTTGCACGCCGGCCTCCCAAGTTCAGGGGTGTCCACTGCACCCGTGTGCAGTCAGTGGGTGCCCCTGTCTTGCGGAACGAGATCGACGTCCTGCTGGCGAAGGACGCGATCGAGCCGGTCCCTCCTGCCGAGATGAGGTCCGGGTTTAACAGCCCATACTTCATTGTACCCAATAAAGGCGGTGGGTTATGGCCAATCCTGGACCTGCTAGTTTTGAATCGGGCCCTGCACAAACTTCCGTTCAAAATGCTCATGCAGAAGCGCATTTTCGAATGCATCCGTCCCCAGGATTGGTTTGCAGCGATCGACCTGAAGGACGCGTACTTTCACGTCTCGATTCTTCCTCGGCACAGACCGTTTCTACGGTTTGCGTTCGAGGGTCGAGCGTATCAGTACAAAGTCCTACCCTTCGGGCTGGCCCTGTCGCCCCGTGTCTTCACGAAAGTCGCGGAGGTGGCCGTTGTTCCCATGAGAGAACAAGGCGTTCGCATTCTCAACTATCTCGACGACTGGCTTATTCTAGCTCACTCGCGAGATGTGTTGTGCGATCACAGGGACATGGTGCTCCGGCACCTCAGTCGGTTGGGGCTTCAGGTCAACTGGGACAAGAGCAAACTCTGCCCCGTGCAGAGGATCTCTTATCTCGGTATGGAACTGGACTCGGTCGCCCAGACTGCGCGCCTCACAGAGGAGCGCGTCCAGTCAGTGCTCACCTGCCTCAAGTCCTTTCGAGGCAGGACAGCGGTTCCACTGAAACAATTTCAGAGGCTCCTGGGGCATATGGCAGCCGCAGCCGCAGTAACGCCGCTCAGCCTGTTACATATGAGACCGCTTCAGCGCTGGCTTCACGATCGAGTCCCGAGGTGGGCATGGCAGAGCGGTACGCTCCGGGTCAAAGTTACCCCGTGCTGCCGCCAAACCTTCTTCCCATGGTCGGACCCTGTGTTTCTACGGGCCGGAGTGCCCTTAGTCCAGGTTTCCAGGCATGCTGTGGTGTTCACGGATGCCCCTGCCATGGGTTGGGGGGCCACGTACAACGGGCATGCAGTCTCGGGTCTGTGGACGGGGCCCCAGCTGCATTGGCACATCAACTGCCTAGAGTTGCAAGCAGTACGTCTAGCTTTGTGTCGCCTCAAGGGGTTTCTCAGACACAAGCATGTACTGGTCCGTACGGACAGCACTGCGACCGTTGCGTACATCAACCGTCAAGGTCGTCTACGCTCCCGTCGTATGTCGCGACTCGCCTCCCACCTCCTCCTATGGAGTCAGAAGCATCTGAGGTCGCTTCGTGCCGTTCATGTTCCAGGGGAGCTCAACCGTGTGGCAGACGAGCTCTCACGGTTGCCTCCCCTGCCAGGAGAATGGCGACTCCATCCCCAGACGGTCCAGCTGATTTGGAGTGTTTTCGGAATCGCACAGGTAGACCTGTTTGCTTCTCCGGACACGACCCATTGCCAGTGGTTTTACTCCCTGACCGAGGGGACCCTCGGCACGGATGCCCTGGCTCACAGCTGGCCCCGGGACCTGCGCAAGTATGCGTTTCCCCCAGTGAGCCTTCTTGCACAAACCCTGTGCAAGGTCAGAGAGGACGAGGAGCAGGTCCTTCTAGCGGCGTCGTATTGGCCCACCAGGACTTGGTTCACGGAACTCATGCTCCTCACAACAGCCCCTCCTTGGCCGATTCCTCTGAGGAAGGACCTCCTTTCTCAGAGACGGGGCACTCTATGGCACCCGCGTCCAGACCTCTGGAAACTCCATGTCTGGTCCCTGGACGGGACACGGAGGTTCTAGGTGGTCTGCCACAGGCAGTGGTAGACAC
Organism: Rutilus rutilus; assembly: GCA_021464565.1. Lineage (NCBI taxonomy): Eukaryota > Metazoa > Chordata > Actinopteri > Cypriniformes > Leuciscidae > Rutilus > Rutilus rutilus. The sequence goes on along the minus strand of JAJAQA010000006.1, from coordinate 41,329,718 downwards.
CATCACTTCCGCTAGAGCCCCCTCTACGAGGCGCCTCTATGCGTTGAAGTGGAACCTGTTCGTCGAATGGTGTTCCTCCCATCTGGAGGACCCCCGAACTTGCCCGATCAGAGTCGTGCTTTCCTTCCTGCAAGATGGGTTGGAGCGAAGGCTGTCTCCCTCCACCCTCAAAGTGTATGTCGCTGCAATAGCAGCGCATCACGATGCAGTAGATGGTAAGTCTTTGGGGAAGCATGACCTGGTCATCAGATTCCTTAAGGGTGCTAGGAGGTTAAATCCACCTCGTGTTTTGCACTCTGTACCCTCTTGGGACCTAGCTCTGGTACTTAGAGCTCTTCAAAGTCCTCCCTTTGAGCCTTTGTTGACAGTAGAGCTTAATATCCTGTCCATTAAGACAGCGCTCCTGTTAGCATTGGCCTCTTTCAAGAGGGTCGGGGATCTGCAGGCTTTTTCGGTCGATGAATCGTGCCTAGAGTTCGGGCCGGGCCTTTCTCATGTTGTATTGAGACCCCGGCTCGGATACGTGCCCAAGGTTCCTACCACTCCCTTCGTGGACCAGGTAGTGAACCTGCAAGCGCTGCCCCAGGAGGAGGCAGACCCAGCCCTAGCTTTTCTCTGTCCCGTCCGTGCCTTGCGGGTTTATATTGACAGAACGCAAAGCTTCAGAACCTCGGATCAGCTCTTTGTCTGTTATGGAGGCCAGCAGAAGGGGAAGGCTGTCTCCAAGCAGAGGTTAGCCCACTGGTTAGTGGATGCCATCACCCGAGCATATGAGTCTCTGGGTGAGCCTTGTCCTCCCAGGTTGCGCGCTCACTCTACTAGAGGTGTTGCCGCATCCTGGGCTTTGGCTCAAGGCGCCTCGCTGACAGACATCTGTAGAGCTGCGGGCTGGGCGACACCGAATACGTTCGCTAGATTCTATAGCCTACGTGTGGAACCTGTTTCCTCCCGAGTACTCGCTACGGCCAGTGGTACGAGGGAATAGGTTGTGTCGGCTTGCTACGCCACTCCGTGCCTCGGCCGGATATGTGCGTCCTTTGCTCCGTTGGCGCCCTACGTTGGTGAGCCTCGTGAGTTCCTCCATCACCCCTCCGGTGCCAGGCGTGGCGGACCGCCTGGCGCCAGGTCTGCTACCTCTAGTAGGAGTTGTTAGTAGACTGGGTGTTTTTTACAGTGGTCTCTACGGTGACCCATGATGCCACGTGCAGTTCAGCCGTGTCTTCCCCTTGACAGACTCGTTCTGTCGTCCCTGTTGAGTACGCTCCCACTTCCCTTGGATTGGGACTACCTCTGGGACTGCCATATGTTTCACTACCCCAATGGGTTAGTACATATGTGTATTCCAGGCCTTCCTCAGGCAGGCTGGGCTTCCGCAGCGTTCCCTTCCCTTTTTGTGGGTTAGGGCACGCTTTCCCAGTGTTATCCAAAATCCACTGTGCGGGTCTTGCGGAACAGCAGTGTGATTCCCTAGCTAGCTCCCGCAACTTATTACAAGAAACTGCTGCAGGGTAGCTTAGCTGGACGCTGGAAGGGGCCAGCACCATGGCGTTTTATTAGGGATCCCAATTCGTCAGGGAACTCCCCCGACGACACGTCGGAGTTCCCAGGACGAAAGGGAACGTCTCGGTTACGTATGTAACCCTCGTTCCCTGAGTACAGGGAACGGAGACGTGTCGTCCCGTCGCCACGTTGCTGTACCTTTGCGGAGGACTGGACACTGTTCGGCTCCTCAGCGAAAAGCGATGATGCAATGTTTACTTCCGGGCTTTATACCCGCGCTGGTAGGCGGGCTGCGGAATGCAAATGTTGCATGCCAATGTTCATTGGCTCGTTTTAATTCACTCGTAGGCAATTGGTCTCCCTAGCGTGATCCCAATTCGTCAGGGAACTCCCCCGACGACACGTCTCCGTTCCCTGTACTCAGGGAACGAGGGTTACATACGTAACCGAGACGTTTTAATCTGGATCAAACCTTCAGTTTGTGTTGTTCAAAACTTGTCAGTAGGATTTGGATAACTTTGATCCAAAAAAACAGGATCATCCTGATCCCAACAGGATTTCAAGGTGGATTCCAGGAAGAAAATGTAGTAAAACTTTAAAATTGGTCAAATAATACATTTGTATTATTTAGTGTATATACTTTTATTTATATTTTGCACTTGACTTGTGTAACCGTTTTAACAGTGATAAAGTAGATATAGGCTACCAATTAAGCTATTCAGTATAGTATAGTAAAGTAAAAATAAAATACAAATGGCCCCATGAAATAATCACCCAAACAGATTTCAATAACAAACAAAAATAATATATTCCAATTTTCTGTCATTCATCTCCGTATATTAATTTCAAAGAAACAATCATCAGAGATGAAGAAGAACCCTGAACATTCTTTATTTTGTTAACTATTGGACATTTAGCCATTTTTTTTATTTTTTTTAAGATGTTTTCAAAATATCCACAATGTATTTGTTAATGTATATATGTGTGTTTTATTTGTTGTGGCTCAGATGAGGGGTCATAAAAGAAATTATGAATGGAAGTGGATGTTCATGTTATTTTTGTGTTTTGTCTCAAAATAAGAAACACTCACAGTGACCCCATGTTGGCTCTTCTACCTGTTCTTCACATCGCTGGTAACCCACATTGTGATATGTTGTCCCATTTAGAGCACTGGTAATCTTGAAAACTGTGTATCTGGATCAGGGTGATCCAGTCCAATGTTGCTTTGAAAAACCGGCATAAAAGTAAGACGGATTACCTGATCCTGAACAAGAAAAAATGGGATTTCCAAATCCGGATAATTTTGATCCAGATTAAATGTTTTGAACAACTGGCCCACAGTGCTTGATGCTGTTTTAGCTGCTAGTTTTTCAAAAACACACAAGATGGAGCCATTTCCCACTTAAATCAACATCATACAACTGATGACCAAAGTAGACACGTGTAGAAATAAATATCAGACAAAAATACTGTTGAAGTTGAATTATTAATGTCACGGCCAGCTTGCTCTCGACCGTAACGTAAAATAGGAGCACTTGTTCAGATTGATTGACTTGCAAGTTTCTTTATTCAAGTGTCAAAATGATACAATACAAAAATAATATAACAATGTCTAGGGTTTAAATATAATAATCCAAATGGTGAGGAAATGTTGATAAAGCAAAGGTTCAAGCAAATGACTTCTCCTGGGGACTGCCGATCCCCAGAGGAAAAGTGAAATGGATTAAATCAGTCCCATCTTTTATCCTCTCCACAATCAGATGAGATTACTCAGCAGGGGTGTACAATCGACCACACCCTCCCAAGTCATCCCGCCACCAGCAGGCGTAACATTAGTCACTTTGTAAATAACAATGACTGTCTGTCTTTAGCTCTTCCAGGTCCAGGTCCGACTCCATTCCGGCAAGGAATATATGCAGCTGTTGCTGTTTTGCTGACTGTTGTTGCAGCTGCTTCTGTGATTTACTGTTGCAAGCGCAGAGCAAGAAGGAACAGTGAGTGTAACATACAAATGATTTAATAAGATTGAAATATGAGATCTTTAAAAGATATTTTTTTACTGTAACCAAAGTAAAGTGTTTAATTGAGTGTTTTTCCTCCAGAAGCGAACAGGACGGAGCGCGATAAACGGGTGAGAAACTACATCAACTGAATCTGTCTGACTGCAAAACAGATTCACATCTGTGCGCTGATTAAATGTTTGTGATTTACATTTTATATTATTATATAATTTAAATAATTTATTTACATAATATTTCAAGCATTTAAATGTGCAGGTTCTTTATGAAAGATGAATTATTGTTTTAAATGTGAAGAGAAACATCCTACATTTTAAGATATTTAGTCATTTTTTGCAATTCCAAGCCTTTGTGTAACTCAAACATCAATCCGGTTTGGATTGATCAATCATCTGTGTTTTTTTATAAACAGGCAAGTGGAGCTGAAGACTCGTCCCCTGATCAGAGAGACGCTTTTCTGATGAAGAATCTCAGTGACTCGAACCTTAATCAGACTGAGGCTGAGGCGGCCAATGAGACGCTCACATAACACTATTGTTTTGATACTTTCATTAAAAGAACTTGAAGAGAAGAAACTCACATCGCTCACAGAGAAAGAGTGTCACGATACCAAGATTTCTTTAGTTGGCATCAATACTAGAGACATTTCACCTTGACACCAATTTGAACTAATTCAAAATAGTTTGTTTATTAGTTATTTAAATAATAGCCTAAATATATTTTAAAATATGCAAACATTGCTTCAGAAAAGGCAAACGGTTAATTAGTAAGAAACAAAGGAGAACATTACCTCCAATAGTACAAAGAGCGCTTGAGGATTTTCAGGGTATTTAAATGTTTATTAAAGCTGCTAAATTGATTTGGACAGAAACGGTCAGGACGTGATTTCATCTGTAAAGACCCCCTGAAATCATAATTGAGGTTTTTAGCTTTTTTAGCTTTCAGTATGAATATGTTAACCTTAAAGAGGCTACATGCAACTTTTTCCCCAAAATAAACGTAACAATAGCCTTTTTATTTGACCATTTATGACTCAAACATCTCCTGATGAGCATACTGACACCTTGTCAGCTCACAGTGGGTGCACCTATAAGCCTGTATCCTATTTTTCCTATTTTCTGTCGGGTCAGATTTTTCACGCGTTCATGTTAAACGTTTCAGATCACTCTGCCACCACCGCTAGTCAGCAATTAGCCTACACTCGCAAGCAGTGCAATGGATTGACTGTTCTTACCTCTGTAAACATAATGTTGACTTCTTTGCAGCGGATGACTTGTGAAGAGAGCGAGCAGAAAGGAAGAGCAGTTCCGTTTTTTGGCCACAGGTGTCAGTCGCGAGTTTAAATTTCAGAAAATTGCATGTAGCCTCTTTAAGGTTATGAATAAGTTAATGCGCTCCGGAAGAATGGCAAAATTTGCATTTAGGAGATATAAGCTTTCAAAACTTACAGTCTCTCACTTCCGCTAAAATGGATCATGGATTTTAAGACATCACCGCGGACTTCAGCTTCTCATCACATCTTCTGTCCAATCAAACGCTCTCTAGAATCTAAAGCTCCGCCCCCTATGCTATAAACACCATCTGGCCAAAGCCACCGTTGACACATCAGGGAGCAGTATGTGTTGGAGATGTGTGTTCGCTTACTCAAACGCTCCAGTTTTATTCTGTTTTCCAACTGAATGTTGATTAAGAATGAAATGGCTGGAGTTTATTCACACCTCTACTACTGAATCCAATACTGTCAATGAGCACCGTCCTTCGGATGAGACGTAAAAAACCGAGGTCCTGACTCTCTGTGGTCATTAAAAATCCCAGGATGTCTTTCGAAAGAGTAGGGGTGTAACCCCGGCATCCTGGCCAAATTTGCCCAGTGGCCTCTGTCCATCATGGCCGCCTAATCATCCCCATATACTGATTGGCTTCATCACTGTCTCCTCTCCACCAGTAAGCTGGTGTGTGGTGGGCGTTCTGGCGCAATATGGCTGCCGTCGCATCATCCAAGTGGATGCTGCACATTGGTGGTGGTTGAGGAGATCCCCCCCTTCTATGTAAAGCGCTTTGAGTGCTGAGAAAAGCGCTATATAAATGTAATGAATTATTATTATTATTATTATTATTATTGGCTATTTGAAAAGGGGGAGGCCCTATGACATTCAATATGTCCTGTCTTAGCTTCCTGTTTGAGTGGAAATTACATTAAATTAAATTACAATGCACTGAAAGACACTGAGAAAATATGAGAAAAGTATTAGGCAACAAAATGCCTAATATGAGTTTATGTAATGTATTTTTTATCTATCTTCCATAAGTGTTACTGACTGTTGCATGAGCCTTCTACTGGTATTAAGCATGTTTCACAGATATGTGTACTGGTAAAACAATATGCATTTTGTATCATAAAGCACGTTTTTGTCATCGTTAAATGTGCAAAAAGTTGATTGCTTTTATTTGTAATTTGTTTTAACAAATGTCTTGAAACATGTAACCTTTTATGAAGCATTTGAGATGGCATGCTGATCTTTTTTTTTACTGTCAAGTGTAGTTTTTTACTGGGGCGTTAACGTTAATTATTCATTATTCATATCATCTCTTCATTATAAATGTTTTCTCCATTTCATGTCTCTTTTAGTTCTATTCTTCAAGAAGGTTTTGCTGTGCTGTGATTGTCCACTGTTATATGTAATTATTTGTGTCATTTATGTATTTATGCCGGCAGGATTTAGAAGTGCTCATCGTGTCTGTAGATATAAATGTTTTCAGAAAAGTCATTTCAGTGTCATAGCTGAAGTATAATATGCCAAACTCCTCACAAAAGCCTGAACCACGACCTTAGTAGAATATAGACCTTTCTCTCTCATTTTATTTTATTTATTTAATTATTTATTTATTTATTTTTTACTTTGAAGCACACATAAACTATATTATTTTCTGGATAAAAATCGAAATATATGTGTATGTTCATGTGATAAGTGCAATTAAAACAGACCTGATTCACTTATAACGGCTGAAGTATTTTATTATAATCTTTTGGATTGTTAAAAACCTAATTTTATGATGCTATTATGCAAAATTTAGGCAGTACGTTTGTAAAAATAATGATTTAGCTGTAAACTTCAGAAAATCTTGCATTTGATCAAAATAAAAAATTTAATAAACATTTTTTAATTAGCAGTATCTTTTAGACAAAGAAGAATGAGCTTAATTGTAATTTAATAACATGTACAACTTACGGTTTACAAGGTTAAAGCTGCAGTCCGTAACTTTTTTTGTGTTCAAAATGTATATAATGAGCGAGTAGTACATCATGAATGCATTTTCCAAACTGTGTTTTTGAGACTGTCTTTTAAGAAGAAAATACTCAGGAATGGTGTTGACCTATGAAATTTGCACATGGTTTGTCTTAAATCATATTAAACACCACATAGACATATAAACAACATTAAAAGCTTGATTTCTACCATAGGCGAACTTTAACTCTTTCTCCGCCATTGACGCTCAGACTGGCTCCACCGTCTCTCATAGACAGACATGACAGAAAACGTGTTCGTATTTGGTGAAGGAATGAGCATGTCATTTAAAAAATTTGTTTTTAACTTTATTAAGTATCAAATCAAGATCTCTGTTTCGTGAGCAAATCTTTTGAACAGATTCTTTTAAATCAACTGGTTCACAATAAATAACATTCATTTGTGAATTCGACTGATCTAGAAGATTAAACTTGCAGTATCTAACAACAACTCAGTGATTTATGATATTAGAAGCTTAATTCCTTCCGATGGATTTGGTAATACTTGAGTCATTACTAGTGGGTTACCATGATCTTCACTTTAGAATTAATTATATATTATGCATTATTCATGTTAATTATGAACCTGTATATAGTAGTTCTTAGTAGTCCCTTGGGAGGAATGTAAAATAAATAGTTATTGATAAGATAATAGTGAACTACCTCCTTCAACTGAGCGATATTACTTACTAATTCATTAATTATTAATAGAAAAATTAATTATGAATACATTTATTATAAGTAGTGTGTTACTCATTTGTTCCGGTGTATTTATTCATTAATGACGGAACAGTCTTATAAAGTGTTACTGTTGATTTCACTGTTAGCTGAAGTCAGACTGTGATGTTCATAAATAGCAGGAGAGGAAGAATCCCTTCAAACTATATTCATAAATGATCACTCTGTCTTTGTCCAGCCAACAGATCAAACCGTTTCATTCTGACTGAGAAGAAGAGGAACCATTACACTATATTTTACCATGAAGAAAATGTATACAATATTCCAATATCCAACATTATCAGTATTAGATGACAAAATTCACTTTCACTTTCACTTTCAAAAATAAATTGTTTTCTATGAACAAGAACATTTAAAGTCTTAATAAGAACAGAAGGACATTTAAATGTAACTATAAAGTTTCTGTGTGTGTGTGTGAGAGAGAAAGAGAGAGAGAGAGAGAGAGAGAGAGAGAGAGAGAGAGAGAGAGTGTGTGTGTGTGTGTGTGTGTGTGTGTGTGTGTGTGTGTGTGTGTGTGTGTGTGTAAACTAGGAGGGTCAAACTCTGTCGAGGAAGGATTCACACATCAAATGAACAGCTTGATTGTTTTTGGCGGATGATTTTATTAGATCATCTGAAGAAAATGTTTCAAACGCTTGTTTTGTTCAGTTTGTGTTGGCGGCGTCTGACTGGTAAGTGTCTGGAACAAGCTAAGATGATTTGCAGTTTTTCACAGGTAAATCAAGTCAGTATTATTATTGTGAGATCTACTATCTCATAATGAATTTGCATTTCTCTTCACATTTTGTATCCGTTCATATTAAATATTATAAAACTGACGTTAGGCTTTGTAAACCAACAGAAGACTTAATCAGTTCTTGTTCGTGTTCTTCAGGTGTGTTTGCTGTTGAAACAAATGAAACACAGTCAGTGTCAGTGATGGAGGGAGAATCTGTGCTTCTACACACTGATGTTACTGAAATACACACACATGACGACACACTGTGGAAGTTTGGAGCAGAAAAGTCTCTGATAGCTAAAATAAACCGAGATTCTGGAACCTTCTCCACATATGATGATGTTCCTGATGGGAGATTCAGAGACAGACTGAAGCTGGATCATCAAACTGGATCTCTGACCATCACAAACACCAGAACTGAACATGCTGGACTCTATGAAGTAAAGATAATCGCATCTGAACTGTCATCAAAAACATTCAATGTTTCTGTCTATGGTGAGTAGAGATAATTTTATGTTCTTCACATTTATTGGCAGTAGTGGCTCTATCCATAAATTAAGGTGAGAGAGATTCTGTAACGTAGCGCTAGTTTATGATTGGCCGCTAGTTTTAAATAATCGCTGAACATGCAGACACACTTTAGTATATGTCTAGTGTATTTGCGTAATTCAGCCTGAGGGAGGCGCTCTAGTGCTGATTGACAGGTTCTAAATACATAGAATAGAATGTTCAGAATTACCTTGATTTATACGGGCCGTTGAATGCTTGAATCTGATTGGTTGATGAACGTTCCAATGTGTGCAATTATTTTCAGGAAAAGCGCTCGGCTAAAGTAGTTCCAGGCAGATTTTGACCGCATTACGGTTCCGTATCACTTCACCAATGATTTCAGTCCTTTCAAAGGTCCTTACAGCTTACAACAACAAAAGAACCAAAACCAACAGCGACACTGAACAAGCAAATAAATATAGTAAACAATAGGTTGGTTTCACGTGACGTCACGCTGCTGCATCGCGAGAGCGCGAAATTCAGATGGAGGGCAGGAAGTGAAATAGCTGAGGAGCAGCCGTCTGAAAAATGCCAATGTTTTGTGTAGTTTACGGCAGCTCCAATCGTTCTAATCGAGAAAAGGGAAAGGTAAATAACAGCAGCCGGATTGCACTGTCTGTGTGCTCTCGTGCATCAATCGGAGTGTCTGGTAACGTTAGATGTAAACAGTGAGAGATCTTGTGGCAGGTGCGACGCTATAGCCTGTGAGGCGGGAGCCACGAGACGTGCTCCATTACAGGCAAAACAAGTGAATAAAATATGTTTACTAAATCCTTGTATCTATTTCTTGAAACTGGTTCTAAATTCGTACAATACGGACTCTCCGCAACGGTTTCCTCCATAGACATATTCTCCATGTTTACTTCCTGCCCTCCATCTGAAATCGCCCCGCCTTCGCGCGTCATCATAATCACGTGACTGAAACCCAGCTATAGGACAAAAACGGTTACGCATAATTTTACTATGTCCGGAAAGCACATACTTTCTTTCTCTCGCTCTCTCTCTCTCCCTCTCAGACGTGCACACACACATACAGTACAGACACACACTCTTGTCAGCGCTGCTTTGACGATTTTATCAGTAAAATAGTTTAACAATTTAGGCCTACATGAAATTACTAGCGAGGGAATAACGGTGCTGTTTTTGAAGCCGATAAACTTACAGTAGAGATGCTGCTGCTGAACACTGTTGACAGACACACAGACTCAGGTAATTCACACACGCTTAATCTCTCTCTCTCTCTCTCTCTCTCTCTCTCTAATAACTGCATTAATAACTGCATTATTCTGCTTTCATTGGCTCACGCCTCTGTTACGAGCTCTAAAATGACTGATCAGAATTATGAATCAGCAACAGAGGCTTGGGATTAGACGCGTAAGAAATTAGTCCTACACACAAGAGTGTTTTAAGGACAGCACGTGCAACACAGCAGAACCCTGACAACATTCACATTAAACTAAAGGATTTATATGTTCACTCATTTGGAACGATACTCCACACATCCCTCTGCCAACGGATGTGTTTACAGTCTGACTTACTAGTTGCTGAACTGATGCTTGAGGTCTGTCCAAATACACACACTTGCTGTCTTGGCCAATTGACAGTGGGTGTACAGCAAAGCGCAGTACACTTAACACACACTAAATCCACACTCTCTAAGGCCCTGTCACAAATAGCACACTACATTGTGTGTTCTTGTGGACTTACAATGGTCACCTGGTGCGCATGTCCATTAAGTCCACAAGACCATAGAGTGTCCCATTTGTCAGTTTAGTTTTCAGAAGGATACTCGCGAGCCGATATACACCCTCGATGCACACGTTTGTCGAGCCGCACAGAAGTGAGCTCTACAGCAGACTTCTACCCAACAGTCAAAGCGGCATTACATCATGAAAATGTGGACTCAGAGGAAGACCGTGAGAGTTTAAGGTGCCATTTGGGACAGGGCCTAATTCTGCTTCATGGTCTTTGAGGCTATACATAGCCTTTCATAGTAGTATCTCCATTTGATAGCGTGTACAAACACAGGGAGTCGACACATGCACTCTAGAAAGTTTCATCTTTGCCCAGTGTCTGCGCTATTTTTCTCCAGAAGTTATGACCGATAAAAATGTCTTTGTATTCTTTTAAACTAAAGTTGCATCTCTCACCTGTTATGCGCCCCTATTTCACGTCATATCAAGGAAAACTTTCCAGTGCAAATTAAATAAATTATTGTTGCATATAATTTGAAGGGGTGTGAAGTAATGCATTACAAATACTCACGTTACTGTAGTTCAGTAGATTATATAAAATCATTTTTAATGTGAACTTTTACTTGAGTACATTTTAAGTGATGTATCTGTACTTTTACTGCGCTAATTTCCCACCATTTGTGATCGTAACATGCTTGTTTTAATTTCATTTTTATCCATCAACGTGATGGATTTAATTTTTTTATTTAAAAATACATACTCTGTATTATTACAATTTTGTTTTCCAGACAAAGTCAGCTTGTTAAAAAACAACAATCCTATTGTATCATTGCTTTTCTCTCTCTCAGAAGTCCATGTTCATTGCTGTGGTTCTACTGAAGCTGTGATCCGATTGGTCCTCTCTGCTCTGGTGGGCGTGGCTACTGTCGCTGTTCTGCTTTATGACATCAGATCCAGAAGATCAAGAAACTGATATATCATAAGTATTGTGACATATTTTATAAAAAATATATTTGTGATTTTATATGGAAAAATAAATCACTGTTTGATGAAAGAAATATATTGAGTCACAAGTATACAATGTACTTTTTATATGTTATTCAAATATCATATGCTTTAAATTTTACTTTGTTTAATCGTATTATTCTCATTATATACTCTTGTTTATGGTTTATATATTTCATATAAGTTGTATTTAGATGTCTGATCTGAGTAGTGTCAGAGTTAATATTGTGGTGTAATCTGTGATGTGTGATGACCTCTAGCGGTGAGTTTGAGGAACTGTAGATTCATCATTAAACACTGATGCTGTTTGACCATCATCTATAGACCCAAAAAGAGTCTATTAAAGTGACAGAGAAATAATAAAATATGTCAAACATCTCAGATCAAACTAGAGACCAACAGTGATATATCATGAACACATTATTTAGATTTTTAGAATAGCTGATCAGAGAGGTAAAATTACTTTAAAAATTAATTCAGAAATATAAAATGATTAGATAATATTGTATTATTGTAAATATAAATAAACAGAAATCAAAATCAAAACTCTGATACCTGAAACTTGCAGATAATTTCAGCACTAAAAGTTTTACAAGTTCTCAGATCATCCAGAAAAGTTGAAGTTGACACAATGTGAATATTTAATGTGTGTTTCTAGATTGTTCCAGAAGTGACTGTTAAAGTCTCTCATATTATTTACAGTCTTAAATCACACACTGTGTCAAATATGAAACAGTAATAATGTGAAGAAAAGCTTCAGGGTTTGAACGTTTCGAAGAATTTAAGACATAAATATTATATTATACTTTTTACATTATAATCACAGCGAATATATATAAAGCTCTATACAAAAATGATTTATAAATATTAAATATTTGATGTTTTGCACGTCATGTGACCATCAGAGAACCGTGATCATGTGATTGTGTCGTTTAATTATTCAAATATTAACTTAGCAAAACCTTTAAGTGTGTGTGTTCAGTGTGAGTGTTGAAGGTGTTTACTGAAATATAATAATAATAAACTCAGTTAGTTGCCAAGGCAACATTTTTTTTAGGTTATGTTGAAGTACTAAACCTGTATGCATGTATGAATAAAACGAATAAAACTAGGCATATATTTAAAAGTATATATAAAAATGACAAAATCAAAATTAATAAAACTTTAACTCAATTAAAATGAACAGAAAAAATAAATATAATAAAAAAAATGAGAAACAACTATAAGAATATAAATATAAGAGTATATTAATGATATAAAACAAGACTAGCACAATCTTTTCACTGAAAATATAAATTGCTTAAATAATGATCATTTATAACAATGAAACAGTTTATTTAACATGTTGCATTTATTCACATTCTGTTATTAAAAGCAACAGTAAAAATGATACACTTACAGTAGAAACATGTGAGAAACATAAAGAGCAAAAGTGACATTTCAGATTGTGAGTTGTAATGAACTAAATAAAGCAGCTCTGCCTGAATAACAACACAAACATTTACGTTTTTTTTATACACTTCACACATTGTATTATGCAAATACAGTACATTGATAACAAGTCAAGTAAAAACTGACAGTACAAGATGTGTAGTGCAAATCTTCTTCACATTTGTGCATTTAATACATTTGTAAATGAAATAATGATGTTGACTGTGCCGAGAGCTCATGTCGGTTTGTCTTAAAGGTTTAAGTTGTCATTGAGTGTTAAATGTTGATTTGAGTGTTTCCATCTTCCTAAATATCACAAAGCATTTGTTCTATGGATGTATCAAGATAATAAGTAGGTTATTGTTGAACTGAATAATAATGAAGTAACTACAGTGAATAAGCGCCGCCGAGTGTTTCCATTATAATGAGTCTCTATCAGAATCTTCACTTCAGAAACACTGAACTCCTTCTCAACCTTCAACAAACACCTAATCCATCGTCTGAAACAAGAGACTTATTATAATAAGCATGATAAATGATAAATGTTAATCTATTCCAGTTTTATAAGCTGAAACTATCAGATAATGTTCATCTAAATTATATGTGCTTCCAGTAACAGGTGGTTAATATTCCCATAACATGTAAATAGTGTTTTATGATGAATATGTAAAGTATTTCAGGTTAAAGCTGAACAGCTGAAGTGTGTGTTTGCTGATTCTCCTCAATGGGAATAATGTTGCAGATTCACAATGATCCTGTTGGGATTCTCTCGGATCACGTGATCTTTCTCCGTCTGGAAACAATAAATTGCAGATTGTTAAAGAGAGAGAAATGAACAGCAGTAACTGTCACAGAAACTCATGAAATCAGCAAATTTTCCATCAACCAGTGAATAATATTCAGTCTGAAATGTTTATTTCACATCGGGATCATTTTGATGGAAACGCCATTCATTCATGTGAAAGTTTACAGCAGAAGAGCAGAAATGCTTTTATACAGTATATTCAAATATTGAAGTATTTGAGAGCGTATGGAGATCGACTCAATTATGGCAATTATTTCATGAAAGTGGGCGGAGCTAAAGAGATCTTTTGGCATGTTTGGCTTGTTTCGACTCTCTGATTGGTGGAATATGTTCTGCACAGCATCATGGGTAATGTAGTTTTACCATAACAAATTCCGCTGTTAAACATGATTATTGTAAATAATAATATAAAGATTTTGTGGCTCAGATGGTTAAAGGTCCAGTAGTTTTATGTCTTTGCTCTTGGCTGACATGTGGCATTGCTATGGCCTACTTGTGGCCCAGATCTGGCAAACAGGAGCGGTCCACCCGAGTGCCATCATTCCACACCGCATGTGACTCAGATCTTCTTTCCACATGTGCCAGATGTGGGCCGGCACAAAGTTACTATAATTCTAAAGAGCAAATGAGACTCACCATGCAGTGACACAAACACAGAAGCTCCTGATGATCCTGAATCTGCAGCTGCTCATCTGTAGTTTATAGAGTCCAGAGTCTGTGTTTCTGGTGTTTGTGATGATCAGAGATCCAGTCTGATGATCCAGCTTCAGTCTGTCTCTGAATCTCTCAGTATCTTCATTACACTGAACATCTGTACAGATCTGACTCTGATCTCCAGTGATGTCAGCGATGAGAATGTCTCTAAAATACCATTTCATCGCATCATTCGATTTTATTTCACCAGGATCTAAAGTGACAGATTCTCCCTCTTTCACTGACTTTCTCCTCATTTCATCTCGTTCAGCAGCAGAAACACCTGAAACACAAACCAACAGATGCTGGAGGATCTTTAGAGGAGAAAACTCCACATGTGTGAAAATAGTTGTGCGTATTCAATTCCTGGATCTGGACAAATTCAATAGAAACAAAATGAACTGCAAAATTGCTAAATATCAAGTTAATCGTGGATGTTTTTATTCATATAGATTTACTGCTTATATGTCAACTCTGCTGGAGTTTTTCTTTTAACAGACCCGCACATATATTACACACGTACATGTTTAGTAGAATGCATTACTACATTGAAATATACATTTCTACATTATAATATTCCAAAATAAGCACATACATGTAAAGTATTTATAATGATTTGCAAACACTTCTGATCATTATATGAGATAAACTGACAAACTACAAGATTTTTACACATTTACAATTTCTTTGCACTTTATTGTGAACTAAAACCAATGAGTATGAAATAATAAATGCATGTAATCAGATGGAAAGAACAGAACAAAACTAACTAATGGATCATCAGTGGAAAAACTAAACAGTTGAAAGTGATTCAGTTCAGTTCAATGACGCAGATCAAGAGAAAAACCTCTGAATGTCACTGATATAAGAAACACGATGATATAAACATAATCTGCTTTCAAACATGATGACTCACCAGTAACAGAAACATTGAAGATCTTTCCACTGTCGCTGCCGTTGATGATCACTAGTGTATAATCTCCAGAGTGTGTGTTTCTGATGTTCATGATGGTCAGAGATCCAGTCTGATGATCCAGCTTCAGTCTGCCTCTGAATCTCTCAGTAACTTTATTAACTTTATTACCTTCATTACACTGAACATCTGTACAGATAACACTGAGATTTCCAGTGATTACAGCGATGTTAGTGTTATTAAAATACCATTTAATCTTCTCTTGTTGGTTTGTTTTAGCACCAGTGCATATAGTGACTGAATCTCCCTCCATCACTGACACTCTGTCTGTATCAACACCACACACACCTGAAGAAGAAATCAACAGAAAATGATGTAATGTCTATGACAGACATACAAAATGATAAAAGAGGAAGTGCTATAAAAATGTTTCAATAGATCAATAGAATGCGCTTCAGAAAGAAAATGAAATATACATTACCAAAAATGACAGAATTTTACTACATGACCATAAAGAATAAAACAGGGTGACATTTTACAATTATTACAGAGTGGATAAATCGTGGGATACATTTAATAAGGTTTTGACCTGAACTAAACATGTATATGTTTCTCAAGCACTCATCCCACATGTTTTCACTAATATTAAAACCAGTTTCCTCTTCCCAGTCATGTTTTATTTTCGCTGTGTTTTTGTCAACCTTTTCTTTTGACACACTTCCACTCATGGGATGTACATTAACAATTCTCTCTGAGGTGGGATTCAAATACAAAATGTCAAGGTCTGGAATGTGCTTTCCTACAAAGTCTCTAACTCACAAATAATGGAGAAAATGTGGAGAAACAAGAGCACAGTTTTGTTTTAGCTGTTCAAAAGAGCTACATATAAATATCTGGAACTGTTTCCATGTGTTTCCGTAAACAAAAAAAAAAAAAAAGCTTAGCCTATGTAACCCTGGAGGAAAATCATGATTACTACAAATTATGAGTATCCACATATATATCAGGAATTTTCATATAAGCTATACCTTAATTTGTTTCCACACTTCAATTAAGTTAGAAATAAATAACTGTTTCTGTTGATACTTTAAAGATAAAGAAGTCTTATTACAAGAAGCTTTTTCAATTGCTAACCATTCTGGCTTGTCACCTAACTCCACCGAACCCAACTTTCTCCAGCTTGCTAAAGTATTTAAATTAGCTATAATAATATTATAATTTAAAATAATATTAAATAATAATATTTAAAATCGGGAATTCCAAATCCGCCTAATCCTTAAGTTTATTTAGATGTTTCTTGTTAATCCTAGATGTCTTGATGGCTCAAATGAAGCTGGTTATAATAGATTATAGCTGTTCAAAATGATAAAGGGGGATAAAGAAAGGAACAGTGAAATACAAACAAAAATGTTATAAAAAAAATGTATACCTTTTTATCCTCCAGTGTTAAAGCTGAACTCGGCAACTCTAGCGAACTCTAGTCACTTCTTCGCTGATTTTCCCTTTTGTTGTCGCATGTTTTCCCCACGAGCTCCCCCTATTCACCTTATTTTTAACGGAAATACGGACGCAGCCAGTTGACGGTATTTTGTGCGAGACTTCCGGTAAGGCACTTCCGGTCACTGGCGAGCGTTGTTCGTAACAACAAACTCATCGTTATGGCTTCGAGGAAGACCGGGATTGTTTGTGCAGTTAGAGGTTGTCATAATAACTGGCACAAAAGAAAGATTTACTTGGAGCAGGAGTGTTTTAATCATCGAATTATTGACATTTTAATAATCAGGCGCCCTATACGACCGGCGACACACTGGCTGCGTGGCGTTTCTGTTGCGTGGTGTTTTCTATGTCTTTGCACACCAGAAACGTCTCTGACGAGGCGTTGCTGCTGCTAGGTGACATGATAAGCCTCATTGGTGATATATTCGACATATGGGGAGAGAGTTGTGGAAGGCACTTAATGTTAAACATAAATATATAGCAGCAAAGACAACGTCGGCAGTATTGACGGCAAAATAGGCTACAGAATATTTAGTTCTGTATTGACAGGTGCAATATTTGAAAATCGATAATATATATTTTTTTACATTTAGGCTATATCTGCATTTATGTCAAAACCTAAATTCAAACATCAAAATGTCATTAATATGTATTCATATCAAAATGACATACAAACATATTTTCCTATTCTATTTTGCCTGGAAACGCTTCCGAAACGCTTGCGTGTCGCGTGAAAAATAGGCATCGATTCTATTTCTAGCATGCACGCATTTTCCCTGAGACGCGCGTGTCACGCAGGCAGTGTGCAAGCTCTAAATAACCGGTTAACATGGGAGCCGAAATAACGGACACGCCACGCAGCCCATTTGAAGAAACGACCGTATGTTTGTTCTTTTCATTTCGTGAACACAAGACCTACAGAAGACCACCCGATACCAGAAAAGTGGCTGGGCTACGAAGTCTGAATAAAAACTCCAAGGAGAAACAAAATCATTATAGTATAAAATCTGTATAAAATCTAGTCATCATGGCATGATCATCATGGCATTTATTTTGTATGATTTATAATTATTTATAGCCATCTATGATCTACTTATTGCTATCATGTGCTTTGGTTGCATTCTGATGACATTATTAATACATTTGACATGACAAAATAGCCTACCTCCATAGATATATTAACTTAGTCCAGCGTTGGCTCGACCGTGTTTAGGGCGGTGCTGAAGGCGCCGGCGAAGTTTTGGCAATCTACCAGCTAGATGCATGAGTGTTTTCAACCAGGTCCAGAACCCGACCTGGGTGAGGCGGGGCTTTAGTTCTTTGTTGTATTCATCTGCTACGGCATGTGTAACATTTTTCTGTCAACTCTGCATAATCCTTCGCAATCGATATCGTTAGTTAGCCCAGAGAAGCGAGGAAACGGAAGTGCCGCACAAAAACCGGAAACTGGACCCATATTTACTTCCGCGTTCGAAAATAAGGTGAATAGCTGTGGGGGTGCTTATATATAACAACACTGTCGTAATAAACTCACTTGCGGCGGCCTCCTCCCCCTCTCTACCGCTGCTCATGTGCGTTTGTTTTGATCGGAGCAAGCCAACTGTATCGTGTGGAGCTATGTCTACCGAGGTGGGTAATCATTATACATGTGCGTGTGTTTATGTTGAATTGCCGTAAAGCAATTCGTGTTTCGCGCTCGTTCTCGTTCTTGTTCTCGCTTCTCACGAGACTTCCAATTTCTATCTTGCCGGGACGGTAGTCCCAAAGTTGCAAGGTTGGTTTTCCGCCTGGGAACGCTGGGGGGAGCGGGGAAAGTCACCAATATCACTAGAACAGGTTGTTTAACCATCCAAATGATTTCTAGACAGTTTTATTAAGTTAAAAAAGTTACCAAGTTCTCCTTTAAGACGAAGACACTCAAAGTTTGGTTAATTTGATTTGCATTGACATAACAACTTGACAAATTTACTACAATTTTTTTTTTTTTTATTATATATATATATATATATATATATATATATATATATATATATATATATATATATATATAAATTAAATATTATTTTGGTTAATTAATATTTAGGCTACCTGGCTCTTGGACTGACAGGTCTTTGTCTGGATCTGGGTCAAATCTCTGGTTTGAGCAGGGGACTCTATAAACTCATTCTTTTTCTTTTTTCGTTGACCTAAAGATAAATAAATAAATAAATAAATGTCTTACCGTGCAAGAGGAATGCCGAAACTGTGAACAAATAAACGAAAAACTTCGTTGTCTCCATGTTTCCTCTCAAACGTGCTTTGACACCTTGAATGAATGGGACAGCACTGCTTCAATACAGCGGTATTTATGTCTCTGGTGTGTGGTTGTCAGAGACCACGTGATCATTTGAGATGCCAAATGCCGGCAGATTGAAAGTAGGCCTACATGTGCGAAAGAGGTTGCGGTGAGGAGAGAGAAAAAAGTGCAGTAAATACAGTTCTCTCTACAGGGCTGCGTTTAACTCCACTGATTGGTCAAATGTACATCATGTGGGCGTGGTCACTACTCAAGAGCTGGATGTCTGAGAAACATGTTCTGTGGCTGTACATGGTTTAAGTCTAATCAAATTGTTAAAATTTAAATTCTAATACAAACTATTTCAATCTACAATATACATTTTTATTACACCTGTTCATGTGATAATTCAGTTTCATGCAATGATGTGCAAGTTTCTTTGTTCGATTTTTTTTTTTAAAGTATAAAGTTTTGTTACAGTCCTAATGTTAACATGTTAGATAAAACAGGCCATAAATTCAGTAAAAGTGGGACATCTTATTAAATAAAATATAATACATTTAAAAAGGAACACAGAGCTGAGCATGAAACATCATCATCATCATCATCATCATCATTAATCCAAGAATGTGTTTTGATAAATGTAAAATTTATTCTTTTACATAAAAAAAAAAAATATATATATATATTGATTTACAATATCCTGTTGTAATCAATAGTATTATTCAAGCACAAGCTACATGAAAATGTGTGTCCCACTTCACAAACTGCACTTTACCCAATTTACCTGAAAATGGCTGCATGAATCTCTGTATATATATAAAAAAACCTTATATTCTTTCAAAACCTGTAGTTGGAGATAAAAGAGACCTTGACCATTTGTTTAAACCGTGTAGAATAGATTTATTTGCATTTAATACACAGTTTACCAAAAAAAATGTCCCAATTAGCTGACTGAGGCTTTTCCTGGTCTCATGTAGCCAGACCTTCAGACTCACCGCTGAAGATCTGGACTCAATCAACTTTCACTTGCCAAGGACCAATCAAAAGGCCATCTGACTCTCAAATAAAGCAACCAATCACGGTTCGTTTAAATAAGCTTCATGTTTAGGGGCTGAAACATGTAAACTCGATGACCCTTCAATAACAGACCAGTGTCTAAAACTTCACACTTTTGAAAATCTAGCACTTATTTGATTGGGGTTTGGCGTCACGTTTACATTTAGCTGACGCTTTTATCCAAAGCGACTTACAATTGCTATGTCAGAGGTCGCACGCCTCTGGAGCAACTAGGGGTTAAGTGTCTTGCTCAGGGACACATTGGTGTCTCACAGTGGATTCGAACCCGGGTCTCTCACACCAAAGGCATGTGTCTTATCCATTGCGCCACACCACCACATTAGCTTTGTTTCCAGGCATGCAGACCGTTAAAGAACAAGACACACACACACGTCTCCTGGGAATCCTGTACACATGGGCGCCGTATTCACCTTATTTTCAAACGCGGAAGTAAATATTGTGGTGTAATCTGTGATGTGTGATGACCTCTAGCGGTGAGTTTGAGGAACTGTAGATTCAGCATTAAACACTGATGCTGTTTGACCATCATGTGTAGACCCAAAAAGAGTCTATTAAAGTGACAGAGAAATAATAAAATATGTCAAACATCTCAGATCAAACTAGAGACCAACAGTGATATATCATGAACACATTATTTAGATTTTTAGAATAGCTGATCAGAGAGGTAAAATTACTTTAAAAATTTATTCAGAAATATAAAATGATTAGATAATATTGTATTATTGTAAATATAAATAAACAGAAAACAAAATTAAAACTCTGATACCTGAAACTTGCAGATAATTTCAGCACTAAAAGTTTAACAAGTTCTCAGATCCTCCAGAAAAGTTGAAGTTGACACAATGTGAATATTTAATGTGTGTTTCTAGATTGTTCCAGAAGTGACTGTTAAAGTCTCTCATATTTACAGTCTTAAATCACACACTGTGTCAAATATGAAACAGTAATAATGTGAAGAAAAGCTTCAGGGTTTGAACGTTTCTAAGAATTTAAGACATAAATATTATATTATACTTTTTACATTATAATCACAGAGAATCTATATAAAGCTCTATACAAAAATGATTTATAAATATTAAATATTTGATGTTTTGCACGTCATGTGACCATCAGAGAACCGTGATCATGTGATTGTGTCGTTTAATTATTCAAAAATTAACTTAGCAAAACCTTTAAGTGTGTGTGTTCAGTGTGAGTGTTGAAGGTCTTTACTGAAATATAATAATAATAAACTCAGTTAGTTGCCAAGGCAACATTTCTTTTAGGTTATGTTGAAGTACTAAAACTGTATGCATGTATAAATAAAACAAATAAAACTAGGCATATATTTAAAAGTATATATAAAAATGACAAAATCAAAATTAATAAAACTTTAACTCAATTAAAATGAACACAGAAAAAATAAATATAATAAAAAAAATGAGAAACAACTATAAGAATATAAATATAAGAGTATATTAATGATATAAAACAAGACTAGCACAATCTTTTCACTGAAAATATAAATTGCTTAAATAATGATAATTTATAACAATGAAAAAGTTTATTTAAAATGTTGCATTTATTCACATTCTGTTATTAAAAGCTTACAGTAGAAACATGTAAATAAAGAGCAAAAGTGACATTTCAGATTGCGAGTTGTAATGAACTAAATAAAGCAGCTCTGCCTGAATAACAACACAAACATTTACATTTTTATACACTTTGCACATTGTATTATGCAAATACAGTACAAGTCATGTAAAAACTGACAGTACAAGATGTGTAGTGCAAATCTTCTTCACATTTGTGCATTTAATACATTTGTAAATGAAATAATGATGTTGACTGTGCCGAGAGCTCATGTCGGTTTGTCTTAAAGGTTTAAGTTGTCATTGAGTGTTAAATGTTGATTCCATCTTCCTAAATATCACAAAGCATTTGTTCTATGAATGTATCAAGATAATAAGTAGGTTATTGTTGAACTGAATAATAATGAAGTAACTACAGTGAATAAGCGCCGCCGAGTGTTTCCATTATAATGAGTCTCTATCAGAATCTTCACTTCAGAAACACTGAACTCCTTCTCAACCTTCAACAAACACCTAATCCATCATCTCAAACAAGGCACTTATTATAATAAGCATCATAAATGATAAATGTTAATCTATTCCAGGTTTATAAGCTGAAACTCTCAGATAATGTTCATCTAAATTATATGTGCTTCCAGTAACAGGTGGTTAATATTCCCATAACATGTAAATAGTGTTTTATGATGAAAATGTAAAGTATTTCAGGTTAAAGCTGAAGCTCAATGGGAATAATGTTGCAGATTCACAATGATCCTGTTGGGATTCTCTCGGATCACGTGATCTTTCTCCGTCTGGAAACAATAAATTGCAGATTGTTAAAGAGAGAGAAATGAACAGCAGTAACTGTCACAGAAACTCATGAAATCAGCAAATCTTCCTCAATCAGTGAATAATATTCAGTCTGAAATGTTTATTTCTCATCGGGATCATTTTGATGGAAACGCCATTCATTCGTTTACAGCAGAAGAGCAGAAATGCTTTAATACAGTATATTCAAATATTGAAGTATTTGAGAGTGGAGATCGACTCAATTATGGCAATTATTTCATGGAAGTGGGCGGAGCTAAAGAGATATTTTTGGCACGTTTGGCTTGTTTCGACTCCCTGATTGGTGGAATGTTCAGTACAGCATCATGGGTAATGTAGTTTTTCCATAACAAATTCCGCTGTTAAACATGATTATTTTTGTAAATAAGTTGAAATAATGCAGGCTGACGGCTTCAACAAAAGCAAATGTTATCGATTAATAACCTCGTAGCTCACAGTAGGGCTGTATTTTAAAGGTTTTCATTAAAAATCTATTTCACAACAGACAAAATGAATGGAGTTTTGTTGCACTCTTCTGAGAATCTCATAAGATTTCTACAAAGACATAGTGAAGTATTTTACCTCATCTGTGTTTTTCACCATGGTCTCCTGTGAAATAATGAAATGATCTCACACACACAGATACGTCTGGTTCACTATCTTTTGTGGGTACTCTCCATAGACATAATGATTTTCATACTGTTCAAACTGTATTCTCTCCCCTTAAACTTACCCTATCCCTAAAACTACCCATCAGACAACACACACACACACACACACACATACGCACACACACACACACACACACACACACACACACACACTAACCCGACCCCTAAACCTACCCATCACAAAAAACTTTCTGCATTTTACATTTTCAACAAAAAAAGTATAATATTAATTGTGTATGATTTATAAGCTTTTGTACCGTAAAACACGCACAAAAACACTTTTGTAAAACACACACACACACACACACACACATTTCTTCTCTTCTGTGATTCTGCATGTTAGCAGGCTTGTTAAAGCTGATATTAATAATATAGAAAGATTTTGTGGCTCAGATAAGGTCCAGTAGTTTTATGTCTTTGCTCTTGGCTGACAGGTGGCATTGCTATGGCCTACTTGTGGCCCAGATCTGGCAAACAGGAGCGGTCCACCCGAGTGCCATCATTCCACACCGCATGTGACTCAGATCTTCTTTCCACATGTGCCAGATCTGGGCCGGCACAAAGTTGCTCAATGGTGTTTTAAGCCCCCAATGGCTCCTTAGAGGCAGCTAACCCTACCCTCAACCTTAAACCTACCCATCCCCTCGCTGCCTGGAAGGCGCCGTTGGGGGCTTAAAACACCAAACACCCACAAAGTTGCTATAATTCTAAAGAGCAAATGAGACTCACCGTGCAGTGACAGAAACACAGAAGCTCCTGATGATCCTGAATCTGCAGCTGCTGATCTGGAGTTTATAGAGTCCAGAGTCTGTGTTTCTGGTGTTTGTGATGATCAGAGATCCAGTCTGATGATCCAGCTTCAGTCTGCCTCTGAATCTCTCAGTATCTTCATTACACTGAACATCTGTACAGATCTGACTCTGATCTCCAGTGATTTCAGCGATGGGAATGTCATTAAAATACCATTTCATCAAATCATCTGGGTTTCTAACACCAGGATCTAAAGTAACAGATTCTCCCTCTTCCACTGACTTTCTCCTCATTTCATCTCGTTCAGCAGCAGAAACACCTGAAACACAAACCAACAGATGCTGGAGGATCTTATTGAGGAAAAAAAAGTGTGAAAATAGTTGTGCGTATTCAATTCCTGGATCTTGACAAATTCAGTAGAAACAAAATGAACTGCAAAATTGCTAAATATCAAGTTAATCGTGGATGTTTTTATTCGTCTAGATTTACTGTTTATATGTCAACTCTGCTGGAGGTTTTTTTTTTCAGACCCGCACATATATTACACACGTACTGTACATGTTTAGTAGAATGCATTACTACATTGAAATATTCATTTCTACATTATAATATTCCAAAACAGGCACATTATACATCTGTAAAGCCCACCCATTGGCCCAATGACGGAATCCAATGGCCTGGGTGAATGGATAATGCGTGTATGTCTTTTCAGCGCTCCAGTGAAGTTCACTTAATTTATTGGAATTTAGTTTCAATATTACTTTAGCTCTACACTTAATCTGACTCCAATTTCAAACTATAATCAAATTTAGATCGTATTTCTTATTAGAAAATAAATATTATACCTTAGTGAACTTGTCTTTATATCACACAATGATGTATCTTGTGAATCTTTTGTTTTTCCTTTTCATGTTTGGTATCATTTTAAGTGTCTCGGTGCGATTATTAAAATGGTCTTAATTTCATTGCAGTCATTGGTTTAATGAGAAAGATTGAGAACTCAGAAGAATCCTGTTCTCCTCTCTGGGTGATGTCTCTTCAAGATATCTCTCGAAACCTGGCGTTACCCCCTGGGGTACATGAATTGACCCAAAACAACTCTAAACAATATTCGTATAACCCTTTTGCTCTGGTCTGAGTATTTAAGGGTGGGTGACAGAGCAGTCTGAGGGACCCTTTACCAGGATTATCCCCCATACAGGGCTGTTTCAGTGTTCTCCTTTTGGAAAAACACTCACACACCACTGTGTGTCTCTGTCAGGAAGGCATTGCTTACTTTTAGAGTCATCTTTGAGTAATTTCTGTATTTTTTTTTCTAATAAGAAATACAATCTAAATTTGATTATCATTTGAAATTGGAGTCAGATTACGCATAGAGCTAAAGTAATATTGAAACTAAATTCCAATAAATTAAAGCAACACTATGTAGAAATTGTGTTTTTGTCAAATACTTGCACTGTCGTAAATATCCCTGTACACCGGTACCTGCGTCGGGCATGGAACAGGCACAGATAGACTCCGAAGATATTGACTAGGTAATGCTTCACGATTTCATACAAATATTAGGCTACTGCATAGTCTACTGAACTACTGATTATGGTAATAGGATAATAATAAGTTTATGTCAAGTGTTATAATAATAAAGTAGCCTATACCGCTTTTGCTGGCTTAACGTTTGTACATGATTGCAGCTAAATCACAAGTAAATAGCCTATAGTCTAGGCCTACTGTATAATTTAATTTGTATTTTTTGCACAAATTTTGGTGTTTAACGTTTACATTACCAAATGCCAGATGACATCAATAAAGTTAAATGTATGTCGCATTATTTCATAACATTGGCCGTTATGATGTCATTAGACATGATTATTGCAATTTATCATAATAGTTTGCAAATTGTGCTCGTTTACACTATTTACAACCTTTACGTTAGGCTTATTTATAACCTGATAATGTGAGATATTGAAAACTGTTCTCATGATAATCGCAAGAATCAACGTCAACAGCGTCGTCTGATATCCCTCAGGACTACGTTATAAATACACCTCACAACACAGTTCAGCTGGCAAACTAGTTCGTGAGGCAAGCTAGGCAATAAAACAACGCAGAAAACACGTAAGAGAAACGAGTGTTTGTTAGCAAGTCTAGAAAGTCATTTTATTGATCATCAGCTAAAATTTCAAAATCAAAGACCGCAATAAGAGAGAGCAGTAAGCCTGGTAAGATCATTTCATTTCTTTACTTTTAATGATGATGATTGTGTGTTAAGCGTCTGCGACTTACTTTCACTTTGATCTGCGATAGTTTGCACGTTGGCTTGATATGCTCGTTGCTCATCTGCGGTGATGCGTGTTCCAGTAGCGTCGTCCGATCTGAGAAAACGCATGAAGTGGCCAGGTGTAAACAGCCCCCATGACAAAAACATACGCACGAAAGCCGAAAACAAACGCTGATTGGCCTCTTCTCACGTCCACATTTGAGGAAGTGGTGGGGGAAGTGACGTATGCCGTAAAGCAGTCGAATTTTGTAGTTCTTTTTGTGCTCTGGTTACTACCCGAACCCCGAGGTTACATAGTGCCAGTAAAAGCGATACAGACCCCGTCAGGCTATGGCAGACGTGTCATTCAACCTATTGTAAGTCGATGTACCATCACAAGGGTCTTGGAAATATATTATGAAGGTTGAAAAGCTACCTAGTGTTGCTTTAAGTGAACTTCACCGGAGTGCTGAAAAGACATACACACATTATTCCTTCGCCCTCCGTTGGATTCCGTCGTTGGGCCAATGGGTGGGCTTTACATGTTCAATGATGCAGATCAAGAGAAAAAGCTCTGAATGTCACTGCTATAATAAACACGTTGATATGATTTCAAACATAATGACTCACCATGAACAGAAACATTGAAGATCTTTTCACTGTCGCTGCCGTTGATGATTATTAGTGTATATTCTCCAGAGTGTGTGTTTCTGATGTTCATGATGGTCAGAGATCCAGTCTGATTATCCAGCTTCAGTCTGCCTCTGAATCTCTCAGTAACTTTATTAACTTTATTACCTTCATTACACTGAACATCTGTACAGATAGCACTGAGATTTCCAGTGATTACAGCGATGTTAGTGTTATTAAAATACCATTTTATCTTTTCTTGTTGGTTTGTTTGAACACCAGTGCATATAGTGACTGAGTCTTCCTCCATCACTGACACTCTGTCTGTATCAACACCACACACACCTGAAGAAGAAATCAACAGAAAATGATGTAATGTCTATGACAGACATACAAAATAATAAAAGAGGAAGTGCTATAAAAATCAAACAAGCAGCGTAAAAACACAAATAACACACACGCACAATGCCACCAAAACAGTAACTATAGTATACAGGATAAATAACTCATCAAACATAAGCGGGACCATTGTACATGCTACTTTGAGCTAAACAAACAGCTAGATAAACCATTTACATGAGCAACAGAGTGAACACAATCTGTTATCCTGGTAAACGGCAACAGCCGGAATTTAAATAATGTATAATCAGACAGTTCAATTAAATTACAGGAGATGTGAAGCAAAAAAAATTAAAAAATAAAAAAATTAAAATAATAATATTAACATAAAGCTTGTTCAGTCCACCTGTTGGAACTGTCGTATTGGTTTCTAAATCTAAATGAAAATGGATAGTTTATCTTTTAATATAAATCTCAGTTCTTCCAAGTGCAACATATTTCCCAGTTCCCTAACCCACATCTCAAAAGTGAATCTGCTTTCCACATCTGTAAAATAAGTATGTTTGCAAGCATCACACACAGTGAAATGGCCTTTGTCTGATACTTACCACAATAAGCATTCTCTGCTCCTAAAAGTCCAATGCAAGGCTGAGGCTCCAGATCAATAGAATGCGCTTCAGAAAGAAAATGAAATATACATTACCAAAATGACTGAATTTTACTACATGACCATAAAGAATAAAACAGGGTGACATTTTACAATTATTATAGAGTGGATAAATCGTGGGATACATTTATTAAGGTCTGAACTGAACATGTCTACGTTTCTCAAGCTCTCATCCCACGTGTTTTCATGAATATTAAAACCAATTTCCTCTTCTCAGTCATGTTTTATTTTCTCTGTGTTTTTGTCAACCTTTTCTAGAAGTAATGTGTACAATTTTGACACACTACCACTCGTGGGATGAACATTATCAATTCTCTCTGAGGTGGGATTCAAATTCAAAACGTCAAAATCTGGAATGTGCTTTCCTACAAAGTCTCTAATGGGCAAATAAAAATGTGCAGAAACAAGAGCTAAGTTTTGTTTTAGCTGTTCAAAAGAGCTACATATATACATATCCGGAACTGTTTACATGTGTTTCCATTGAAAAAAAAAAAAAAAAAGCTTAGCCTATGTAACCCTGGAGGAAAAGCATGATTACAAAAAATTGGAGTATCCACATATATATCAGGAATTTTCAAATAAGCTATACCTTAACTTGTTTCCACACTTCAATTAAGTTAGAAATAAATAACTGTTTCCGTTGATACTTTAAAGATAAAGAAGTCTTATTACAAGAAGCTTTTTCAATTGCTAACCATTCTGGCTTATCACCAAACTCCACTGAACCCAACTTTCTCCAGCATGCTGAAGTATTTAAATTAGCTGCCTAATAATAATAATAATAATAATATTTAAAATCAGGAATCCCAAATCCTTCTAATCCTTAAGTTTATTTAGATGTTTCTTGTAATCATAGATGTCTTAGGGGGATAAAGAAAGGAATACAGTGAAATATAAAAAAAAAAAATCTAATAAAAAAAACAAACATTTTTTTATAGCGTTTATCCTGCCTACCAGTGTTAAGACAAAGACACTCAAAGTTTGGTTAATTTGTATCGCACTGACTTTTTTTTCGTTGACCTAAAGAGAAATAAATAAATAAATGTCTTACCGTGCAAGAGGAATGCCGAAACTGTGAACAAATAAACGAAAAACTTCTTTGTCTCCATGTTTCCTCAATCGTGCTTTGGTTCTTTGAATGAATGGAACAGCACTGCTTCAATACAGCGGTATTTATGTCTCTGGTGTGTGGTTGTTGTCAGAGACCACATGATCATTTGAGATGCCAAACGCTGGCAGCTTGAAACTACACGTGGGAAAGCGGTTGCGGTGAGGAGAGAGAAAAAAGTGCAGTAAAGACAGTGCTAAGTTTAGCTCCACAGTGGAGCTAAACTTAGCACTGTCTTTACTGCACTTTTTTCTGACAGGAAAAAGCCTCCACTGACAGGTCAAATGTACATCATGTGGGGGTGATCAAGAGCTGGATGTCTGAGAAACATGTTCTGTGGCTGTACATGGTTTAAGTCTAATCAAATTGTTAAAGTTTAAATTCTATAATACAAACTATTTCAATCTACAATAGAAATTTGCATTACACCTGTTCATGTGATAATTCAATTTCATGCAATGATGTGCAAGTATCTTGGTTTGATTTTTAAAAAAAGTATAAAGTTTTGTTACAGTCCTAATTTATGTTAACATGTTAGATAAAACAGGACAGTAGCATTCAGTAAAAGAGGGACATCCTATTAAATAAAAGATAATACATTTAATACATTTAAAAAGAAACAGAGCTGAGCATGACACATCATCATCATTAATCCGCAAGTGTGTCTGTTTTTATAGTTATTCTTTTACATAAAAAACAAAAACACACACACATATATATATATATATATATATATATATATATATATATATATACCAAGCATCAATCAAGAGGCCGTCTGACTCACAAGTAAAGCAACCAATCTCGGTTAGTTTAAATTAAGCGTCATGTTTATGGGCTGAAAATGTAAAGTTGATGATGAGTGAATAAACCTTCAGTGTCTAAAACTTCACATACTTTTGAAAATCCAGCATTTATGTGATGGGGGTTTGGCGTCACGACAGCTTTGTTCATGGCATGCAGACCGTTAAAAAACGAGACACACACACGTCTCCTGGGAATCTTGTAGAAGTCAAACAATTAATTAGATGTCGATTTACAGACGGAAACTCCTGAAGCGTGGGTGTGATGTCTGAGGCTGAGACTAGTTTCCAACCATCTTATCCAGCAGAGTTTAGTGTAAGCAGCTGCTGCCTCTGCTGTAATGAGCATGACAGTAGGAAGTCTAAACCACACGTGGACACAGAATTGCTAAAACTAATTCCTCAAAACCATCACCCACTTTCTCAAAATCTTAAACACAAAACCAAATCTTCAAACTACATTCAGAGATCAAATCAAATAATGCTTTCAGATCTTACACGCATCAGTCAAAATATAAAGACTACAGATCATTCATTAGACACTACAGTACATCAAAAAATGGAGAACACAATCCAAAGCGTGCAGTTACAGAAAAACAATATATTGTCACATAGTAAATTAATTTTGCAATTATGAAAAACGTATAGTAAAGGTGAATAAATACTGTATACACTGCCAGTATAGTACTGAATATTGTATAGTATTGAATGTCTGTATATTCAGCACTTGCATACTGTAAAAATACAGTAAAAAAACTACTAATGTTAGCCAACCAGCAAAGCCAACTTCCACTCCTGATAAGCCTGCCGACGCTAAAAATACTCATATCGACTCCATGCATGACTATTTGGAAGCAACTTCTGACCCATCACAACATGTCCTCATGTAAGAAGTCTTTCCTTCTCTCCCTATCACACCATGTGCCTCTCCTTCTGGTAAGCTAAGAAAAAGTTATGGACACAGAAGCATCTACCGTTCTCTCCCAGCTCTCGTCACTTACCAAGCTGATTAACTCGAGGTCAGATACTCTCGAAAAAATGGTTAGCGGCAACTCCATAGTGATCTCCGGGATGAAAAAGGCTGTTCAAGGGAACACTAAACATATCACAGCTGTGAAAGAGTCTTTTGATGCTGTCTGTGCCGAGATAAATTGCCAATATGGAAACGCAAGTCGAAAAATGTCAGACAAACGCCGAAGCACAGGAGAGGCGCATCTCTCATCTTGAGAGCTACTCGCGCCGTTGGAATCTTAAACTTTACGGCCGAGCCGAGAAGGAGAAGCAAGACTTGCGGCAAGAAGTTATCCAGGTCTGTCAGTCTGTTTTACCGGAGGCAAAAGATAAACTTCCAGATGTCGTTGACACAGTACACCGTCTCGGCCCCATGAAACCCAGCAACAACCAACCCAGAGGAGTCATTATACAATTTACATCCAGGATTTACCGTGATGCTGTCTGGCGTTCTGCCAAGAAGTCAACCTTCTTGAAAGACAACAACTTGAAGCTGGCGGAGGACCTGTCAGCTGATGACCGCGCCCGGAGAAACCGACTCTGGCCAGCCGTGGATAAAGCACGCAAGGAGGACAAGCTGGCATTCTTGGAGGACGCGTGTTCGTGAATGGTAAAGAAATTTTTCCACCTCAGTGACTGGTTCTGTGATGGCACAAGGTACAAACTGGAGTACAATATGGCTTAGCTGTCTTTACTATCTCTCACATTATTATTTTTTTTTTCTCTTTATTACCTGATTTTGTATGCAATCGCGCTAAAGAGCCGATTAGAATTTAACTGCTGTACTTTTGTTGATAATCTAAATATGCCCTTTAATTTAAGTAGGTATGCAGCACTTTGATTATTGCTCCTGGCAGAGCTGCCTTTTTATTGAGCGAGGTTTTTGTTTTGTTTTTCTATAAAGAGTGAGAGGTTTATTTGTTTGTTCTCTTCAAATGTAGCCTACAATTATTTGAGATGGTAGGCTACATGATATGCCACATTAGCTTAACTTAGCCTACTACTATTTCTTGCTATGTTCTAAGTTCACATTTCCCCCATAGGGTTTGCAGTTCTCACCTTCTTTACAGTACTCTCTTAAAGGTGGTATCAGCGATTTCAGGCCCAAACAAAAATTATCACATTCATCTAATATTTCGCTAGCTGCACGCCCCATAAGCATGCTGTCAAAAAACCGCGTCTCTCTAGGTAGCCTAGGCTCTGAGATCTGCACACAAAAACAGCTGTTTTCAGTCTGTTTGGCCAAACAATCAAAACCCAAACAGATAGTGTTCCAACCAATCACCGACAGGGGCGGGTGTTGTGAGATTTTCGCGTGCAGCCGTCATAGGCAGCCGTGCACGAGCGCAAAACCTCACAACACCCGCCCCTGTCGATGATTGGTTGGAACACTATCTGTTTGGGTTTTGATTGTTTGGCCAAACAGACTGAAAACAGCTGTTTTTGTGTGCAGATCTCAGAGCCTAGGCTACCTAGAGAGACGCGGTTTTTTGACAGCATGCTTATGGGGCGTGCAGCTAGCGAAATATTAGATGAATGTGATCATTTATGTTTGGGCCTGAAATCGCTGATACCACCTTTAAGTGACCACAGGTTTTCAACTTAACTACTCATTCGCTTATTCGGTCTAATCTTTCATTTATTTATTTATTTTATTTTATTAAATTTTTTTAATTTTATTTTATCCTTATGTCTTTGTCTATTATTTCCTTAAATGCGAGAGGTTTAAGAAACAACATTAAACGTAAAGCCGTATTTTTGTTTTGCAAGCAGTTTAACATAGATTTTTGCTTTATACAAGAGTCCCACTCAACAGAACAAGACAAATCTTTCTGGAGGTCGCAGTGGGGTGATGATTTGTGGATGTCCCATGGCACAGAGCGGGCTGCAGGTGTTTGAATACTGAAACGCAGATTTAATGGGAAAATTTTGATCTCTGACTCTGATAAAAATGGCCATTACATTTTTTTAATACTCGAAGCTGCACAGTCTTTTTACATTCTAGTCAATATGTATGGCTTCAACTATCAAACAGAGAATAATATCTTTTTTGACAAGTTGGAAGAGCGTTTGCTGCACTGGTTATCCAAATATCCAGATTCTTTCATAATCTTTGGTGGCGACTTCAACACTGTGTTGGACAACAGTATGGATAGATGGTCCTCTAGAAGTTCAGACTCCTCTACCTCACATATAAGGCTATTTGCACAAAGATTTGATTTGACTGATTCCTGGAGGGACTCGCATCCAGCTCAAAGAGCATATACTTGGTGCAACAAGACACAGACCAGTCACTCGCGCATCGACTATTGGCTTATTTCAAAAGATTTGAAGGAAGTTAAAACATATATTTTTCCTACGCCACTTTCAGATCACAAAACAATTCATTTAACTGTCCCTTTGTCTTCCTCCTCTAGTGCTAAGTCTTCATACTGGAAGCTTAACAGTACTATCCTCGAGCATAAAGAAGTGATTACCGAAGTATATGATCTAATAAAACATTGGAACAAAGCTTTAGCTGAAAAGATATTCTGTAATAACTGGGAGCTTCTGAAATATGAACTTGGTCATTTTTTTAGAAAATATTGCATTGAGTTGGCAAGGAGAAGAAGGGCTGAGGAGACAGAGGTAATAGAGAAGATTACTTTTTTTTACTTCCAAACTGATAGAGGCTTTCAGCGAATCTGATAAGACTGAACTAAATGACTGGCAGCATAGGTTGGATGAGATTTATAAGCGCAAAGCTGAAGGAGCATTTGTCCGGTCTCGCAAAAAGTGGCTTGAAGAAGGTGAGCAGAATTCGGCTTACTTTTTCAGACTAGAGAAACATCAATCCAACA
This sequence comes from Rutilus rutilus, assembly GCA_021464565.1. Lineage (NCBI taxonomy): Eukaryota > Metazoa > Chordata > Actinopteri > Cypriniformes > Leuciscidae > Rutilus > Rutilus rutilus. The sequence continues at coordinate 41,296,062 of JAJAQA010000006.1, read as the reverse complement.
CTAATTCTATTCTAAAATTAAATATTAATGGGACAATTTCTAATGATCAGAGCACCATTGCGAAATATTGTGCAGATTTTTACAGTAAACTTTACTCTTCCAAGTATTGCCCTCAAGCTGCTTTTTCCTTTTTTAATTCTGTAAATAATATCACCCAGCTGAGTGAGGCTGATAGTGAATTTTGTGACAGGGTAATTTCCCTGAATGAAGTCACAGATGCTATAAAGTATCTTAAGCTAAACAAGTCCCCCGGGACAGATGGCCTTACTGCCGAGCTTTATAAACAATTCTCTGACAGCTTAGCCCCATTTCTTTTGGAAGTCTTTAAGGAAAGCATTGATAGGGGTGCACTCCCTCCCACTTTATGTCAGGGACTAATCACCCTGATTCCGAAACCAAGAAAGGACCCTCTGCTCTTAGATAATTGGCGACCAATCTCTTTATTGAATAATGATTATAAGATACTAGCACTGATTCTTGCAAATAGAGTAAAACCTATTTTAGATACAGTCATTGATGAGAGTCAATCTGGTTTTATGCAGAATCGTCATATTTCTAACAAGATAAGATTAATTTTAGATATAATGGATTACTCAGAACTTGTACAAGATGACAGTTTTATTCTTTTTCTCGATTTCTATAAGGCTTTTGACACCCTGGAACATGATTTTATTATTACGGCTTTGAATAAATTTGGCTTTGGTCAATTCTTTTGCAATGCAGTTCAGATGTTATATTCCAATAGTAATAGTTCTATAAAGCTTGCTAGCGGTTCTTCCCCCAGATTTTCCCTGAAGTGTGGAGTGAGGCAGGGGTGCCCCCTATCAGTGTATTTATTTCTCCTTTCTGTACAACTCCTTAGTTCACACATCAAACTCAGTCCGTTAAAGGGCTTGGTCATTGCTAACAGAGAAATACTCATAAGCCAGCTAGCAGATGACACTGCTCTATTTCTCAGGGATGCATCTCAAGTATCGGCGGCAGTCGACACCATCCAATCCTTTTCTAAAGCCTCCGGACTCTCCCTTAATCTAAATAAATGTGAACTTTTGCCTGTTAAAGCCTGCTTGGCGGCCTCAATTTATGGAATCCCTGTAAAAAAACTATGTAACATACCTTGGTATTCAAATCACTAAAAATGAGCAATCCAGATGCGCTATAAACTTCACTCCCATTATAGAAAAAAAAACAAAAATCCTTAATCACTGGCTCCAGAGAGACTTGTCTTTGAAGGGCAGAGTTCTGCTTTCAAAGGCTGAAGGAATCTCTCGTCTAACCTATACTGCTCAATCTTTACATGTTGATAACACTACTTCAAGTTCAAAGTTTTATTTGCCATTTGCAGAGCACAAAAAGAATTGTACACATACATAGGAATTGTACTGCATCACCCTTAGAGTCAATATATATATATATATATATATATATAAATATATATATACATACACATACATACACACACACATATACATATACACATACATATACATATATATATATATATATATACATATATATACATACAAACACACATACATATACACATATATAAATAAATTAATGAATAAATAAACACAGTGCACCAGTGCTTGCTAGCCATATATACCATATATACCCTATTTCTATGAGTTAGCCATTAGTCTCACCACTGCTGGATAAAAGCTGTTATAGAAGCGTGTTTTATGTGTAATGATACTGTCTGCTCTTATATGTCTCAGGCTGTAGGTTTTGTGTCTGGGCTTCAAAAGTGAGTGAGCTGGGTGATGAATGTCACCAAGTATGGACTTAGCTTTCTTCTTACAGCGCTCTGTGTACAGTTCAGTCATGGGTGTGAGGTTTGTCCCAATGATTCTCTCTGCAGTCTTTATAACTCTTTGGAGAGACTTCTTCTCTGCCCGTGTTGCATTTCCAAACCACACGGTAATGCCATATGTCAAGACAGTCTCTATAAGTCCTCTGTAGGCATGAGTAAGAGGGCACATCCCAAGCCCAGCCTTCTTCAAAAGCCTGATAAAATACAGTCGTTTTTGAGCTTTCTTCACTGTGGTAACAGTGTTTGTAGTCCAGCTCAAGTTAGATGTTAAATGCAGGCCCAGGTATTTGTGGCTGTCGGCCCTCTCCACCACAGTTCCCTTGATGGTGAGTGGCTGCAGAGGAGGGCTTTTCTTCCTAAAGTCTATAACGAGCTCTCTGGTCTTGTCTACATTGAGGAACAGGTAATTTTCCTCTCCATAGACCATGATGTCATTGGCCAGTTCCCTATACATAGTTCCCACAGGCCAATTAATGTCACGTGACCTCCCCGGAGACGCCATCTTTGAGGGCAAAAGCTGCTGTGTTTACAATGTTTTACCATACTGTCTATGAGTTTTACAAGCAAATTTCGAATATTTCTTTCCATTTATAATGTTACGAAAATCATGAAGAGACAAAGTGACAGAGATTATAAAGAGACTCTATTAACACAAGACAGAGAGAGGTACAATGCGAACATTTCAGTCATAAATGGTGTGGATCCGTATGCGTTAACAAAGGAAGCACTGAGCACTGATTATGCAGCTTTGCCTCAGATACAGTATTATCATGTGTATCATTATCTGGTATTGGCTAGGAGTTTTAATACATGTGAGCAATTCCGAGCCTGGAAATATGTGCATGAATATGAATATACACGGTATGAAAATAAATAAAACTCGCGTGCAAATTAATTAATGTAATGCGGAACTACTTTATATGCGGGTTCTTTAGGGACATAATCTGAGATTGCCGTGCTGGAATGTGTGTGTGTGTGTGTGTGTGTGTGTGTGTGAGAGAGAGTCGCGGGCGCGATCGAACAGTGGAAACAATGTTGTTTTTGTATGTTTTTAATATCTCGTCATTTTGTTCATACAGGACATAATTCAAACTGCAAAGTGTTAACTTATATTTGTGTACACTCGCAATAAAAAACAACAAATTCTTGCGTGTTTTAAGGGAGTTTCTTTCCTGTTTATCCTCGCCAGCCATAACCTCCGTCGTTGTTCTGACAAAAGCTTAGTCTTCTCACATTCACGAAGTCTAATGACGATTAGACTTCCAAATTTAACTGAACCTCCGACACGATTTAAACATCCATTGACCCAGCAGGAGATCACCATTTTCACTTTTTATCACGAAATTAACTCGCTTCAGCTTCTTCTACTATTGTTCTGCCCACAGAAATGGCGCCGGGTCGGCAAATGCTAAAAAACTAAATTTAACTGAACCTCCGGCACGATTGGAACATCCATTGACCCAGCAGGAGATGACCATTTTCACTTTTTAATCACAAAATTTCCGTTTCAGCTTCTTCTTCTCATGTTCTGCATTGTAAGAATGTTGTGTTCTGCCCTCAGAAATGGCGCCGGGTCGGCAAATGCCCGTATGTTGTGACGTCATGTGGGAACTATGTATACCCTGTCTCATCTCCCCCTTAATAAGGCTTAATAATACTTGTAATTCAGTTAACAAAATCTTACACAATTTTTTTATGGAAGAATAAAACCCACTACCTACGAAAATCTGTCACTTTAAGCCCCTGTGACAAAGGTGGTTTGAATTTTATCGATTTTGGTGCACTTAATAACACCTTCAAAATAAACTGGATCAAAAACTACTTGAAAAACCCCACATCCATTTGGCATTTTATTTCTCATTTCGTATTCTCAAATTTAGGTGGCCTTAACTTCCTGCTGCTATGCGATTATAGCATTCCAAAAATACCACTGAAACTTTCTCATTTCCATCAACAGGTTCTTTTAGCATGGAAATTGATTTACAAACAAAATTTCTCTCCACAAAGCTGTTTTATTTGGAATAACTGTAATATTGTTTATAAAAACAAAACATTATTTTTGGATATTTGGTTTAGCAACGGAATTGTTTTGGTTAGTCAACTGTTCAAAGAAGATGGCTTATTGTACAATTACTCTGAATTTCTCAGGAGATATAATGTACCAATAACGCCTAGAGAATTTTCTGTGGTATTTGATGCTATCCCGTCTGGTCTGTGCATGTTATTCAGGTGCTCCTACAGCTCTCCTCCCTTATCATTCATTCCTCCTGATGTGTGTCAGTCTTCTCTTGGTAAGGTTTGCTTTTCATCTGGTAAGCGTCTGAACTCCAGGATAAGATCTATGTTTCAGGATGCTCTAATTTCTATCCCACCAGCCACGTTTTATTGGTCTAATTTTGTGGCTGATACTGAGTGGAATAAAGTTTGGACTTTACCTCAAAAGTTCTTATTAACAAATAAAATTAAAGAGATTTCATTTAAACTGATACACAAATTCTACCCTGCAAGACATTATCTATCAAAATTCAAGTCTAATATAAATGTTAACTGCTCTTTCTGCCAACAGCAACCTGAAACATTTACCCACTTATTTTGGTCATGTGAATTCACCTACAAATTCTGGAGGGACTTCCAAAAGTTTATTGCTGATTTTCTGTTTCTGATTTTCACCTTTATTTTAAGAATGTTATTTTTGGTTTTCATCACTTTAATCACAAAGATGGTAATGCCTTTTATTTTATAAATCTGTTTTTATTTTTAGCAAGATTTCATATACACAAGAACAAAATTCACTAATAGAAAGCCTGAACTCTTTCTACTGAAGAAAGAACTTGAACAATATATGATGACTATCTCTTTGTCAAAAAACACAAAGGCTCTAAGAACTATTGACATCTGTAAATCCCTAAAACTGTTTACATGAAATACTCCGTGTTTTTTTTGTTTTTTTTTTTTTTTCTCTCTGTTTTGCTTTGTTCTCTCTATATGTTATATCTGTATTTTGTTCTTAAATTTGCTGTCTGTATTTTGTAAGAATTTAATAAAGCTTTATTAAAAAAAAAAAAAAAAAAAAATTTAAAAAAAAAAAAACGTACGGGCGAGTGGAGCTCCACTCAAGAGCGGAAATACGTCACCTTCAACCTTCACTGCGGCCAAGCGCATTTATACGTCACCTGACCTACTTTTCACACAAAATATTGAAGCGGTATACTGAGCTTTTAGGTTTTATGACTTTAATATAATAATTTTATTATATTATAGTAGAAATAATTTCAGAATTTTGTATTTAAAGCAAAATAACATGTACAAATCAACTATTTTGACAACACACATTAACTGCAAGTGACCATACTGCAACAAATAGGTTATTAAAATGAAAAATATGAACAAAAATTTGTATTCAGAATTTTGTATTTAAAGCAAAATAACATTTACAAATCAACCACAGTAAAATAATGAAGAATAATTTCCACAGTTAATTTATTTGTTTTTGAGAAAGAAAAAAAATAACTATTTTGACAACACACTTGAACTGCAAGTGACCATAATTTACAGCAAAGACACTTTGCGCACACACACTTCACTGTTCAAGACCTCCATCATCGTCTAAAAAGCAATCCTAGCTACAGTAGCCAGGGTTGTCATCTGAAGAGTAAAACCCCAAAATCACTCCCCGTTGTCCATTTCCCTGGTAGCCAGACCCACAGTCTTTGTAAAGCTGGCTGCATTGTAGACGGCTGCATCTAGAGATGGTGTATGGCTTTCTGTAGCTCTGACAGTGTCTCTTTGAAAGTCTTTTCCAATTCACTACACCTGTTCAATATCAAAATGACAATGACAGTCACACAATTCAGACAATAAATGACGAAATCTTTAACTGTTAAAAGTTTCAAGTATGGGAAATGGAAGAGAGTGAGATTGACCTAGCCTAATTGTTTAGACAAAAAACAAGATTGATCAACCACACTTATTGAACTCACCATCAAGCCATCTGAAGTGTGTCTCCTGCTGAAAATGCTCCTGGCTGACTATGTTGTTAAATCTCTGGCATTGCAGAGCAGCCGTCTTCTAGAACTACGAAGACAAGGATCCTCTGGAGAATGTCATCGGGCAACTGTAGATATGATACATGATTTAATATGGAGTCATTTAAAGCCATTTCATAAACATTAAAGTGAATATGAACACATGCCTGCAAAACGTCAGTGGCCACTGCACCATCCTGTGAAACCCTTTTAATCTTTGCTAGGAGTGTAGGTACCTCCAAAAAGTAAAACATAGAAAATATTACCAAAGTGCTGTGTCTCCTTTTCATGGGGACACGAAAAACAGGCAGCAGACTGACCCCATTTGTCCCAGAAATAGGAGGCCCCATTTGTCTAAAAACCAAACCCTCCTTGTGTGGCAGTTATCTTTAAACTCTTAAAAAACCTTATTACCTTTTGTTTTACTTACTTGTAAAATGAGACAATCGTACCAGTTACACTGTGACATTTTAAATGATATCAAACATGAATAACACTGGATGATAATTGTTGACATTAAACTAAATTAAAATTGAGTACTTTAACGTTCCTACAAAACCTTTCACCCACCATTGAGTCCATTTCCCTGTTTAGACCTAAAGAGAACAGGTTCTCCCTGGTCAAACATGTAGGGCCATCCTTAATAATAATTTCATTGGCAGGCCTACCCTCATCCAGAACATAGCTGACCTACAAGTAAGACAAAGCCAAAAAGACATGCAAATTTAAAAGTAGCATTAAAAAAAAAAATCCTTCAATTACTTAAATGACAGAAATGAAATTCTGTCAAATAAGCCATGCATTTATGTACCAGCTGTTCCTGGAGGGGATGATCTCCTCTGGCTGCCTACAATGTTCTGCAGGGCCTGAGGTTGCTGATGGCAGTAAGTGTTGCACAATGCTGCCCACAATGGTGCGAAGAGCCAACGTAAGCTGGATGAGCACAGTGCACCCTTTCATGTAGCCATGGCAGTGTTACCTGCACTTTTCTCACAACTCCAACCTGATAATATTTATGACAAACTGTAAACAGACCATTTACTGGACACTTTCTTACCCATCAAACCCAGAGAACTTCATCACATGGCAAGTTGGCAACATCACCTTTTCTTTTGCCAACTCATCCATCAGATGGTCCTCAGTAACACTGCTCAGCTGTGCTTCAGTTGAAGAGGGGCATGTTCTCACTTTTTTGAACTCTGTGTTGAGAACAGTGCCACCTCGACGCGTTTCACTCCCAATCCAGGGATTCATAGCTGTGTTCATAGCTTGGACTGACAGTGAAAGGGTTGTTTGCACTGCCTACAAAATGTGATGCATTATTTGTCATCCAAATTGTGTTTACAATGTAGAATCTGATGAAATTTAGTAATCACCATAACTCACTTTGGAAAAAATGCGACTTATCGTCACAAGATGAACAGAATTCCAAAAACTCTCAATGTCATGTTCACCGTTGAAGTCATCAGGGGGTGTTTTGAGGTCACTGACTGTAATGAATCACACCATTAGGGAAAAGCAACACTTCTGCACTGTAAACACACAAAAGAATCACAATGTCACTTACCTGCCAGCTTGAAAACCCCTTTCCTGTGTAAATCCATGACTACCACAGATAGGTTAAATCCACAGTTGATACAGGAGTAAGTGTAGTCTGTGTCGCACAAAGCCTCAAAGTGACACTCAAAGACACTCCTGGATGGAAACTTCTCTCCTCTTAACCCCTCCAATGAATCCACAACTCTTGACACAGACACATGCTCCTAAAGTGTGGAGCAAACACATATAAGTCTGAGATTAGACAGAGACACATGTTCTTGTTGCTTAAGGATAGAAACTTCAAAATAAAAAAAATAAAAAAAATAAAATATTATGTAATGTTCCATATAGCCCATAGTCAAGTAATCTTAAGGAGAAAAGATTAATACTCACAGTAACATTTTCTCTGAGAAACACACAAAGTTCAAGGGTGAGAAAAATCTGGTTATCAAAGTTGTGAAGACCATCTTTCCACTCCTGGTACCTATACATCATGTTGCACTGTGGACATGTCTGTAAAACACAAATCATATTGATGTTAACCCATCACAATACTAGCCATCACGGATCACAATAGCTCTTTACATTAGTTATACTTCTCTGACTTACTTTCTATCAAGCCCATCATGCTGACAATCCTAGCTTTTTTGGGTAACTATACAGCCTCTGCAAGTGCAGGATGTCCAATGCATAACTGGCACACTGTCTCAAGAGGAAAGAATTACTTTGGGTAATCAATTTTCATTCTCTGTGTTGTAACTTTGTTTGGCAGTGCTTCTGGAATTTTTTTCGCTTTGAAAATGTACTGCACACTTCTCTTCATACCAGTGGTATTCTAAGACTGAAAATACTGTTGAGGCCTGGTCTAGAGACAAAAGGGCCCTGCTGGCATGCAACCTCACTTCCTCTCCAAAAATACTAAGAACTCACACAAGAACATGGTTTAATGTGAATGTTTATCATTGCCATGTCACCTGGTCAAACGAACAAAGGAAGGTGTTTGGGCTCTCTCTGGCTTCTTTTTTGCTGGACAGGAGTCGGATAGGTGGTTTCTCTCTCTCTCTCTCTCTCTCTCTCTCTGTGCGCATGTGCTGAGTGAGTGGGCGGAGTTGGCGTCTGAGTGAGTGTGTTTCCAATGGAGTGTGTGAGTTCTCTCTAATTTCTCTATCAGTTGTTGCTGTTTAAGGATTTTTATTTTTTTTTTGGTTTGTAGTATAAAGAAAGGTTTTTATTGAGAACAGTATTTTTGTGGTACGTGGCCGCCTGCTTTTGCTGGCCAGTGTTACAATATATTCGGTTCCTGAAATATTTGGTTCCAATGGGTGGAGCTACCATGAATATTCACGAGACCATATCGTGGGCGGGGCGACCAACAGGCGAGTGGAACAGAAATTATTAGCGTGAGCGCCTCAGATCGCATTTTGTTTTATGGATTATTTATTTCAAACAGGTAATAAAGTTGAACGAAGTTAAGCGTAAACTATATATTTTATAAGTAATTCATCATTTATGTAGCATGTGTTTCTCAGTACTGTGTTTAGCTGAACTAGTAGCTACAGACCTGATCCTGTAGGAAGCGTTGGAAGACCTACAATAAAGGCATATTTCTCCAAATTTCTTCCAGATTAGTTGCACCCATAATTTATTTATCAAGTTGTGCTTCATAACAGTGCAGCTGTCAGACAAACGCAGTAATTATTATTAGTATACTGATGATAATATGAACAACAATAATAATAAAATCAATTTAGCCTATTGACGTGTGTAAAAAAAAATTGTAGAATGTTGCAGGTAACCCAAGAAATTTGAAATTAATTCCTAACCAATCACAGTTAGGCATCAATTTGAAAATAATTCCTAACCAATCACAGTTAGGCATCAAAGACCTCGCGTTTCCTCTCCAGCTGTTGTACTGCGCGGGCTGGGCACTGCACAGTGCACACATTTCAACATCCTGACACACCTGCTGTGGACGATGAGTGAACAGAGGTAAGGAAAATATAAATAGATATTGGTGTACTGTTTATTAGTGTTTTTTTTTTTTTCTCGTTTTTTTTTTCTGTGAGGCAGCAATTGATTTTTGTGAACTGGCGCGATTTTCCACCTAGCCTACTATTTAACTACCAGAGTACCTTTAATAATGTAGTTAAAAGTTACTTAAATATAATAACTATATATATATATATATATATATATATATATATATATATATATATATATATATATATATATATATATATAGTACAAGTAGTGATAGGAATGTCGCCTCCGCGCACATTTTTCTGACTGAACTGCACGTGCGCACTGCGCCAGCTGTCCGGTTATAGGCCGCTGTTGTTGGGGGAGTCGGGGAAACGTGACTAGTACGTGAAATAAATGCATTCATTTATATCAATTTTACGGAGCCCTCCACATGACACGCATAATAGTGGCCATACGTGTCCTTTGCCGTGGATTCTAGATCACTTTATTTATTGTGTAAAATGTGCTAGTGGGTCAATTTAAAGGGTCAAAAGATTTTCGACATGCCAATTTTAAAATACAAAAAATAATAATATCTATTGCAATTGTTCTAACATTAAGACTGTTGTGTACACATAAATACTGAGTGTTTATTCATATAGATGAATTGGTCGTAGCCTTAAAAAATGTCATGTGGTGCGAACGTGATTTATCTTATTTTATTTCCTTAACATGCTTAAATTATATATATATATATATATATATATATATATATATATATTAAGTTTTGGTAACACTTTACAATACGGGTGCACTAATAGGCATTAATTCATTCTTAACTAATGCACAGATAATCATGATTTAATGTATGACACAATTATTACTGCATCAGCAACTAATATGGAGTCTAAATGATTAATAGATGAATTAATATATGAATAGTAATTAATTAAATCTGTCATAATGTATTAATTCCATAATAATATATTTTATTAACTAATAGTGTCAATTAATGTGTTCATTACCACAATGGGTCAAAGCTAATGATTTGCAAAGGTATCATTATGTGTCCATTAACTCATTGTTAAGTAATATGTCATAGTAAAATCCATAGTGTGGATGTCAAAACCAAAATGACATATTACAATTAGTTAATCATTTGTCTTAAGCTGTAAATTTACTCTCTGATTCTTGTAGCCCCTTGGCAAATTCAGGAGCCCATCTCAGAAAAGCAGACCAGACCACCTTCTCAGGGAGGACCATCTCTCCAAACAAAACAAAGTCGAAGATCAGGTTCACCTGTTGATCAGCAATCTACGCAAAGTCAACCAACACATGAGAAACATTCCCCGTACCCAATCCCAGAAGCAAGTAAGTATATAGTAGTAGTTGTGTGTGTGTGTGTGTGTGTGTGTGTGTGTGTGTGTGTGTGTGTGTGTGTGTGTGTGTGTGTAGGTGTGTGTGTGTGTGTGTGTGTGTGTGTGTGTGTGTGTGTGTGTGTGTGTGTGTGTGTGTGTGTGTGTGCGTGTGTGTGTGTGTAGAAATGTCAAATCATTTGAATGGGTTAGTGTTAAAAACGTAAGGGCCCATGTCATCCTCAGTTATAATATAAGGGAAAAATATGATTTGTGGGTTCATTATTAATCTTAATGTAAAACAAAACAATACAGTACAATGACAAACTTGCTTAAATAGGTGCTTTTACATTTCGTTTTCAAACCTAAATCTTCCGTCATCATCTCGTCAGTCAGCTCCTCACTAACGCTGCATTGTTGAGCAGACAATTTCAGGTTTTAAACGGGTCATATAATGTCATTTTTGTACAAGCTAATATGATTCTTTAGGGTCTAAATTAAAAGTTTGTAATATACTTTAATTAAAAATTCTCATTAGTATTGTAAGAAAACACAAATTTTACCTGGTCAAAAATAGCTCTGCTTTCAGCATGCCGTTTAAGTGCATGTGTCTTTAAATGATAATGAGCTTTGCTCACCCCGCCCCTCTGTTCTGTGCGTACACCGTTTGTAACACAATAACCATAACGCGTTGTTTATTATAAACATGGGATTATGAATTATATTGAGAACGTCATACATAGAAAACATGCCGTAATGTCCCCGAGTGTAAAAATAGCCGCATTCATCATGAAGCGTGCTAGCGATTTGCAAAGATTAATATAAAGATTAATATAAAGGTCAATAAAACGTTACACTCACTTCAGTTCTTCTGGAGGTGCAGCAGGAACACGAATAGTTGGTACTGATCCTTTTTTCAGGAGCAGCTTCTTAGCAAATAACCAGCTTTTTACTGAACTCTGGTGAAATGCAAAGCAGTCTGGTGAAATGATTCGCGCAAACATGAAAGCATTGACATTGATCGTGGGGAATATTCCCTTCAAAAACAAACTCAGCCACTGCGTCTTCAGCGGTTTCGGATTTATGAACATCAAAATGATGCTGTGTTCCTTATTGCACCCAAGAACAGAACACCACAATCGCTTAGACGCCATTCTACTCAGTGCTCCAGCTATCAACAATGAACGCGCCGGTCGGCGCGGGCTATGATTGACAGCTCGCTCACGAGGGCGCGAGGGCGGGTCTGTGTTGAAACGCTACTGTCAATCAACCATCGTGGGAGAGGCGTCGATTTTGTGATGTCACAAAATCGAACAGAGTTGGGAGGACACATATAAGAAGAATAAAAAAAAAATAAAAAAAAACACTGGATGGATTTTTATCATTTTATGATGGATGAGTACAGGCACTGCTAACACACATTTCAGTACAATCAACTTGTAAAAGTGCATGTACCATTATATGACCGTGTAGCGTCTGTTCTCTAACTTTTTCAACCTTTTAGGACCCACACTAAAACGTTGTGTTTTTGCTCACCCCCCGAAAGTGTCAATTTTAACATGTTATAAAACCAGTGTGACATCAAGATATGACAAACCTACTAAACTATAACAACCGCTTCATAATGTGTTGTAT